>OX101734.1:17155275-17484646 GCA_944452665.1 Stenoptilia bipunctidactyla | reverse complement strand
TGCAATCCGCGTCCCTTTGATGTTGTCCAAAAAACCGACAATTCACGGATAGCGTAGAGCGCGCTTCGAGCGTCACTACACAGGTGCAAGTCTCACGCACACAGGCGCAATTCCTGTTCGCGACCGGTGCTCGCGCAATGTGAACGGGTGCGCGAACGCCCGTCCACATTGAGCATCGAGCATTTTTTGATGTTATTCAAAAAACAGAAAATGTACGGATAGCTTAGAGCAGGCCACGAGCGCGCTCTACTGCGGCTCAGTTCGCGCTCGAGAGGCGTACAAATCATGGGAACTTTTTTTGCAGATTACATTACAGGTTCCATTACAAGCAATGTGTACGCTCCATAACACGCTCGCGCGACTCCCGCAACACCCTCCTGTGTGCAGTTATGAGCAGGTGGGACTCACCCATCCTGCAGCGATGGATTGAGCCACATGCGCTGAAATAGGTATATGATAAATTTATTTAATTCAATTTTGATTTCAAAATATTCGTATAGTAAATTTAATATCAATTATGTAAAATTTGATTTTAATTTTGTGTAGTATTATTTTAATAAGTATTTATTTGAATATTATAAGTTTCTATAATGTTTTACTAACAAACTATGGATCACTGGTGTGAAAAGAAACGTTTTATTATTATTATTAATATTTTATGAAGAGTCTGAAGGTCCTCATGGTGAAGTTGTCTAGATGCTAATGCACCAATCATGAGGTCGTGCGATTAATTCCCGCACAGAACAAGAAAAAAAATGTTCCGTGTCTGGGCGTTTATCTATATGTGTATTTTATATTCTAGGTTCTCCCTAGTTCACTACATGGTATCTCACAACACAGGCTTTGCTTACTTTGAGGCCATGTAGTTGGTGTGATTGTCTGGGGATTTTTTAAGATGTTCCTTCCTAAACCCGTGTGCTGTCATTTTTAACCTCATCTTTCCTATCGTCATCACTATGAAGTGAGACTGAGATCAAACGTGATCTTTGTCAAAATTACTTTACATAGCGATTGAATTTTTATACCCAAACTGCCAAAGGTAAAAGTGGAAAAGTTCAATATATTTACTAAACACCTTAGAATTGTAGGTACTTAGGAAAATACACTTTTAGTTCCATTTTACTCGAGACATTGAATTTGGGTTATGGCAAAACGAAACGATCGTAAAGTATCCCCCATATGGCGTACATTACGGAATTGCCGGAAATGGACAAATATTATATAATATATATATATATATATATATATATATATATATGTCGGAGCTAACGATAAGTTGGGGATATTAAGATGTTAGTATGACTTCATGGTAACGGAAGTATGTTGGTAGCACTGTCGTAGAGGGCGCTAAATGCAATGAATGACTGTTTAACATTCGATTGCAGCGCCAGCGGGCATATCTAGAAGTAGGATGATGGCAAGTGACACAGATACGGTTAGGACGGCTAGGTAACTGACGAAACGGACTCGCGAATAAAGATTTTGTTATGACTAAGCCAGGGTTATACCCAAGCCCACAGACTCGGTACTAAGTAACTGTCTAGGGATTAATTCTATCGTGTTTTGTGAGTAACGCTTCTTTTCGTTTTGTTTGTTTTTCCGACATATATATTACGACAAGAAAACATATCTTTATGTTATTTTCAAAAACCAACATATCTTAAACGTAAAAAACATGTAACATACCTAAAATAAATAACATTCTAATACTCTGTTCAGGTGCAGATTGACTATAAGGTGTTGTAATAAAATCGATTGAAATAGATATTTGAAATGATTCCTTTCACATACTTTGTCGACAAAACTGTTGTCAACTCGGATCGAAGACTATGTATATTATGTGATATGTCTAATAGTGAGCCCCGAGATCTATTTTAGACTTGTGCAAACCAGATCAAAATCTGTTAAGTGATTTTTAAGATAAACCCAACCATACAGAAAAACCTTCGCTTTTATAAGATATAGTGATAGAGATACCTATATCTTTCATTCAGAACAATAAATTTATTTTTAAGAACCTGTGTATACAAGATGAAATTAATAAATAAACAAATGGAATATAATAATAATAATAATAATCAACTCTTTATTGTACACCAACAGCATAAAAATAAAGTAAAGAAAATGGTACATTTTAATTTTATATTGGCACAAAGGCGGCCTTATCGCCGTAGAGCGATATCTTCCAGGCAACCGAGTCTTGACAGGATTAGGTAGTGGACAATTAGGATGGGCGTTGGAACACAGGCTATAAAATTGATTTCATACAAATAATTACACAGTCATACCTAAATATCAATAAGTAATACATATAAATTCTAATAATACATACACATACATTCTAATAATACATATATACATACACATATATTCTTACATATGACAATATATACATACTGATAATCAAAATATATATACAATGAGAGAGCTAAGATGAACAATGTTTCATAAGATAATGTTGTTTAAGCATTCTTTTAAAGCTGTACGGATTGCGAGCTAAGCGGATCTTCAACGGTAGTTCGTTCCATAATGACACCGATCTGACAAGAAACGATTTGCCCAAAAATGTGTTTTTTTTTTTTTTATATTGTAAGGATAGGACGTTTGTCTTCCATGCCACCTGATGGAAAGTGCGCATGAATGTAATTTATAATGATGTATGTGATGGTGTCGCTAGAAGGAGATTCGAAGAAGAGCGCAAGTTACGATCATTATTTTTGAACCGATAGTTGATGCAATTTTTCAAATAATCGGGTATAGCTTTATCATACAGAATACGGTAAACTACAGATAGGATGTGAGTATTCCGGCGAAGGCGAATGGGAAGCCACTTGAGATTATTTCGGGATTCAGATATGTGATCATATTTGCGTAATCCAAATACAAATCTAATGCAGAGATTTTGGAGCCGCTCAAGTTTATTAAAGAGTTCTTCAGTTAGGTCAAGATAGCTGGCATCAGCGTAGTCGAGAATAGGAAGTAAGAGAGATTGTGCTAGCGCAATTTTAGTGGCAACGGGGAGAAAATTGCGAAGACGCTTGAGCGAATTCACCGCGGCAAACATCTTCCTACTCACTTCAGTGATCTGTGGTACCCAGGAGAGCGTGCGATCAAAGATGATACCGAGATTCTTCACGGTCTCACTAAAAGGAATGGAAACGCCATTAAATTCGACTTGAGGTAGTAAGTTATTGTTCACACGAGGTATCATTTTGTTACTGCCGATAATGATTGTTTGCGTTTTGAGAGGGTTGACAGTGAGCCCGTGTTTGTAACTCCAGTCTGATATTAGTTTCAAGTCCGCATTGTGTAGCACTACAGAATTTGGCAGCTCTTCGAGACTGCTTTGTGTATAAATTTGAAGATCGTCTGCATACAGATGGTAGGAAGAAGACATATTGAGAGTAATCGAATTGATGAATATGGCAAAGAGAAGTGGAGACAACACGCCACCTTGCGGTACGCCGGCATTAATATCACACCAATCAGAGACATCCATCTCAGTAGATATACGTTGCCGGCGTCCATGCAAGTAAGTATGAAACCAGTCAATAGTCGATGGAGATATGTTAAGAGAACGAAGCATTTGCAAAAGGATTTCAAAATCTACAGTATTAAAAGCATTGCTAAAATCCAGGAGAGTTAGAATAGTAAGCTTCTTCTGCTCCATGCCCATACGAATATCTTCCGTAATTTTGAGTAATGCCGTAGTAGTACTGTGCCCAGGACGGAAACCAGATTGGAAAGGGTTTAGTAGTTTATGGTTTTGCAGGAAAGTGCTGAGCTGTTGATGAACTAGTCCCTTCAGCACTTTGGAAAGGAAAGGCAGGATGGCAATAGGACGATAATCGGAAAAGGAAAGAGGATTGGCTTTTTTAGGGAGTGGTATGATGTTAGCATTCTTCCATGCATCAGGGAAAACGCTATAAGCAATGGAATTATTCAGTATAGAGGTAATCACAGGAAGGATAATGTCTAGGATTGGGATGAGCATCTTACGACTAATACAGTCGGATCCACTCGCATTAGAGGCCACGGAAAGTATCTTTCTCTTAACATCACATTCCGAAAATTGACCTATTGAAAAGGACGGAATATTTGGCGTCGGTAAAGTAGATATGTGATTCAGAGTATGGATTTTTATAGAAGCGTCTATAGAGCTAGAAGATGTGAAATGACTATTTAATAAGTTTAGATTAGCATTTTTAAGAGAGTTGTCACTTTTAGTTTTACCGATTCCCAATGTTCTGAGGAATTTCCAGACTTTAGCTGGATCGCCGTTAGAAACTGATTTATGAATGTGGCGCCGTTGTGCGTCCCTACACATCGTATTGCATCGGTTCCTCAAATTTCTATAAACTACCAAGTTTTCTTCAGTAGCATTCAATTTGTATTTGGCTTTTGCACTATCTCTTTTACGCATCCATAATTTTATATCATCAGTCAGCCAAGGAGCAGGGAGATGCTTTATTTTAACTGGACGTAACGGCGCATGTACGTCATATAGGTCGGTGATGAGATTATTGAACATACTTATTTGATTGTCGACAGATGAGTTACTGAGAGCAGCTGACCAATCAATATTAGCAGCATCGTCAATAAGCTTTTCGAAAATTAATGCCATTAAAATTACGCCGCAGAAGGATTCTCGGCTTTGCTTTGGGAGGACGTATTTTGTATGAAAGGAATATTAAGTCATGATAGGAGAAAGCATCCGCGTCTAACTGACCAAAAAGTGATACGTGATTTAAGGAGGAGACGACGGCTAGATCAATAAGAGAAGGGATACTGTGAGGGTAATGGTGTGTGGCCTGTGACGGGATAATATTTAGGTTAGTTGACCTAATTAATATGCGAAGCCTAGTGGACCGACAGTCAGATTTCAGGAGACAGGTGTTGAAATCACCCATTAAAATGGAATGCCCATAGCAGGGTACCAGGTCCTCTAATAGGTGTTCTAAAGTGGCAAAGTAATTTACGTTTGGTGGACTGTACATTAACTCCCAGTAGCAATTTAGTGTGGTTCAACGTAATCTCTAGAAATAAGTAGTCGACTGCGCTAGTCGGTGATGTAGTAGATGCGTTTATAACACTAAAAGGAATATGCGAGCGAAGGTATATTGCTACACCTCCACCGGTCCGCTCTGTACGATCACTGCGAATTAGACGAAAACCTGGCAATGAATAGGAAGCAGAAGAGAGACATGGCCTAAACCAAGTTTCAGAAATAAGGATAGCATGTATAGAAGTGCTATCAAAAGCTACCAGCATATCGGGATAGTGAGCTGGAATACTCTGCGCATTGATGTGAACAACATTAAAGTTTTTGTGAAAATTGGAGAATTGAGTGTCGAGTGCAGTATTTAAGGAGGGAGATGGACTGTGGTAGCTACCGGTACTCTGTGATGAAGGTGACGAACATGAAACATAGTCAGGTAAACCATTGTCATCTTGACCATCATAGATATTATATTAATAGTAATAAAAAAAAAATGGATAAATAAATAAGTACTTAAATGAAAATAAATAACACACACAAAAAAAAATGCAAAACAAAAACTAACAAACAAGCTCTACCTCCGACTAAATATTAAAAATATAGATAAATATATTAAATAAAACAATTTTAAATAAATAAATAAGTTATGTAAAAAGAGATTGTAGAGATATTATTGACCAACAACAATATTGTCAGTATGTGCTGAAATATTGACTGCACTGTCAGTCTGCTGGCTTAGGACAAAAAGCATGCTTAGGACAGAATAAATAATGACAGGTAGATTGATAGATTGGCTGGCACAAATTTACATAAACAAACAGGTGCGATTAATTATTTTTACCGGAGGTAGACATACCAAGAAAAGAAATAGAGATAAATATACACATATACATACCAGGAACCAGGACATAAAGGAAGGAAATAGATCAGACTATTTACGGTTTAGGCGCCTAGTTCTTGCTGGCTTCGGTTGCGGCGGAGATTTGAGATCAGCCTCGTCGTTCTCTGGTGGATTCGGGATAGCATCAAGGTCAACCAGGGTGACGATTCGATGTCGTTCATCATCATGTCCCAGCACGAATATGGAACCGTCACGGGTCCAACACCGCTTCACGCCGAATCTTTGACGAGCAGCAACAAATGTATCATGTCTCAGCTTAGTTAAAAACTCCGACAAAGTTACGCCAGATCCTTTGAGGGCAGTCTTTAATTTCCATACCTTATCCTTGCAAGTGAGTTGAGAAAATTTGACCAGGATTGGGCGAGGTTTGTCTGGCTTAATGGATTGACCCAACCGATAACAGTTGGCAATATCGGTTTTGCTGAACTCAGTTACCTTCATCTGCTCACTTATGACTTTTGTAACTGCACAGGCCACATCTTTATTTTTATGCTCCGGTATTCCATGGAAAAGTACAAATTTTCTACGACCATGCATCTGCATTTTATCCAGTTCTAATGCCAAAAATTGAATCTGTTTCTGCAAGTTATCCATGGCTGAATTAATGAATACTTGGAAATTGTTGAAATTTTCAGCGAGTGAGGAAGAAGTTGAAGCAGGGTTTTTTGATGAATTTTTGTTCAGCTCCTTACGAAATTCTGCCATTTCATTGTTAAAAAGATCTGCCATAGCTACCATCGATTTTTGTAGGGATTCCATTGTGAAATAGTGAGGTTCAGAAGAAAAGTGATGTGAAGTCTTTCAGATGGAGATTATTAGCTTGGGAGGTAGAGCTTGCCTTTTACAAGTAATAACTTTAAGTAATAGACAAATGTAAATATTCAATAAATTAACTTTAATTCAGCAGAGTGATGTTTCTTGTTTCAAAGCCTACCCTCCTAATATAGTAATAGAAATAAAGATAGAAACATCCATAACTTGACTGCTAATTTATGCGTTTATCACACAAATACCAACCCTGCTCAAAATTACTTAGCTTCAAATATGCCATACAGAAAATAATATGCCAAAAGGTACACGATAAAAATAAATAATGTTTTTAATAAACAGCCTCTGTTAGTCTGTGTCATAAATTTAGTGTACAACCTCTCATTTTCCTGGATTTCGAACCTAATATTAGATTTAAAACTCAGGCACTTTGTACTTATTAATTCTTACTCAAATTAAATTTATTTCACGCCTAAATATTTGGTACTTGACTTTAAAATATCATCACCAAAGGTCTGTTTATCAGAAGAACTTGTTCATTTTTGATAAAATAAATTAGTAGGAAGATAAGGCCCGACTAATCAATCTTACTTAAACGTGACAGTTTGGATGTATGAATGGAAGCTTTATCTGGCTATTGAAAAAACGTACCAAAGTCGTACGAAAATGTACCCAACTTAAAAATTATAACTGACTAGACACCGCGCGCGGTTTTACCCGCGTAACTTTTGATCCCGTGGGAATTTCGGTATAATTAATAATTTCGCCTATAACCTTCCTCAAGAGTTAGGCTATCAAATGCAAAAAGAATTTGTAGTTTTTGAGATTAGCGCGTTCAAACAAACAAACAAAAAACAAACTCTTCAGCTTTATATATTAGTATAGATTATCAACACACCATTTTAACTCTTGATTTCTACTTGTGTAATATTTTATGTATGAAATTGTGATAAAACAGTTACGAGAAAACTTAAAGAGTTCGATTGTTTAAAACACGATAATTTCAGTGACTGCAATCTGATCAATTCTGAAATTATTTTCTCAGAAATTCAAAATTAAAAGCAAATAATATTTTTCCCCTCCAAATTCTATGAAACTTCTTGGATCTTAAATAAATGTAAGCAAACTTTCTTGCCAAGCAATATTGAATATAATATACCCAGTGTAAATGTTAGATAAAGCTGTTTAAGCAATTCCAAGCCAGCCAGTATAAGAAGGAGTGACCATTCGAAGCTAATTTATTAGGTACGACGGTTTCCATGCTACGGAGGTCACGATAAGGTTGGTCACGGCTTCGGTGTGTAACTTGAGAATATTATTCGGCAGCATTTATTTTTTACGTATTATATTTGATATAATTTCGATAATTAATGATTTGATTTGATCGATTACATTTACAAATAAATTAGTATTCAAGTTTTTTTATCACTTATGTCATTTTCATTTAAGTGTACGGGCTAAGTGACAAAATGTACAAAATATTATTGATTATTATTAACCTGCAAATTCTGTCAAATATTGATCCGGCTTGATATCAATAGTTCTACAATCGTGTGCTGATATTAAAAACACAAAGTCGATTAATCATAACAAAATAAGTTAGGCAAGATTTTCATTTAATTATAATTAATCTAGTATTTGTGGAATTGTTTGTTTCAAATAATTATAGGTATTTAATTCCGATTAGCAAATAGTTTTATAAACAACTCAATCTAGTAAAACTGTTTTGTAATAATGTGTTTAAAATTAAACTGTGTTTTAATTTAATGATCGTTTCCAATGAGGTACCAACGCCCCACACTTAGAAAGAAAGAAAGAAAGAAGAATTGACATGTGAATGTTTACGTTGATAGTTACCCGACCCGTAAGATGCCACTATATGTCGATTAAAGCACGCAAGTACTTTTCAAAATAGATATTATGTATCTTTATATTTCCGTAATAAATTTTGTTGGAACAGTGTTGTGTGTTTAGTGTGTGCAAGTGAACAACACTAAAAATAACAACCTCAAGAAGAGAGTTACAATACTACTACAAGTATAATTTTTATTCCTTAGACAATCCCCAATTCCCAAATCATCTATGAGAAACTAAAATCAATTCAATCCCTAACGTTTAATAAATTTAAAAGAACTATCAAAGAAACAATATGCCAAATTGTACCTATAATGAGTACTTTTTACAAAAGAGTGCCGAGAGTTTGTTTTCCGCCGGCTTTTTTCCTCTCGGTCTACCTAGGGTTCTACTTTCATTTCGTTTTGTTAAAGCCGAAGAAGGAGTAGTAGACTACGCCAAGTTATTGTTGGATAATGGGCAATCATTATCTTCTCGAGCCGAGAGACGCACACTGGTGGACGGAGGCCTCCCTTAGCACTTAGGATTCTTCATTCATGTCGCTCGGACCCGCGCCGCCCTCATCCAGCGTTTGACTTTCACAAAGTTTATAATCATACCTACTTTGAATAAAAAGTTTTCATTTTCATTTTCAATCTATTCTTGTGTAATATTATTTATAACTATTTCTAAGATAATTTATAAAAACTCACTATCCTGAGGGACATTATCAAAATTCCTGTAGTTAATTTACGTTCGCAACCTCCGTTTTACTATCTTAAAATTGCATCGGCAGACTATTCAGACGGGGCATTGTCTTAATGAAACAAAACAATCTTTAAGCTTTTGTCTTGCAGTTGATTGCGAATTTGGATACTTACAATTTTTCACTGTATCTTATGTGTATCTAACTGTAGCTCGTGTAGCTTGTTACGGACCCTAAAGGCCCTTCAGCTTGTCAACCTCAGTGACTCATCCTTCGGTATTTCAGTTCACGTGAGAATATTAATTATTGATTCATCGATTGATTTGCTGAATTAACTTTTTCATTGGAAGTGTCGCAACCATGTTACCGCGAGTGAAATATAATTTGTAATTTAAATTCATTAATTAATAAGACAGCTCTGCGTGAGGTCAATCGTGGACCCAGAGCTTTAGGTTTAATTAGGCTAAGTTTTATTTTGTAGAAACAGAAATATACCTAGTAATAACTTAACTTACTTGTCTTTTTAAAACTCTCTACACCGGCTGACACACATAACTGGCGCAGTCGGAAGTAGTCGAAATTAGTAGATCGCGCGTTTCGTGACTGATCGTGAGTCAACGAGTTGACTCCTTCGGCTACAAAAGAACCTGTCGCCCGGTGAAGAGGACACATCGCAGCCCCAGAACCCAGGAGATCCGAAAATCGATCATAAATCTTGGTATTGGAAAAGGCAAAGATGAGGTGTACCAGACTGTAAGTAAAGTTTTATTACGTAAATTCGAGGTTTTGGTTGTTTCCATGAATAGGAAATCCTCCTCCATTCCCTGAACTCGATCCTGTAGTTCTCGGTTAGATTAGTTAGTTTAGATAAGTAAATAATTAAAGATTTATAAGTTTTATGTGAACTTAATTGATTATTAGTTGAAGTTTATTAAAGTACTTACATGAAAATTAATGAATTAAGATTTTAGAAAGGATTTTATTCTCGTTAACATTTTTATTTTTAATAAACGAATTTAAGTATTTTCTTTTAAAATAAACTAATTAGGTAAGTGAGTAAGATAAAAATTTCAATTTAACTTTATTTAAAATATATTTTTAGGACATACATTTTAAAAAACTTTTATAATATACTTGGGTAGTTTACTTAATTATTTTTTATCAGACTTTCATTTTATCTCGTTAGGTTGCAAGCGGAATAAACCTTTTATATTTGAATAGTACGTTTTACCTTGAGAATGAATAAAATTTAAGAATTGAATTTACTTTTAAATATTTTTTACATTTATTTAACATTTCTATATTAAAATTTTATTTTATTTTATTTTATAGTGAAATAATAATTAGTCAAAATTTTTCACCCAAAGGCTAACCGTACTAATCGAGAAGATAAAAAAGGTAGATTTCACCAAAAGTTAGTAGATAATTTAATAAAGATGGAACAAACCCAACCACAACCTATTAATTTGGATGATACTGATAAAATTTGGAAAGCTTTACGATTAGTTCCAGATTTTAATGGTAATTCCAATGTTCTCGTTAGATTTTTAGACATTTGTGATCAAATTGTTTTAACTTTCGTGAACCCTGCCCCTGGCAATGAATTAAATAATGCAGCCGTATTAAACGGAATTTTAAATAAAATTACCGGTCCCGCAGCACGGACCTTAGCAAATAATGGTATTCCCAGAGACTGGAACCCCAACAAGCAAAAACGTCATATAAGTCCTGACCTGTATGACATTAAGATGGATAGCAGTCTTATAATAGTAATAAGATGACTGCTAGGTCGTATAGACATCTTTACTTTAACTTTTTAGTCGTGCGACGAATATGCCATAATAACTGGTCATAGCAACGTTGGCAAGACTAAACTATACAACGTTTCATTAAAGTTTTAGCAAAAAGGTCTGTACGACAACGCAATAGTCATACTAACGTTACAGTCCATTAAACGTTTTCAAGTGACCAAATGAGGTGTTTGGAAAACTTTTATATGATGTTTATATAATGTAGCAGTTCCATACAAGTTTTACAGTGACGTTTATAAAACGACGTCTATTTTGTTTTACAGCAATCAATTTGAGACACTTAAATGACTTGGTTGTTTATTTACGACTCAAATATAACATTCATATTACGTGATGTCAATTTAACGTAATGCCCTGACTTTAATCAACCTTTTAGTCACATTTGAGTCAAGTTATGGCTTTAAAACGTCTTGGCCGCCATATTTACGGGACGTTTGATAAAATTGAATACTAAAATGGAAGCAAAAAAATCGTGGAGAAAACTTAAACGTAGTGGAGCTTTCAAAAGGACAGTAAATCGAAATTTCCTTTTATTAAAAAGTGCAACACCAATAACCGTGGAATTAGTCAGAAATGTTGAAGAACAAAAGTGTACAACACATGAACAACAAGAAGGTTCAGTATCAATATTTATTTTATTTACTGCAAAAAATTTGTGTTTGATTTTATGAATTAAATTTTTGTCACTAAATATTGAAATTATTTATGTATTTATATAAAAGTTAATTTCATTTTTATTACAGTTGAAGTTGATAAAAGTATTCCTAGTAGGTCCGATGTGTTAACGTATGGTAAGATTTTTCGTTACGTATTACGTTTAAAGTATATTTTTGTGAGTTTCTCGATATTTTTTAAGTTATATAATACAATAATGATAAAAAATTATATATTTGTTTTTCAGGTAACTATTCTAGTGATCATTCAGAGCTGTCAAGCACAAGAGAATCAATAATTGAATCTTCTGATACAGACGACGACAAAAACAATACGTTTCGGGAGGATTTGAAAAAAAGGGCTCTTGAATTTAACATTTCTCATCATGCCCTCAAAAGTTTAAGCGGAATCGTGAACAAAAGACTACATAACATTGTTCCTAACGATCCTAGAACTATTCTCGGAACAAATGAAATAAATTTATATATTTTTTTTCAGTAGGCAATGGTAAATATTGGCATAATGGCTTATCGTTGCAACTACAAAAAATATTAGAACACATTGATGACTTTCCCAATATAGTTTCATTAGTATTTAACATAGATGGTCTCCCTCCTATACCTATACTTTGTCAAACTTATGAAAAAAGACATCTTTCACCAATTGTTGTTGGTATTTATGAAGGAACAGGCAAACCAAAGGACCTAGAAGCTTACTTAACACATCTTGTGACGGAGTTGAAGGATCTTCTTCAAAATCCTATGGAAATTAAAACAAACAAAGGGCTTCAAAAAATCTACACTTTTCACATTAAAGCATTTATTTGCGCTTTAAATCATGTTTCAGATAACAGTTACTTTAATATAATTATTAAAATGTTTTGTAATCTGCACTGAACTTTTACTACGATCAGTTTTTACCTGAAATAAATTAAAAATAAATTATTTTGGTGAATATTGGCATAATCAAAAAAAGGATTTTTAATTGTTTAAGGAACCCTAATAGTCAGCGGCAATGGCGTAATGTATGGTCGTCAAATAACCTTAAAACGACATTTTTGTCTTAAATACGTCATAAAGAGATAAGTGTGTGACAAAAGCGACAGGTTTTACACTTTTAGAAATAAACATATTTTATAAATAGAAAAAACATAATTTTGTTAATATTAATTTAATGTTTTAATCCAAAATTACGATGAGGCATGAAAATATGAATAGTATTTACCCCGGTATATTGTCATAAAACTTACATTCCCAATCGAACTAAACGTTATGAGAGATAACAAGATATGCATGTAAAATAATACTCACTTTTTATTTCCTTGTATTTATTTATTTGCACTTAGATCTCGAAACAAAACTATAAAGACGATTCGAGTCACTAACAAGGAAATTAAAAATCAGTCTTACAGGTATTGTTATTTGACTTAAATAAAACCACAATATAACGAAACGAGTCGTTGTAAAGTTTTGATGCGACTACTGCGCGATGAAAGTGGTAATTTCTTAACGTTTACACGACTTTTGAATGATGTTAAGTTTGTCATCTTGTGACTTTTGTATGACCATTAAACAACAATGTAGGTCGTATAAATGGGGCCCTTTTCGCGTTTAGCAAACGTTATTATAACGTTAGTGTGACCTAGCTTTTGCGAACTGTGCGCTGTAGATTACGTTTACTAAACTATTGAACGACGTCAAATTGTTAGTTGGGACGGTATCAGAAATGCTCTTATAAATTCATTTTCAGATCATAGAGATGAATCCGCCCTATATACAGACTCATCAATGCTAACACAAGGCGCGGACACAATTCAATTATTTTATGAAAAAGTGCAAAATCTTTTATCTGTTATTATGACTCATGTACAATTACACGAACAGGTACAGACAACTATTGACTCTAAAAGAGAGTTATATAGGAAGTTAGCTCTGCAGTCATTTTTGCGAGGTATACATGAACCACTTGGGTCTCGCCTCAGATGCATGAAACCGGTATCATTAGAACAAGCATTAGAATTTGCGCAAGATGAACTAAACGTTTTATACTTACAAAAGAAAACCAACATGATAAATTTTAGTGCACAAAAACCGATAAGTTTCAATAGAAATAATTTAAGACATAATTTTATCCCAAATAATTTTGGCAGAAATAATTTTAACCGAAATAATTTTAACCCGAATAGTTTTAACCCGAATAACTTTAACTCGAATAGTTTGAACCCAAATAATTGTAACCCAAATAATTTTAACCCAAATAATTTTTACCCAAATAATTTTTACCCAAATAATTTTAATTCAAATAATTTTAAAGGATATCAACGGCAACCAAATCAACAAATTAAACACGATCCTTTTCAAAATGTTTCTCGTACCCAGCAGATGATGAAGGCTTTGCCTCGCTCTGATATGAGTACAGGATTCAAAATACCACCTAGATATCAGCCTCAGGCTAAAGCACAACCCATGAGCGGAGTGAGTAATTTTAGTACCCATCAATTACCTTTTTCTAATAATGCACACCAACAAGTTAACTTTAACCAGACAATTGATGACACCTATGACTATGAAAAATATAACGAAACTAATCAACCTTACGATCCTTATCCCTTGAATCACAATAATCAATTTGAAAACTTCAATCAATCAAATTTATCAAAAATTGAATCGCAATATAGTGCCGATACGGATTTTCAAGAAATTCGCTTTGCGAAATTCCCAGAATAGAACTTAACATACAAACTAAAAGACAACTTCCTTACATACAGATAAAGAACCCTCCAATAAAATTACTGATAGATACAGGCGCTAACCAATCATTCATTAGTCCTAAAATAGTAGACACATTCTTTCAAAACTTACCATTGAATTATGACCCATTCATTGTTACAAATATCCATGCAACTACGAAAAATTATTATTCGATAACCATTCCTAACTTTAGTGAATTTAACGACAGAAGAAATATTAAATTATATGTGTATAAATTTCATAATTATTTCGATGGATTAATTGGCTTAGATTTACTTCAAAAATGGCAAGCAAAAATTGACTTAGCCACGAAAACTTTATATACAACATCAGCTCATAACCCTATTCATTTATATGATTCATCTTCAATTAATTTAGTCGAAACTATTTTACCTGCGAAATCAACTCAGCTTGTTAAGGTCCCAACAAATATTTCAGACGGAAATATAACAATCGAAAATCAATCCATTAGTGACTGTTATATCGCAGATTGTCTATCTACGGCAGAGAATAATCAAACGCTTATTCCGGTTAATAACCCTCATAATCATGATGTAACTTTTAGATTATCGCAGCCTATTATCGCTCATATATTTAATGAAAAAACTATTCCAATATCACAATTAATCAATAGCAATGAAAGATCACAAGCAGTTTTGTCTCGAATACGCACTACACACTTAAACCCAGAAGAAAGAGCAAACTTGAACAGACTTTGTTCCGAGTATTCCGACATTTTTTTTATTGACGGAGATCCTTTGACCTTTACTAATCAGGTGAAACATACAATTCGGACTACTGACGAAATCCCCATCCACAGTAAAACATATAGATACCCTTATATTCACAAAGAAGAGGTTAGGTGCCAAATTGAAAAAATGCTACAACAAGGTATAATAAGACCCTCTAACTCACCCTATAATGCCCCTATATGGATCGTACCTAAAAAATTGGACGCTTCTGGAAAAACCAAATGGAGATTAGTTGTAGATTTTAGAAAATTAAATGAAAAAACAGTTAGTGACGTATACCCTATTCCAACGATTACTGAAACCCTAGATAAGCTTGGCAAATGTCAATATTTCACAACTTTGGACCTTTACAGTGGTTTTTATCAGATCCAAATGGACCCCAAGGACATCCACAAAACTGCATTTAGCGTATCCGATGGATTAGGCCATTTTGAGTTTATGAGAATGCCTATGGGTTTAAAAAACAGCCCATCAACATTTCAACGCGTAATGGACAATGTTCTTAGAGGTCTTCCTAACGTAATAGTATATTTAGATGACATTTTAGTGTATTCAACTTCCCTTCAGGAACACATGATTAACCTTAGGAAAATTTTCACTAGACTTAGAGACGCAAATTTAAAGATACAGATGGATAAATCTGAATTTTTGAAGCATGAAACACCCTATTTAGGTCATATTATTACACCAGATGGCGTAAAACCAAATCCAGACAAAATTTCCAGTATTCTCAATTATCCTATACCAAGAACACCAAAACAGATCAAAGGTTTTTTAGGACTTCTAGGATACTATAGACGTTTTATATCAGATTTTGCTAAGTTGACGAAACCACTAACTTCGTGTTTAAAAAAAGGAGCTAAAATTAACTTGACCCCTGACTATGTAAAATGTTTCAATTTATGTAAGACACTCTTGACTAACGACCCTATCTTGCAATATCCGGACTTTTCAAAAGAATTCATACTTACAACTGACGCATCTAACGTAGCATTAGGAGCGATCCTTTCACAAGGACTTATTGGATCAGACAGACCTATAGCTTACGCTTCCAGAACCTTAAACAACAGCGAAATGAACTATTCGACCATAGAAAAAGAATTACTAGCGATAGTTTGGGCGACAAAGTATTTTCGACCCTATTTATTTGGTAGGAGATTCAAAATTATGACTGATCATAAGCCTCTACAATGGTTAATGAATGTTAAAGAACCTAGTTCAAGACTGACAAGATGGAAATTAAAACTATCCGAATATGACTTTGATATAATATATAAAAAAGGTAAATTAAACAGCAACGTCGATGCTCTATCTCGCATTGAATTACACAATGAGGAAATAGACTCGGTAATTGTTAATTTAAGCTCTAGTAGTTCATCAGGTAGTTCTCGAACTATTACAGCGCCCGACAGTCGACCAATTATTAGTATCTCTTCTACAGATACCGCACCTTCTGACAGACCTTTGTTAAGTAGCTCTGACACTGATACAGTACCTAATGATGACTCTTGCACTATACATACAAGCCTTGAAAACCCAATATTTGAAATACCTATCTCAGACGAACCACTTAATAAATTTAAAAGACAATTAATAATTAAATTGACTGACTTACCAACAAACTGTAAACCAAAAATAACTTACCCTTTTGAAACATTCCGAAGAACTTATGTTAGTATAGCTGAACCTAATTTAGAACAAGAAATAATTAATGTCATAAAAAAACATATCGATCCCAAATTGAAAACAGCCATATTAGTAGAACCACTTATTAAAATGTACTCATTAGCACCAATTCTTCAAAAAACATTTGAAAGTTCTTACATAAACCTAGTTTTTGTTAAGTCTGAAATACAAAATATTTCAGATTTCTTAGATCAGCAAGACATACTCAATAAATGTCACGAAGGAAAAACAAATCATAGAGGAATTAACGAAACTTATCTCTCCTTATCTAAAAGATATTTTTGGCCAAAACAAAAAGAGTCTATTACTAAATTCATTAACGAATGCCCAACCTGTAACCAAGCAAAGTATGATAGATCGCCATTACGACCTGAATACCAAATAGTTCCTCCACCTTCGAAACCGTTTGAAATAGCACATGCAGATGTTTTGACTATTGAGCAAGAAAAATACCTAACTATAATTGATTCATTCACTAAATATGCACAAATTTATCGCTTACCTTCTTGCACTGCCCCAAACATAGTTAAATCCTTATTAACGTTTTGCACTCATCACGGTTTCCCATTAGTTCTTACAACAGACCAAGGCACAGAGTTCAAAAATCAAGTTGTCTCTGAATTTTTACGACTACATAAAGTTCAGCATCGCTTAACTGCAGCACACTCACCCAATGAAAATGGTTTAATAGAACGTTTCCATAGCACTCTCTTAGAACACTTACGACTTTTAAAGTTACAACGGAAAAACGAATTAATAAGTAATTTGATACCGTACGCACTTATAGCTTATAACAGCTCAATACACAGTTTAACTAAATGTAGACCATACGACTTATTGACTGGACACTTTGACCCAAGAGACCCAACAGACTTAGATTTGACACATAGACTATTACAAAATTACATTCAGGAGCACCGTAAATCAATGGAGACAGTTTATAATATAATTCACGAATCAGCACTTTTAGAACGAGATGCAATAATGACTCGACGTAACCTTGATCGCGAGCCTCAATTAGATTATACGGAAGGACAGGAAGTATTTATAAAAAATCCTTTGGCATCTAGGAAGAAAATTGCACCCCGATACACACGAGATAAAGTTACCACTAATTTTCCCATTCACATATACACTTCTCGAAAACGTGGCCCAATAGCTAAACATCGTATTAAACGAACTAAAACTAAATTAAATAAATCACTATTGTTACAGGACCGTCCTCATAACGACCCTGGCCCAAGTACTAGCAGACATGACAATAAAACTTGACGATTTGACTGATGGACCTGGAATCCTACCCTTTAACCTAGGCCCAACAAAAATGACCTCCCATGAACACATATTTTTACAAGAAATTGATATTAACAAAATTCAAACTCAAATAGGTTTAACAAAAACTCAGATCGGTAATATTTCAAATAAGATAAATAATACGGATTTCTCATTATTAAAAACTATTTTAATGCACTTATTTCATAAAATTGACGAATTATCTATACAATTTAACACTTTCGAGCCAAAACGCACAAAACGTGGCATTTTCAATCCACTTGGAACCTTCATCAAAAGCATTTCTGGTAACCTAGACAGCAACGATGCTATTAATTTTCAAAACGCCATTAAGATTCTACATCAAAATGATAAAGAAATGAATATTAACTTTAACAAACATATTAGTTTATACAAAGAAATCGTAAATCAGCAAAATCATATTTTAGATAATTTAAATATTAATCAAATTAAGTTAAATAAAGTAGTTCAACAAATAATTAGAAGTAACGATAATCAATCTGAAAATTTTTATAAGAAATTGCAATTTATGCAAATATTAAGTATTATTTCAGAAAATGTTAATGATTTAAGTTTAGAAGTAAGGAAAATTGAAAACTTATTAGCTTTTAGCCACACTAATTCAATGCACCGTTCATTATTAACTATGAAAGATTTAAGTAATATGTTAGAAGAACTAAAATCCTTATATGGATATGATAAAGTTTTAGATATAGATATTAGATACTACTATGATTTAATTAGCTTAGGATATTATTATATAGATGAAAAAATTATTTTAGTTATGAAGTTCCCTATAGTTACATCCTCAACTTATAATTTGTATAGGCTTAGTCCCATTCCCAATAAAAATTCCTTAGTAATTATTCCCACATATCCTTTCATTGCAACCAATTCTTTTGAATACGCGTACATAGAGGCAGAATGTCCGAAGGTCAGCAGCTGGTTCATCTGCCATCAGAAGATAAATCACCAAACTAGAAAAGGTGAAGATTGCATCTACAAATTAATTAAAAATCAAGACATTAGCAAGTCATGTATCAGTACATCTGTAATCCTGGAAAAAGAAGCTCTAATAGAACTAGATAGCCGACACTATATACTATCATTCCCGAAACCTACGAAGATAGAGTTATCCTGCAACGACGTAGAACATAAGATTATTCAAGGATCATTTTTAGCAACAGTTCCACATAATTGCAAGATCAAAACGCCTGAATTCAGCATTATCAACCTTGATGACAAAGTTCACGGTCATGCCATTGAAATAATGTCGTTCCCAGCATCGAAACCACCCACATCGCAGAAATTCAATTATAATTTAACAACAATTGATTTGAATAAATTGCATACAATTCAAAATCAAGTAACAATGAGCGTTCCTGAAACTTATGAAACATACGACTTCACAAGCATTTATCATACAACGATACCTACCTTTTTGATACTGATGATTATTGCCGCAATCATTGCCTTTACCTACTTCAAACGGCGGGCATCAAACGCAGCATCAGCGACCATTTCTACTGCAGCTCCAGCTTCAACGATAGAAGACCGAAGAGCCGCAACATTTTCTCTCAATGTTCGAAAATAGTTGCTCATCTAGGAGGGGAGGTGTTACGGACCCTAAAGGCCCTTCAGCTTGTCAACCTCAGTGACTCATCCTTCGGTATTTCAGTTCCCGTGAGAATATTAATTATTGATTCATCGATTGATTTGCTGAATTAACTTTTTCATTGGAAGTGTCGCAACCATGTTACCGCGAGTGAAATATAATTTGTAATTTAAATTCATTAATTAATAAGACAGCTCTGCGTGAGGTCAATCGTGGACCCAGAGCTTTAGGTTTAATTAGGCTAAGTTTTATTTTGTAGAAACAGAAATATACCTAGTAATAACTTAACTTACTTGTCTTTTTAAAACTCTCTACACCGGCTGACACACATAACTAGCTTGAAAACAACAAATAAATAATAAAATCCCGAAACAATCACACCAACTGTATGGCTGTAAGTAAAGCTTGTTTTATCGGCTACCATGTAGCAAAACTAAGGAACCTACGAGATTAGATAAATAACCAGACCGGGAACATTGTTTTTTATAAGCTTTCATTTAGTTTCATCTGTCCTGTCGTCTGTAATCAAAGTCTGTACCTACATAGTAAAAAACGCTTTAGTTCGTATGTACTAACATACACTTGAAATATGTACATCAAATTATTTACAAATTGAACTGAAACGTTAAATTTGATCCACTTCTCGGTTTCCGAATGAGCTAAAATTTGGCATGCATGTATAAGTCGGGTCGCAATATTATTATGACATATAAGTATCTGATCTGATGATGGAGCTGGAAGGTGGCCATAAGAACTCCGTTAATAATTAAGATGTAGCTAAAATTTGGCATGCATGTGTAGGTCGGATGACAATGCAATATTATAATGACAAATATCTGATCTGATGATGGAGCTGGAAGGTGGCAATAGGAACTCCGTTAATAATTAAGGTGTAGCTAAAATTTGGCATGCATGTATAAGTCGGATGACAATGCAATATTATTATGACATATATCTGATCTGATGATGGAGCTGGAAGGTGGCCATAGGAACTTCGTTAATAATTAAGGTGTAGCTAAAATTTGGCATGCATGTATAAGTCGGATGACAATGCAATATTATTTTGACATATATCTGATCAGCCCCCCAATTCTGCTATTTTATTTTAAGCCGAAACGGATCTGAAACGCAATGGTTACTACTTTTGATATTCAACTAACAATTTGTCTAAACCGAGCTGTAACGCATTGGTTACGGAGCCGAAACGGTTTGGTTGTCGTATTCTGATGAAGTACACGTATCGTTACGTTAGCGGTTCAGCTTTGATTTCGTATTCTAAGTTTTTGACAGTTAGTAGGGTCGAAACGCTACGGTTCAGCGTTGGTTGAAATGTCAAAAGTTGCGGTTTTGCATCGGCAGCGAATGAGTAGCTTTTTCGAATATTGTGATTAAGTTGTGATAGAAGGTACTTCATTGGTTTGATTTAAATTCCTTTTCGGGTGTTTATTGTGAACTTATACTTTTTGGTGAGTTAAAAATCATTGTATTTTCATTGTTTCACAATTGTTTTTTTTTTATTTTACCTACATTTCAGTTTTTTTAGAAATTTTATTTTTAGTTCTTACGTATTTTAGTATTGCCGAAATAATGAGCTCATATTTAGCTTGGGATATGATGTTGAGGGCGCAGCTTCGAAACATTGCCCGAACCAGAGACCGTCGTAGTCATACCCATAATTCGGTACCATCAAGAGAGAAGGCCTTTGATATGACCAATAGGGAATTTATAAAAACCTATAGGTTATCAAAGGCCCTCGCACGTAACCTCATCAACGAATTAGAGCCCTTTTTACGCCGGACTCGCCGCAGCGATGCCATAAGCCCAGAAGATAAGGTGGGAAACAATATTAGTAGGAATTATTTTATTTATCAGGAGATTCGAGCTATGCTTTAAGACCGAGCATGATGACGCCAATATTACGGCACACTCATTCCAAAGGCGTGTCGCAAGTGCCCTTGCTTCTTTGCTGTGGGCACGACCAAGTGCCAAATCTTTATGGCGCTTCATAAACTCCACAAGCAGCTCCAACTGTCGCACAGAAGTAATCCTTCTGCCACTTCTATTTGCCGGTTGTAACATTTTTATCTACGAGAGAAATTTGATATAAAAGAAAAAAACCAAATTTGATTTATTTTAATGTATACTTTTTGGTGGTGGCGTATAGCCCGAACCTCTTCGAATCAACACAGATTAGTCTCAGCAATAGGACGTAGAATTTATTAAAGTACTTTGAACAATAAGTTTTAAAAATAAAACTTCAATTCAATTATTTGGACGAAAAGGAAAATAATACTTACTGCACTGTGAAATTTTTGCGCTTGGCGCTTAAACTTATCATATGTCAAACTAATTTTTTATACATTGAGCAAAGGTACTCATATCATACAGCCAAAAATATTTTAAATGTATCAATACAAAAGCAGCAATGTACTCGCAACTGATTTTTTTTTGAGTTGCCACACCATAAGCCTTCCGCAAGCGGCTCTAAAGCCAACCGTTTCCGTTTCGTTTGCGTTTCAGCTGCCAACGTAAAGTTACTAGAATACCATTTGCCTTTACAAACGCAACCGTAACGAAGCCGAAACGCAGCCGATCCGTTTTGGTTAACAAATAGCAGAATTGAGGGGCTGGAAGGTGACCATAGAACTTCGTTAATAATTAAGGTATAGGGTTTTGGTGTTAAGAATATACATATAATTATGTACGGTACGGAATTATTTTGACATGGACAAAAAAGCTTAACTGTCATTAAAGGTTAAAATGAGCTTATGAATTGTTATAGTTTTTGTTAAAGTTTATTTATTTTTTCTAAAAAAGTTCATTTTAGTAAAAAATACACCAAGCTTGTATCTTATAAAGTTTTTATTTTTTTCTCAGTGCGGCGATCGTCCTCACGAATCACGTAGTAGCATCTTATATAACGTGACAATAAGTGTCGTTTTATTGTGCGTTCACAGTTAGTTTACCTCCAGCTGTTAGGTAGGCTGCCACGAGTCTTGGGTGGGCATATTAAACCTCTATTACGAAATACCGTTTGTATTACTAATAATGTATGTGTACCTATATTTTTGAACGTCTAGTACACAATATTATTTCATATTTGAGATATTTGAGCCTAACGCAAATAAATAACATGAATACGAATAATATTTAGTTCTTATTTTACAATATTTGGAAAATTTACTGCAATTTATTATACCTTGTTGTACTAGAATGAAGAAGGTTATTTAAAAGTTTTTACAGGTGGACAAAAAAATAGAAATAAAATTCTTGCACGAAAATTTAAGTTGGTTAATTATGCACATAAAAATACTGTACATAAAAGACTAACCAAAACCAAGCAGCTTAAGAAGCGCAAAAGAAAGCCGTTACTGTACCAGCCACATAATCTTTTCACTCTATTCTTTTTTAATTTTATAAACAAAAATTTGTTTAAATCAAATGAAAGTATACATTTTGTATTTATAATTTGAATAGAATGTGAATGTAAAGAGTTTCCCTAATGTCGTGTACTCCTTTCTAACGTGTCGAGTATTTTATTTCACCATGTACAGTCACGTGCATTAATATTTACATACTTCGCAACTTATTCCGTTATGATAAGGTTCAAATTCCAATTCAAATGTATATTATTAGATGTGACTGTACACAGGTCAAAATCGTATAATACGATAGTTTACCTTGCTTGCGTCTTTTTCCGACTACGCTTTCTTTATTGAAAGTTTTTTTTTTTTTCAGGACATAAAATAAAGTAAATTTTTTTTTATTCAATTCTTTAGCGACGTGGAAAAATGCCTGAAATCCGGTAAAGTCTAATATGCGGGTAACCCGAATTTTCTCTTAGACGAATATTTCTAAATGGAATTATGGACCCATTGTCATCTTTTTCTTTTTCACAAAAAAACTGATAAGACGATGTTTCTTTAACTAAGTACTATGAATCCTTTTCTGCACGATACAAATTGAATTTAACACAAAAATTTAGAAAAACGCGGGCAATGCGCATAAAATGTCATGAAAACTTTCAGGGAAACTGGACAGTAAGGCTAACATAGAGATAACATAGTTAGTTTACCTGTGACGTATGTTTACGTCACAGGTAAACTAACTGTAAACAGTCTGTAGGCGGAACAGTCCTGCTTTCAGGCAGTCATAGTTTCGCATTTGCAAACAGATAAATAATAATTAAATGTACATTTTTCCCGCCCGGAATGCCAGAAACCGAGACGCCCGCTATTTTAAAACAAATTTGTTTGGCTGATAAATAGAAAAATACGACTATAAAAGTCTCAGGCTCGATAACTATTTTCTGTTTAGTGCTTTCACTATGTTGTATCAATCTTATGTAATAAAAACATGTGACAAAACCAAAAAAATACATTTGACTCCTCAGGTATCCAGCTCTGCTAAAGAAAGCAGATAGATGGTCACATTAATTTTAAATGATTTCGCCACGGAAGACGAAAACTTTAATACTTCCTTATCACTTCAAAAATATTAAAGATTGAACAAAGCATGTCCTTACATAATTGCTCAATGATTTCATAAGGCACATAGATATTACTTGATTATCCAAGGATTTTGAGATGATAGATTTTCCAAGCCATAGACTTTAATTTTGTTGAGTGAGGCCTCGGTTTATCCGTTTTATAATAAATCAAAAGCATCAGAATATTTTCAGGATGGTTTATTTTTGAACTTCAGTATATCTAATATGTATAAGTTTAGCTAGTGTTGTTTTTGTTTATCGAATCATTTATTTTCGCCCGGTTTCACCCGCATCTGTTTTGGTTTCTTAATAAGAAGTTCTTGAGAACATACAGACAAACGAGTTAGGCTACATACTAAATATTTAAGTTTTGCAATCAATACAATTTTTCCCCTTTCCTTTGTTATTAGGAATTTATTCACTTTTTTTTTTCTCACAGACCTGTAAAATAATAAAATCTTAAGTTAATTGTAAGATTTTTACACATTCTGAACCTACTACATTCTCCTATTAATAAAAATATGGTCATGTAGATTTTCAATTTGGTGGTATCTGATACTCTAATACAGATGATACTCAAATAAAAACTGTTATTTCTTCAAACGGGTGTTCTCCAGTAAATTTTTTTCCACTTGTTCGACGAAGTTTGACGTGGGGCCTACACCGGTCTTCCTGAGTAGGGGTCGTCTTCAATCGACTCCCTACCATGTTATAAAGACCAAGCCACTTCCAAATGATTGATTTATTAGGCCACTGTTCCCAATAAGTGATTAACACTTCATTGAAATCGGTTTGAGCATTATTTTCTTCTTTTATTATGGATTTGATCACGGCACGATGTTTATTTTTAACCATAGATTCAGTTTTCTCCTGATCGACTTGTTTAGCAGGCTGGCATTCGAAAACAAATGACTCAATATTGCTGAAAATCATTTTATCTTCTTATAATGAGCCCCCAAGTCATTTGACACTAAGCAAATCGTTTGACGTTAAGCAGGAGCCCCTATCCCAACTCCATCCCCTCCATTCCTTCATACGCTAGTATTAATTTACAGATTAAGCTTTTCATTTACTATTAAAACAAGAGTTGCCTGGACGATATCGCTTTGAAGTGACAGGCCTGCCCAGATCCCATTTTTTTCTAGTTATTTTCCATAATTTTTATATTAGTTCGCGGTAAAGAAAATTCGCTCATTGACTGATGTTAATACAGCGAAGTTGGTATATTTTAGTTATTTTCATAGTATAATGTCCTATGGCATCCTACTTTGGGGCAATGCCGCAGATATTGACACGATATTTACACTGCAGAAAAGGGCTATTCGTGGAATGTATAAACTTGGAAACAGAGAATCTCTTCGAGAAAAGTTTAAAGAGATTGGTATCTTGACCCTTGCATCACAATATATTTATGAAAACATTATGTATATTTATAAGAATAGTAATAAATTTAAAACTAGGAAAGATAATCATGATACAAATTACTCTGTAAGGACTAGGAACGACCATAAGTTAGCGTTTCATAAATTAAGGCTGGCTAAAAGCAGCAAATCATTTATTGGAATGTCAATACGTATATATAACAAAATTCCGAAGTCAATTCAATCCCTGCCATTCAATAAATTTAAATCAATCGTTAAAAACACTCTATCTCGAAAAGCTTATTATAAAACTAAAGATTACTTAGATGATAAAAGGGCATGGGATTAAGCACAACAGGATATTTCTAAAAGTTTCTAATTACTTAATAATTTTGTTTACGGCTTGGCTGTGCAGTATATATATGACATACTGGTGACTGTCCCACTCACTTATTTTCTTGTCGAGACAACAGCAAGAACGTCATGCTCCCTCAGGCGGCATGGCTAGTGGTAGCGTCGGGTATCGGGTCACCCTCTTCCCTAAAATATGGTTGAGGAGGGTGATGGCTGGTGCTTGCGTTAACTCGTGAACGGGTGCTACTAGCGGTGCCAGGTCGTTTTGCTAATGATACTATGACTATTTTATTCCATTTTTGTTCAAATACTCTGGTCCCAGTTTGTCATGTTCGTATTGTGTTCGTGCATCCATAGCTCATTGCATCTGCTATGTAAGCAATTTGGTTGTGGCATGACATTGGCTCTCACAATCAGCTGTCTTGTGTTTGTTTTTTTTTCATGTCACGGTCAATTTGTACTGTACCTATTTGTATTAATTTGATAATTCTGACTGAAAAAGAGTGCCAAGAGTTTTTTTCCGCCGGCTTTTTTTGTCTCTTGGTCTACTGTAATATCTTATTTAACAACTATCAACAACTAGTTAAAGCCGAAGTATGTGATGACTGACTTCATCAAGTGTTTTGTGAAATTCCTAAGATGAATAAAACTTTTTGAATTTTGAATTTTTTGAATTAAAAAGAATTTGTATTTTTACTTATAAGAAATAATTATTTAAAAAAAAATTAAAAAAAAATATTTAGAAGAAGTCCATGCTGGACTGGGAGCGAAAGAAAAACGTAGAATGTACCGGCTGCTTCTCTTCCTGGGCATACTGTAAAAGTCAGTCAAGGGACAGAGGTTTTAAAAACATTTTTGTGGGCGATAGACTGACTCCCTGTCACTGCAATGGTCTCTCTCCATCTTTATAATGCCTCCAAGTTTGTCAAGCGTGACATCAGAGGGTCTTGTAACTTCTGGTGTTCTGCCTACCCCATAGGGGATACAGGCGTGATGTTATGTATGTATTTATAAGACCCTGATACTTGAATCTACATGATCTGTTTTAACTAAAAATATTGATAGAGTAGATAATACAGTAAGACTGCTTGTCTAAATTGATTCATTGTATATAGAAAAATAAATTAAAATACATTAAACTTTTTATTATTGCGGCTGCATTTTGTAGTTATTGTTGTAATATATACCACTAACATGTTCATATAAGATACATTTTATTAAAAAAGCAGATACCTACAGATTTAACTGGACGAATCTCAGTAAAGGGAAATTCTTTGAATTTTCAAAAGTTCTTTGACCTTTTTGAAAATTCTGTAAGTACCTACACAGAACATCATATCGTCCAACGCCATTTTGGTATCTACTTGAGAAAACATTCACAACACTCGGGGGAGCCTGGTTTTACTTCGGAAAGAATTTTATAAAATATATTGTGTTTATTCAAGATAAATATTACTTTCAATACCTTAGAGTGATGTTAATAATTCTCAGGTCTTAAATCGTTTGGGATAAGAAGTTTTTACTTAGCTACTTACTTAAAGTGCCCCAGTGGGTAAGAATTCGTAAGCTATTCATAATAAGTAAATATAATAATAAATAAATAAGAAAATAAATATGTTGTAGTTATGTTTCAAGTCCTACATTTGTAAGAGTTACAAGATACCCGGAGAATATGATTTTAGGTACTTTCATGAATTATATTCGACCAAATATTCCATGGATTAGGAGATAGGGATCAATATATTTCTAGTCATCGTAGTTCAACTTCGTACGCGCTAAACTACCTTCCTTGTGAGAATATCAGAAACTCTTTCCATACTAAAACAGACATCCATTGAAAGAACCTTTATACTAAGTTTCACATCTGTGCACTCAAGGAATAACATTTGTTATACAAATGTTAAAAATGCTAAAAAAACCTACATTCTCCCCTGCATCCCCTAAAATGTATGTTCCAAATTTCAGGTTTTTAGGTCCAAAGTTATGGCTATACATTGCATTATTATGTTATTCTAAGTTTTATAATTCACTGTTAGATTTTTGATAAATTAATTAGATAAGTAATTGCTAAATATAAAACAAATAATTCTATACAATAATCTCAAGTTGTGACCTTGTTTTAATTAAACAAATATTATATAACTTTAACTTCATCCTATACCTACTTTGTTTTAAAAAGGAACTGAAAAACTAAAAAAATTAAACTTTACCTAAAAAACTTCGCATAAGACCTTTATCCTTAACCCCGTCTGGTGAAAAATGATGGTGGAGATAATATATCATGATATATCTATTCGCCCTTCTCTAAATAAAACCCCAGTACTATCACTTCGGTCACAAAAAATACGAAAACCGTAACATTTTCGTACACATACGAACTCGCTTGACCACTGAAAGCTAATGAAGTTAAATTTTTTTAAGATTCAATCAAAATCTTAAAATTTATTTTTGCAATATTTGCTAAAACTTGTTGGTTTTGATACAACTAATTATTTAGCTCTTATTGGTGGTGAAATTATTTGGCAGCCTCCAATTGAATGATGAATTGATTCATCTTCATCTGGTAGAAGATATGGAGATAGGCCCATACAAATTTCATTTAAATCGATAAAGCATCATGATGAAGATGATGGATGAATTTCATTTAAATCGATAACTTTCTGCATTGGTGATTAAGATACTTTTTTAATTCAGTAACTATTGTTTAAACGTACATATACCTCAATTATTTATTAATTATTCGTGGAAACTAAATTCAATATATTTGAGAGCCTATTGTAAACTTACTTATGAAAAACAAAAAAAGGGTTACGAAGATGAAAACCTTAAATAAGTTAAGACTTTAGTTACCGTGACGGTCTGATAATAGTGTTTGAGCCGGAAACGTAGAAGGAAAACTACTTCATTCGTTATCACTCAAACATGTATTTATATTAACTTTTACGTTATACTTATGTTCAATTAAAACACTGGTTAGCCTTACATGGTGGCCTGAAGTTAAGTTAAACAATAAACAAATCAACTAGATTGTAACACAGCGGCTTGCGAGAAAAGATGCTCCGGCGCAGTCCCGGCCATTTTATATATCCGGTGAAGTTTTGACACGACGCGGTGATGCCAAACCGGCATGCGAAAATCGGTGTAAACAAATATTTTCTTTAGTATTCCACAAATTCTTATCTACTTACGATAATTAAAAACGCCTTAGCCTTCACCTCGTGTTTAATGGCTCCATTACTCACTATTCCATACTTTATTATTGCCATCTGCTTGATTTGAGTGTTGTGCCGATTTGGGGCATGGCAACACTTCCATTAATATCTATCCAGGAATAAACAATTTATTAGAGCGTTTAATCTATCTATATCTTCTATCTATCTATATCTATACTTATAATAAATCTGTAGAGAGGTCAATTCTGTACATGAAATATTTTTCAAAATAACTATCAGAGGGTGATTAGTGATCGATACTGATGACAAAAATGCAATCAGTAAAATTTTTGTCTGTCTGTCTGTCTGTCTGTATATTCCTTATAGAAACAAAAACTACTCGACGGATTTTAACGAAACTTGGTAAAATTATTTTTCATACTCCTGGGCAGGTTATAGTATACTTATTATCACGCTACAATCAATAAGAGCAGAGCAGTGAAGGGAAATGTTGGAAAAACGGGAGAAGTTACTTCATTTTTTAAGCTTCCGTCGCGTGTGCAGCCTTAATGGTTAAAGCTACATAGAAATCATGTACGACAGAAATATTCTTCATAAAATTATATAAAAAATATCCCACAACAGTATATTATGTCTATATTTTATGGTTGACTCAAAATAACACGTGTAAATCCCGATAGCTTAGCAGTTCAGAGCTTTCTGATTATATTTGTTTCCTCTTACGTTTATAATACTCTCACTCATCCCTAATTAAAAAAAAATAACATTTTTACCTATTCAATAAAAAAAGAATCATAGAAATCGGTATAGAAACACCAAACTTATACATGAAATACGCTAATAACCCATCGCGCGTGAATACTGAATAATATAGGGATTATTTTTGCGTAACGGTTGCCGCGCTCGACGCGGCTCGCGGCGGTAGGGTATAAAAAGGCGGGAGGCGAGCGCAAGCTTTTGCGCGATTTAATATAGGTAGGTACAGAAGGAACAAGCGTTACATTACCTGTCAAATTTCCCCAACCAATTTTAACTTATTATCGAGGGCATAGAGTTCAAATTCAAGTAAAAAATTTTGACAGATTTGTAACGCTTGATGTACTGCCTTCTGTACACATACAGAGATGAAATGGAAATCAAGGTTTTGTTTATTTCATGATCGTTTCTGCCTCTTGGAAGTCAGAAACCGTAGATTTCTTCGGAATAAAAAGTAACGTATGTGTTAACTACCTACTATACCAAATTACATTAATATTGGCTTCGCCGTTTGGCAGTGAAAAGCAGCCATACATAACTATAGGTAGTATTGTATGTACACTGATAATGGCTGGATGGATGGATTTTTGCTATTTTTTCACGCAAAAACTACTTAGCTTTACCTAGAATAACAATAAGCTAAGTATAATTAATGAAGATATTGCATGAATTAAGTAAAATTGAAGGCATTAAATAAAACACTTTTTAACCTTTTATATTTTACATTTTAACTCGACGTTTCGGTGTCTTTGCAGGTCAAATTTAAAATGTAAATAAACGCGATAAAATCGGTTAAAAAGTGTTTTATTTAATAGTCACACATAATAGTTATCGCGAAAACTTAAGACAATATTAAAATTTAAGGCACTTTGGCACCCGATTTGTTTATAACGCTATGTGCCCTTGTAATGTACCTAATAGATAGTTACCTACCTATGTTTGTGGTTAGGAGTTATACATATTATATGGGCGAAGATTCTTCATTTTTATTTTTGTTATTAAAGATAGTTAGCACCTTGGAGAAGAAAATAACCTACTCGAAATACTAATTCAATATGTAGTGTTACCTTAAGTAAAAGCCTAAGTAACCTACTATTTAAAGGAATATATTAAGAGCAAATAAAAAAAATAAAGTTAAAGTTTATATATTTACAAATAAAGACTTACAAAGATGGTATAGAAAAGCACTATTTTCACTTAAAGTCCACTAGGAATTTGTATAAACACTGAGATTTTTCCAATATTTATATGTACAGAAGTTTCCCGGTTATCCACAGTTCCAAAAGGTTTATTTAGTTATATATAGCGGCTCCAAAAGATATTGTAGTTATATTATACTATTTCATTTTACTATAGTTATTAGTATTTTTAGTGATAATCTTCAATGCCAAGTACTCTCCTCGGTGTTTTATTTTCCAAAAGCCAGGATATCAGATTGCCACTCCTTTTATATCCTCCATTTCATTCCACAGCCGTAAATTAAATAATAGTTCGAAAGACATCCATTTTTCATCGGCCTGCGGCTGTCACTTCTATTAACAAGGAGGTTTTAGTCTCTGGAGCAGCGGTTGTAGTATGGTAAAAGTGGAGCTGATAATTCCCTTGATTATAAATGTGCAAATCTCAGAATAATTTATATTAAAGTAATAATTTAAAAATTAATTGAAAAGGAAATGAATATGAAACCTAATAACAGTTTATAAATTATCTGTGCCGAAAAGTGACATAAGCTACATGACAATTTTTAGAGTTGACACGTAAATAAATAGTTTTTCAGATACAAAAATATAAACAACAATAACAATACAAAATATGAGCTAAAATTACACATGCAACGTGAGTTAAAATGTAACTATTAACAAATATTAACAAAACCAATGGAATACAAAACAGTAAGTACAAAAGTAGTTATATTACATTTTCCCCAAAAACCCCAGAAAATTTTTAGCTTACGAAAAATTTTGAGGTGTTACTTAGGCAGTTACTTTCTACATACATACATCTCGGACATACATCTTAAACAATCAAACTTAACTAACTTTCTTCAACATTCAGGGTAGGGGGTAAGGCTCACATTCAATGGCGTATACTCCCAAAGTAAACCGCGATAGGGAAACCCTACATGACAGAGGCTTATTTAAAGAGTTGTCGTCCGCTCTATCTTAAATCCCATATTAAAGAAGTAAAATACCTAGGTATAAGTTACCTAAGGTATGGCCTAAGGCTTATTTTTAGTGTAGCCAGCCGCACCATTAAAGAAGTGGGTTTTAGTACCCCAAGTAAAGTATATACGAGTATAGTATATGGCCTAAGGCTTATTTTTAGTGTAGCCAGCCGCACCATTAAAGAATTGGGTTTTAGATCCCCAAGTTATGGCATTAAGCTCTTAGTGTAGCCCGCCATTACTAGATAAAAGAATAATACCTAGTCTTATTATTCCAGATCTCGAAAGGAAATCTCAACAGAAGTAGCTTCAGCTTTCAGAGGAGATTAAAAAGTTGGCTTAAGAGCCATAAATAAAGTTTAATAAACGCAAGACCGAAAGAAAAAAAATGATGGGTGTACTCATTATAAAAATTGTATCAAAGAAAAATAAAAAATAAATAGTATTTACGGAAAGTAATAGTTTTATTTACAGTTGGAAAAGAAATGACATTTATTTACAGGAGACAAAAGTTTAATATATTTAGAAAAGGTAATAGCATTACTAAATTTTAATAACTTTAATATGCCATTTACCTTGGATGCCATCATCATCCTCAAGAATATATACAAGCAGTGACAATTTACTTACAACTCTGTTAAAGTATTAGGTGCAAATTTAATAAGCCTCGCCATTTTAATTAAAAATTTAGAAAAAATAAAATTTTATAAATGATTAGTAAGTCAAAAAAAAGGTGGAGTATAATTGGGTAAGTGGTGAGAAAATCTGCATGAGGTACGTCGTCGGATACTCTCCTTCGATACCCTCCGTAAGTCAATAATCAGCAACCAACCGTGTGACTCAGAAGAGCTTTCAACACGCGGAATGGTCACTGATTTTGTGAGATATTCACGTGGGAATACCGTAAGTGTCTATTGTCTGATTATATGGGATGAGTGGTGAATATGTAAAGAGTACTGTAAGAGTACCTAACGGAGAAGTGTTTAAAGTAAAGTGTACTAGATAAATAAAAGTAGAAAACAAGTAGAATGACAAAAAAAAAAGTTTATAGCCAAATGAAGCCGAAAAAAAAGGTACCTATCTAAAGTGGTATTTTGGAATTTAGGGGAGAGCACGACTAAGGGAATTTACGTTGGGCGCCAAACTGTAGTGTTACCTTAAGTAAAGGCCTAAGTAACCTACTATTTAAAGGAAGAGAGAAGAGAAAAATGATAAAGTTAAAGTTTATATATTTACAAATAAAGACTTACAAAGATTGTATAGAAAAGCACTATTTTCACTTAAAGTCCACTAGGAATTTGTATAAACACTGAGATTTTTCAAATGTTAAAAAGTAGGTGTCCAGAAATTTTCAGGATCTAAAGCTCCAAGGGTTTATAACGTTATATAGCGGCTCCAAGAGATTATGTAGTTATGATACTTTTATAGTTTTACTTTTATATTTTTCTTCAATACTCTCCCAAGTATTCTGATCGGTGTTTTATTTTCCAAAAGCCAGGATATCAGCTTGCCACTCCTTTTATATCCTCCATTTCATTCCACAGCCGTAAATTAAATAAAAGTTCGAAAGACATCCATTTTTCATCGGCCAGCGGCTGTCACTTCTATTAACAAGGAGGTTTTAGTCTCTGGAGCAGCGGTTGTAGTATGGTAAAAGTGGAGCTGATAATTCCCTTGATTGTAAATGTGCAAATCTCAGAATAATTTTTATTAAAGTAATAATTTAAAAATTAATTGAAAAGGAAATGAATATAAAACCTAATAACAGTTTATAAATTATCTGTGCCGAAAAGTGACATAAGCTACATGACAATTTTTGGAGTTGACACGTAAATAAATAGTTTTTCAGATACAAAAATATAAACAACAATAACAATACAAAATATGAGCTAAAATTACACATGCAACGTGAGTTAAAATGTAACTATTAACAAATATTAACAAAACCAATGGAATACAAAACAGTAAGTACAAAAGTAGTTATATTACAAATACAGACGAAGTCGCGGGCATCATCTACATATGTAATATACCTACCTACCTATACTTTTTCACAAAACCTAGGTGAACCTGCGGATCACTGCTTTGTTGTAACAGTTTTTGAAGTAATTCTGTCTGTTTATCTATCAGTAACGCTTTCACAGCTAAACTACTGAGTCGATTTTGACGAAATTTAGAATAAGGTAAGTTTTAACTTCAAGGAGGATATAATAATAGTATTTATCCAACTCTAATAAACGGTATCCACGCGGACGAAGTCGCGGGTCACAGCTAGTAAATAAATATTTCTGAACATCATGCAATGCCCCGCCCAAATTAAGTTTCTTATAATAATAGCTTCTTATATAATTTTATATTGACTTCATTAAGGATTATTAATGAAGGCAATATAAAATAATACACATTGAATATAATACGTATACATTTTTAAATACAAAACCAGCTTTTGAACCAAAATTATTAAGCGTGCTTTACCGATTTAGGAGTGAGTTTACAAAAAAAAATACAAAAAAATAACCTACGGCAACATTCAATTAGTTTACTGGGTTGCGAAGATTAAAAAAAACCCATCCCCCTTTTCTACCTCATCAAAACATTTGTGCAATAAAAAGTAGTCTGGACCCTTTTTGAAGATTTAAGTCTATATTTGTACTAAACTTAATTGAAATCGGTTCTGTGGATTCCCAAACAAAAACTCTCCCCCATTTTCTACCTCTCAACCCCTTTTTCATCATAAAAGCCAATGTTCATCCTTATGGTCAGGTCTATCTCTATACCAAATTTTATTCATATCGGATCAGTAAGTTTACCGTGAAAGCGTACCAGAATGATACACTTTCCCATCTATAATATTAGTATGAATCATCAATCAATATATATAAAACTGTTACGTTACTGACTGAGTTACTGAGTGACTGACAGAACGTACAGCCGTAACTACTGGGCGTAGAGAGCTGAAATTTGGAAAATACATTCTCATTCTTTAGGGGATATAGGGGTGCACTAAGGAAGGAATTCCCGAAATTCCCACGGGAACGGAAAAAAGGGCTTTTGAGTTTATGCGTGTACGAAGTCGCGGGCAAACGCTCGTATACATATAAGAATATGGATAAACGGAACGTCCATGACATAGCGACTTATATCAGATATGTCATTACAGATTCTGTGTTCACCACGCAGATATCCACCGCAGCCACCGGGATTCGAACCTCTGACTCTGTCTTACAATACAACTACACCAGCCGGTTGCGATAAATTTTAATTGAAATCTACTCGCTTTTACTTTCTTAATAGAGAGTGATTGGTAATTTATTGGTAATTTTAGGTTGTCTGGTAGAGATCGCTCTAGAGCGATAAGACCGCCTTTTGTACATTGCAAAATTACTTTTGTAATTTTATGTTTATCTGATTTTTTTTATAAACAATAAAGAGTAAATAAATTTAATAAATAATTAGTGGCGGAACGAGAAGGAGTGCTAGTATAGGCTAATTCCACTGAAAGTTATTACAGAACCTTTGTCCTGAAGTTAATCCTTTCCAAGATATACCTCTTAAAGATTTTTACAACAAAGTCCTACTCGAAATCTTGAACTATTAATAAATCTATACCTTATCTGAGTCTATTTATCTAGTGGTGTAATATGTAGTTATTATTGTGTATAAATAAATAAATAAATAAATCTTAAATATTAGTAGTTCTAATCAATTTCGCTTTTGTTTGGGTACAAAAATAATCGAAATAAATAATATTGATGGTCAAATCTTCATGATTGTCGTTATCTTTTGCGAAAATCGTTAAGGAAAAAAAATAAAAAACGAGTTATGGTGACAGTCTCTAGAACTTTGATGTTCTGAATCTCTTATTATTTAGTACGACTTATTTAGTAGTTCAGTCGTACTATTAATATTTAATACCGTTTTTTTTTATATTTTTTTCATGGCAAATCAATATCTCATCACCGACGCTTTTTTGGTCGCTCACTTTAAAATTTTCCTTTTTTATATAACGTAATTTAATATTAGGTACATAAGTTAACAAAATAATATGTGTAAACAAAAGATTAGCAGCTCGGTGCCATTTTGTTCCGTTTGAAACGGATTAATCATTCGCTTTGGCTTTCGTAGTAAGCTTACTACGTCTTCCTCGTAGCCTTGTATACCTATGCAGAACTACGTTGCTACGATTTCATTTGACCCTAAATAACTCCTATAAGACCTATTCGAGCAGACGGGATAGTGCTATTAGAAGAGCTATACCACAATATATTTTAATAAAAACTTGACAAAATTAAGAAGATTCTTTCACAAGTATTTTTGAAGGTAATTTGTAAGCAAGTTTTATTATTTAAGACTGAACCCGCGGCTGACCTCATTCTCACCTGGTGTCAAGTGAAGATGAGGTCGAAGATGATCAAAACACACGGAACTAGGAAAGAACTGGCTTTGCATGAAATACTACATATCACTCGCGGAGTGGTAATATTCGACGGTAGATTTTATATGAAGGGTGTTCGCTAGCCAGTCGGACCCTGACGGGATCCTACTACCAAACGGGGTCTTTTTGATTAGTCGTTTTTACGACATGCTTAACCACCAGGGGCGGTGGTATGCTGAACCTACCCTACATGAAACAAAAGATATCACTGATTTGCCCTAACAATCACGTTTTTTAGTTTTACGAACACAAATACAGGGTTGCCTGGTAGAAATCGCATTGAGCGATAAGGCCGCCCACATTGTCGTCGCTAATTTTGTTAAAATGTTTATTATTTAAGTTCATTGGCAATAAAGAATATTTATTATTATTATTATTATTTATACCTAAAGCTACACGCCTTTCGGCGGAAAGACCCGACAATTTGACCAGTCGGTCGGGGATCAGGGCAAGAGGGACAGAAACCGGCGAACTATTCGGGCAGTATCTAGCAAAACCGCTTTTTGCATGCGTGCTGGAAGCGAACCGCCGCCGAATCCCAGCCTTTCAAGGTTTCTGACCAAAGTGGCTGGGGTCAAACCATTTGCGGATATTACAACCGGGATGATTTCGGTGGACATAACTTCCCACATTTCGGTCACCTCGTGTGCAAGGTCCAAGTACTTGCGTTTTATTATTACTATTACATCTTTCAATTATTGCTGTATTGATAAATGTATTCCGCCTACTTAAACCCAGTGTTTTAAATAATACAAAAGCAGCATATAAAAAACGTTCCAAACCTGTCAAAAAATTGTAATTGAATCTGAACTTTATGCCCTAGACATTAAGTTAAAAATAGGTTGGGTAAAGACAGGTTTGTCACGCTTGATTTGCAGCCTTCTGTACAATGGCTTTAAAACTTGATTACCACGAATAAACAATGCATCTTTATATTGTAGGTAAATTGGTTTACATTTGATTGAATCATCAATTATTATGTTGAAAGTTCAATCACGAGCTGAATTAATTGAGTTACGTTTGATTAATGTAATTTTGTTTCATTACTGGAAATCAAGTCTGAGTGTTGCCGTAATAAATAAAACATATAGCAATTAATTTAAAAGTGCCATTTATGTAATGGGCTCTTTGAAAATGTTACCGATACCCTCTTTGATCTTATTTCATTGCCATATGCCAAAGGCATAATTTTGGTCCTGGCTTTTAAGCCCAAAATATAAAAATAATCAAACGATTAAATACATAAATGTTAACTCATTTAATGAATAATGCGTAAGTTGTGTTGTGTGATCGGTAAATCCAAATAAATAAAATATTGTATTTAAAGGCACCTGGCCTTCATCAGAACTCATTTTGGTAGGCGTGGGACTAAATTAGCAGCGATTGATTTAACCTAATATAATTATATTAAAATATTCTTCAATATATTCACTTCTTCAATCTAGATTTCCTTACAATATCAAATTAAGCAGAAATATAATTAAACAACTAAGATTATTTCTGATTTAAGCGATCCGTCGAAAACTACGGTGCGCTGGTCACTCTCGTCAACAACCAGATGGCTCCAAGCTCCCATAGGCACGAGGTTCCGCCAGAGTGACTGACCAATCAAACCATCAGTCACTCTATCTTATCTCTATGATTTATCTTATGATTGATTATGAAGTTATCTACTGCAACCAAAAAAGAGCATAGTAAATAAGTTGCGTTCGAAACCATCATCATCATGTTGACATGAAATTAAAAATAAACAAAAACGTTGTGAACAAGTAAAAATAGTGCAAATATTAAACCATACGTATAAAAAAGTAATAAATCCAAATATTTTTAATCCACTTAAATTTTTTTATCATTTTTTAACATACCTGACTGCGTTCTTCCCATAATCAATGACACAAGTCAATGCCAACTGTCAAATTGACAAATCAACTTATTAATAGCAGCGGCCGGCTGAAAGATTTTCATTCCTTTGTTACAGCTTTGTGATTACAAGCTCTGTTGTTACGTGGTGGATAATTCCAACTTGTGTTTCTTCACAAGAAATCAATAGTGACATTACTTTTTCAGCTTATTATAGTATCCAAAAATAATAAAAGAATCAACTTTATACGGTGGGTATAAAAGCCAGGCAATGTATGAACAATGGGATAAACCTATTGTGCAAATGAAAAATATGTTTAAATAATGAGCATCAGAGTTTGCAACGTCAGCTTTAAAAAGGTACACCAAGGAAAAAGAAAAAAATACTCTGGGTACACTTTTGTCAAAAGTGCTATATGTATAAATAGGTTGATTATAAAATAAATACCTCGACTAGGACAATAAAGAAACACAAACCAGTTATTCGTTTGTGCTTATATCATGCCAAAGCTTAGCTGATTATAAAGCGATTTTCATTTAACTACAAGAAATTACCTGAAGATACACCGATACCACGAAATTTTATCGTCGAAATATTCTTTGATGTATCATTTTATAACATCCTAAACAGTTTTCTCAAATTTATTGACGAGAACGGAAATAGGATTTCTTCTCAAATAATATGGTACGCAAGCAAAAGAATTTTAATGTTCTAATATTGTGAGCCATATCACCGGAAGTGGAAATATTTGAGAGAAATATTTGCTTAATTATAACGACAAAAATTGATCACTAATATTTGGAAATAACATGTGGTGCGATTCACACTCTTTTTTCATCTTATTACTTTTTGAGCTTATAGTAGCTTTTTTTGCATTATTTTTCCTTAGGTACCTAATAGTTAGTTTAAATTAATAAACGTTAGGGATTAAAACATGGGAAATATTGTTGAAAATATACAATATCATAACATCAATAGTTGTGATACTTTAAAACCCTTATTCAAAAGTATTTTTGGGGGACGTTATGGGTCATCAATCATTCCGTTGTTTACTTTCTAAACATTATGACATTATTTTTAATTGTCAAGATTGTATGAATTTTGACATAATTATAAATAACGATGGTTTAAATGATGATGATTGCAATAACTTTTTATACACAAACATGTTACTTACCAAGTAGATTTACTTACAGTGGTTTATTTTGTCCTTTTTTTACACATTTAAGATGTTACGTTTGTCCTCCATGCCACTGATGGAAAGTGAACTTGAGGACTAAGATGTACACGTCATTTTTCACCACGGCATTTACAATCAAATCATTTTATTCTATTTCAAGAGTTTGGTCATAGCACCATTTAACGTTTGGTGGCGCCACTTATTACTGGCAATAAAAACTTGATATGAGTGAATTGAGTAAGTGATAGACAACCATTCGCCATTTTGATCACAAAACGCTGCCGGCTTATGAAAGTCTTACGCATATTTGTGTAAACTACACATAACTGCTGTGTAATATTAATTCCTGCAAACTCAGAAGTAGCGTCAAGTGAACTTTAGTTTATCATTTATGTAACTGAATTGTTGTGATGCTTGATAGACTTCGTGATTCACACATTTCGACGAATAACTTTATAACCATCGAACATGCTAGCTACTGTTGGTTTTTACCCACGACGGAACGGAGATGGTATATGCGTTTGGGGTGAGAGGGTGTTTGTGCAAACCAATGTTACCATTTATCTCCAGAACCACTGGTCCGATTTTAATGCGGTTTTCAGTAATCGCTTTGGATTTGATTGGTATAATGTTCTTAAATAGGTTTAACGATAACAACTCATCAGGGGGCGCTGCAGTAAACATTTGTTTGTAATAACAACCATTAATTCTGCAAAACCATTGGTCCGATTTAAATGTGGCTTTCAGTGATCGCTTTGGGTTTGATTGGTGCATGTTCTTAGATAGGTGTTACTGTAACAACTCGCCAGGGGGCGCTGCATGTTTAAAACCGCTACGTAATATGATATCGAGTTACGTTACAACAAAGCCCCAGCAAAGTTGAGCCACCAGCAAAGTTGAGTTGTAAATACTTATTATAATACTTCACTATGTATTTAAATAAACTACATGGGTTTTCCCGCGGTGGTTTAGAGGGCTGATGGAACGAGGTGTTGTCAGGCCTGGCTCACTCCGCGCGGTACATCCGTTATTTACCTACAGCGAAGCGCTCCGCCGGCGCATCTCGAATGGGTCGTGTGTCACGCGCGCGCCCGTCGGGACGTTGTAGATATCTACCTACCTAATAGCACTCACAGTAATTCTATGATCGAGGTCGCAAATAGTATTTAAAAATGGACATGAAAAGAAACAAATATTCAATTAGATTATGTTTAGATTTGATTATGTTCAATTTAGCAAACAAAACATAGGTAGTATTACTAATTATTCGTCGTAACTTTTTTTTCATTTTGTACTTTAGGTAAGTTGAAACAATATTTTTTACAAAGGTAGAATAACAGTAATACCTACATCGGTAGATACTTAATTACAAATAAGGAGATTAATTATTCTTCACTAGGCAGCAACCCTAACAGCGTAAGAAAAGATAAGAGGCATGCGATAGAAAGAGACAAAACTTCTAGGTATATAAATTTGCAGGTACGTAATGCTGTGCGAGCTGAATTCCACCGTATCGCGTCGTAGCAAGACTCGAATTCATTTAGATCTTCTTGCGGAGTAATTCTTCTGTACCAACTATTACTTATTCTGTGGTGTTGTGTAATGTAATGTATGGTACCTATATTATGCTCTTTAAAAAGTTTGAAATAAAAAACAAAATACAAATTTCTCTGAACAAAACGAATTTATTCTGGGGCTGCCATTGAATAAATTCGTTTTGTAGTTTTAAATTGAAATTTAAAATATTGATGCAGCCCTCGACGGATTTTCTTGCTCTTCTTATAAAGTTCATAGGGAGTTGAATACCTATGTTATTGCGACATCTACATCTTCGAGAACCGAATAGGTAAGCGTAGGGAAGTGCTATGAAAACGAATAGTATGTTGTTCATAATATGACCGACTCTGTGTGAGATCAAGTGCACTTTAAAAAAAGCTTTTCACGTTAATTATCTCTCGTCACATAAATCATTTCAGTCGGGGGATTTAAAAATTATTTTATTCTTTTTCAATTACTTTTTTAACCGTCGCGTCGTGGGTTTTTCAAAATTTGTATTTTGTTTTTTTTTGATTATTTTAGTTAGTGGTTCGTTAGTTAGTTACCATTGTAATGTAAAATTAGCATCCTTTCTTTCACATTTGAAAAACAATATCTATAGTGCGTTGGCCACCCAAAAATCCTCAAGCACATAAGCGCCGCCAAGCGGTAAAAAGCTTGCATTCCAAACTCCCTATAATATTGATGTGTCCTATCTGTACTTGTACATCATCATCATCATCATCATCACAACTCTTCGTAATGAGCCCACTGCAAGGCATGAGTCTCTCCCCTGGGCGAAGAGGAGGTTTAGGCCATAATCCACCAAGCTGGCCCAGAGCTGGGTGGTGGATGCCATAATTTTTAGGGCGCCTAGATGACTTCTGACAAACTCTAACGACTACTGTATACAAGTATACAGCACCCGGGACCGACTGCTTAACGTGCCCTCCGAAGCACGGAAGTCGTCGTGAGATATGAATGGTCAGCGGTCACCCATCCAAGCACCGACCGCGCCGACCGTTGCTTAACCTGTGATATCGTATGATATACACAGAACCACGGCGCAAATACTTTCTAATCTGTGCTCTTCGACAATTAACTGTACCAAGCCATTTACCGAACAGTACGACGCATGTTAGTTCATACTCACGCCGTCGTCAGCGGCGCTAGGTTCGAGTTATGTAGGTATTGTGTGAATACCAATTATGTCACTCGTCGCTGATGCATTCATGAACTCGACGCCGCTGTTTAGTACAATAGCCCTGCAGGACTGTAGTCGTCAGGAATCGTCAGGAGTAGTTTTTCAACATTTTGGTATGATTCTCCACAATACGTTTTAGAACTGTGTTTAATGTCAAATTTACTAATCCACAAAAAAATAAAAATATTAACAAAACCAAACAAATAAACTTACAAAATAGCTTTATTTTATATTACTACACATTATGATTATTTATAGGAAAGTATCTATTTTAATGGAGAACGTGATATTAAATTGATTATTTTTAAAGAAAAACAAAATATTTCAAGAATATTAACAAAATAATTCAAAGGAAGCCTCTAGACCTTCAAGGTTTTGTCATCAAGTTGAATGACGTCTAAAATAATTTTGTTAACTAAGCCAAAATTATGTAAACCAATTTTCCAGCTTTCATAGCAAACGCTAATGACGTTGAAAACCTATTATGAAGTATCTTCTTGTGCTTTTATGCTGTTTAGTTATTTATTTATTATCATTAACAAAATCCACAGACCTTAAATATTTTTAATAATTTACATAAGGGATAAGAAACTTACATCTAATGATGGATTTAAATTTCATAATTATAGTTGGAGTGCTTAATATATCATACAGAGATAAAGTACAAATTTTGTTTTTATACTTTTTTTTAGTTCTGAACATTATTCATGAAAAAATAAAGAGTGTTAGGAAAAAAAATACTATAAACAAATCATATTAACTTAATTTAAGAGTACATGGTTTGAGCAAATTTATATAGTTAGCTGTTGTAAAAGAGTGACTGAATTGGAATGTATGTTCATGAATGTGTGAAACATGTGTGTATGCGTGGGTGCAGAATATGGGTGAGTTTGGTTTTGTATCGTTAATTATTATTTTTTAAGTTTGATATCTACACTTTTGTTAACAGTCTCCTAAATTGATGTTTACTGGAATTGAAGACATCGATAGAATAAAAGGTTTTCTTATAAGTATTTTTCGTTCGATGGACTATTTATGTAATATCTATTCTGTCACCCAGTGAAAGTTATCGTGAAGACTAAGATTTGAACACGTTTTTTCTCAGAAATATATTCACTCGAGGCAAATACTAGTACTAAAGCAGTCAGTAAAAGCAAATGCAAGCAGTTTGTTTCGCACCTTGGTGACCCGTGCAAAAAGGAAATATCAAAGCGTTTTGTTAGAATTTTTCGAATATCCAATAAAAGGCATGCGTTTCGAGTATTACGAATACGATTTATTTATGGACAGACAGAAACAAAAAAAAATCCTTCATCAAGTGAATAAACTTCACACGACAATTTTGCAACTTCGATATTCATATTTCGAAAGAGTCACCCATTGTTAATCAAACTAGCCATTATTACCGATCGCTTCTGAAAACCAAGTCCGCGATAAAGGGATCGATCGCTTCGTTCGTTAGTCAATGTTGACAGTGATAGATACACTCCTGACAACAATTAAGAGCAGCTGGTTTCTACAACGTGTAACGTAATGAAAAGATAATACTTAAGGGAATTGTATGTTTGGTGATGTAGTTAATAATTTATGTTTTTTAACAATTACATAAATTTGTTATCCTTACCTTTCGACCGAAAAACAAGTTGAAAGCTTAGATCAAAATATCAAAGTGTCAACCCTAAAAACAGCTGTTGAAATGAAATATATTCGATAACAGATGGTAAAAGTAAAGTGATTTAGGCCATAAGGTCACTGACTGCGGCACAAGTCTTGTTTTAGCTTATTAGGTTGACTAGGGTTGTCAAAATATTTTGTTTTAAAACAATTAAATAAATTTATATGAAAGTCTATACCAGCACTGATCATGCTAATTCTTTTACTGTATATTATACGTATGGTATAGAAGCTAACCCTTAAGTTTTATCTCTCCATTTTGTTACACGTTGTATAATTAATAGTTCGGCCGTCGAAAGAAGGTATATTTAAACCGTAATTGTTGAAGTTACCATCATATACAATTTCAACAGTCAAAAATTTTATAATTTGATATAAAAACATTGACGTGAATAGAATAATAGCCAAATTTAGTGATATCATTTTAGGAAATGTTTATTATTAATCTTGTTGAAGTTTATTTTTTAATGTTTGCCATCCGAAAAGTTATGCAAATATGGTTGAACTATTTGGGCTGAGTCCAAAGGGTTTGAACGATCGGCTACAGATGTTTCAGTAAAATAAAGAGTAACAATTAATTTTATTAGAATAAGGAGTAAGCGAAATACTACATATTATTATCAAATGAACCAAAAACTTATTAGTTATTTAAAAAAAAATAAGTTGAATTAGCCCGCAGTAGTGCAACTTAAGAGTTTGTATCTTTATATAACTATGCTTTTTAGCAATACTGATCCCTTAGTCTGATACTATCAACTAATATTACTTATTTAACAAGGATATCTGTTATAAATTAACAAAATAAACAAGTGATTACTTATTTTATTTTGTATATTAATAACCCCTTGTTCGAGAACCTTGTCCGTGTCGGTAAAGATGCATGCGGAAAGAGATTTCATGCTTTGATTTAGTGTCTTTTATATTATTTGGTACATTTGGTGGTTCCGACTTCGTTTTAAATAATCGCTATAGACTGATATATGAATTAGCGTATAGTTATTTTTTTCCTATAGGGCTGAAATAAAAAGTAGCCTGGGATGGACTCCACTATTTGTATCATACAGAGTTGCCCCTCGGTGCAGATGTTCAACGCGATAGAGTTCTCATTCGATTTTATATTTCCTGTAATTTAAAAATATAAAACCGATTTTTAAATCGGATTAACCCACAGTTAATTAAAATATAAATTTTACTCTCCGTAAATGAACTATATTTAAAAAAATGAATCATTAATTCACTTCTAGTGTAGATGTGTACAGTTAAACCTGCTTTTAGTAGAACGCGTTTTGTATTTTTAAGACAATGCCTTTGTAAAAACTAGAAAAACTAATGCTCATATTGAATATTAGCTACAACTAGTTCTTATTGAACAAAATACGTTTTTTCGAAGCGAGTCAGTTAAAGTACATCTGTATTTTTCAAAATGTATTTATTAAAAAAATCACTGCAAAAATTTGTAGAAGAACTGAAACTCGAATCTATTAGAATCTGAGTCACATTTGAGTCGAATCTGAGTTGCATCTGAATCGAATTTAAATCAAACCTGAATCGAATCTGAATCGTCATCAAATCTGAGTTTCCTCTGTATTTTTTTGCAAGTACCTACCACACTTTCTGTTTTTAAAATATTTATGAAATGTCTACAAATTCCCATTTTGACTTTATAAAAATATTTTTAAATCTTTTTTCTGCTACAGGTATGCACAATCGGGGTCATAGCAAACTTTATGAACGTGGCAGTGCTAACTCGACGTGACATGGCAGCGGCGCCTATAAATAGACTCCTAAAGTGGCTGGCCGTGGCAGATGTGTTCGTTATGATCGAATATGTCCCATTCGCCGTCTACAGATATTTGGTTAGTCTGTTTTAAGATTTCAATCTATAAAGACGAATAAAAGTGAAGTGTCTGTTGTTAAATTCATATGCGTATGAAATATTTATGGTACTAACAACAGACTAATATTGTTCTCAAATTTTTGTATGTCTGACTATTTTCTTGCGCAAAGATGGTTGGTTTTATTTGAACTGTACTGTTACTCACGGATAGCTTATTATAAGGAGTAACTTTTAAGTTTGGAAATTCAGCACCTGATGGACTTAAATGGGGATTCAAAGTTTCTTTACAATGTAGTGAGATTTATATATTTTAAACTAAAGACAATTCAAATAAATAGATTGTGAGAAACTCTGAAACATATTTATAAGGCTCTTGATTTATAAATATGAGAAAATTTACAGAAGCATTGCAGCTTTTTCTTCTCTAACCCTTACCTTGAGCACATCTAGAGTTATTTTATGTAATACAAAATTGCTGCAATGTGTATATATTTGAGCAATTTTGTGTAAAAAAGTAACCTACAGTTGCTATAATTTACAAAATTTCTGAAAAGTTTGAACTAATGCGGAGCTGAGCGGAACGGAGCTAAGCGGCGCCTGAATAGACCAATCACGATGCTCGAAATGTTTGCTGCGCTTCAATAGAAACAGAACGAGTATAGCACCGCGTCAGTGGAAACGCAGCCTTAGACATAATGTGTTTCGGCTGATTCAAGATGTGCCATTTCCTTTGTAAACATGAATTCGAATTCATTTTAAAAGAACCCTCATTACCATAGTTTACTATAGGAATTCTACTTAGAACACACTCTTTATGTACAGTAGGTCAAGAAAGCGGTGTACCAATTTCGATTTGGTTGCCTAGTAGAGGTCGACGTTTAGATCAAGGTTAAAACTATAAAAAAGAGATTCATAATAATGACGTGAATCAAAGTGGTAACTTTGCAAACGTCATATTTCACTTATCATGCTTGAAATGTTAACGATTATCATTGCATTGATGGATAAGTCATTATATTCAGCAAGAAAATAAGAATATTCCTAGACAAAAAAACTCTACAGACAACCAAATTCAATTTGATAAAGAAAACTGAAAATGACTATTTTTTGAAACAATGTCTTTTATCAATATAATAGTTTTCAAATAGATGTCGTGAGGTCGATCTACTAGCGAATTTAATATTTATCACCTATTAATCTAAAAACAACAATTAACCTTAGGGTAGTACACCATTTTGGACCGACTGTACTAAGTGCTTAGCATCCAAAATCAACAAATACTAAGAAGCATCTAAAGAAGACATAAACATGAACACAGACAAAGTGCACAGATTATTCAGGCCATCCACCATCCTCAAATATACCGGAGCACACACAACTCTAAATACTTCGTTGCGTTTAAGTCACCGCTAAGCCCGTAGCAACCAAACCTCCGATATCATTGCAGCAGCTAAAGTGCAGAAATGTATGGAGCAAACTAAGAAAATGGGTTTAATTACATGCGTCATACGGTTCAATGGTAACATTCCTTGAAGTCACCGGTCAAAATATATTGTGATCCGTATGAGTCTAAAGTCCATTTTCGGTTCATTTCTAAAGGTGGTTTGGTTGCTACCATTCTAGCGGTAGATTGCAAATAACGAACAATTTGGCGTTTATGTGCCCCGGTATATTTGAGGACGGTGGATGGTATGAACAATTTTGGCACTTTGGCTGTGCTCATGTTTATGATTACTTTAGATGCTTCTTAATATTTGGTGATCTTGGCTGCTACAAACTTAACGCAGCTGACTGAACCTACGAGTACTTTCTATATTTTATGTATTCTGTGTCATGAACCTTAAATATTGCAGGTGAATATATCCACTTATTGCGCCATTTACCTCACCCTCTTAATATTACCAAAATTTTATTCGATTATATTTTTCAGGTTCTACCAGAAAAACTGGACTTTCCGTACTCCTGGGCTATGTATTTGCTGTTTCATATGCACTTCGCTCAAATACTACACACAGCTTCTATCTGTCTCACTCTCTCACTGGCGATCTGGAGATATATAGCTATAAAGTAAGTTCAGTAGGTCTGTTTATTCATAGTTATAGATCGCTCCAAATATCCAGTCCCCTCTGAAGTTGTAGTAAGGCGATTCGCGCAGATGTTTTACAACCCTAATAGATATTTGGCGTGATCTATACAAGCAACTGACATTGGAAATAATGACCAAGGACGAAAACATAATGCATAAAACAAAACAAAAAGTAACAGAGTTTTTTTTTTATTTGTAAAATAATTGTAGATATACAGAGTGTTTGGGACACAGGTGACCAAATTGGAAGGGGGGTAGGTGGGCTTATTCGGAACATACTTGCTTCTAAGTTCTGTCTTATTGAACTATGCTGTATTTGACATTACACTATCTAATTTTAAGTCTTTTAAATACCAATTATGGGAAGTTCGAACTCAAAATTTTCCATAAAAAATACACTTTAAAACATCCACTTACTCACTTAAATTTGGGAGTCTTATGTCGAATAAAGCTTAATCTCTATTCTGCTATAAAAAACTACATTACCCTCTTTGAAAAATTGATATACTTCAAACTCGTGATGTCGATTCCCAAGAAACACAATTAACGCACCAAGTATGTGCCTCAAAGTAAAAATTGTATAATGGACACAATTTATGTTATATATATATATATATATATATATATATATGATATATGACTATTACATTTTTTTAAACAAATTCTGCATGCAATCTTAGTATAGGTAATATGTATACGCCTTTACTCCGTTAAGTATTACTAAAGGGAAAGTGAGGGTTGAATTCATCCGGGACAGTTTGGGAAACATTTTATTTTTATTTTTCGGGATCTGTTTTTTTTTTTGTTCCTTGCGGGAATCGAACCCTCAACCACTGGCTTCTGAACCAGACAGGTTTACCCCATTGCCAAAGTAGTCGTCGATAATAATTGTCAATGATCAATTTTAAATACCATAAATATATTATATTAGGGCGTGGATCCATCTTTACGGTACGCCGGGAGACGACGCGGCGCAGTGCCGTATGGTGCAAATCTATACTGCAGTGCAAGCACAGAACTTTATCAACTCATATGCTTACGAATGTTCGTATAGTATGGAGACGGTTTGTAAGCAATAATTGAAATCTATCCATTGCAATAAGGTCAGCTTCAATAAATGTGTGACTTGTTAATTTTTAATGTTTGTAAACATGTTGTAGGTAGGTACTCTTAAATAACTGTGAAATAAAAAATTACAATCATACTAAAAACTTGCAACCGACTCCATACTATACGAACATTCGCAAACATACGAGTCGATAGAGTTCTGTGCTCGCACCGCTGTTCTATAATGAACCATGTGGAGATCATTTTAAGAGCAAGCGGTGCGCCGTGCACAACGCCGTATGCGTTGCACGGCATACGGCGCCTTACCGTAGAGATCTACGCCTACGTTAAGGCGTATTTTCTACGCCTTAACGTAACACTTCTACCATAAAATTGTTATAATATCAGATGGAGCCCAAAATCTAGAAATATAAGAGCAACAAACGAAAAAAGCCAAGTAAACAAAAATACAGGTTGTCCCAGGTTGAAGGTATTATATAGGGTATAATACCTTCTCGGAGGTATTCTAGTACCCATAAGGATAACAGAAAAAATATAAGAAAAAGAAATTTCAAAATTTATTTTTCAATTTTTGTATGAAAGAAAATGTCGAAATTTATTGCTGAAAAATTTAATTATATAATTATTTTTTTTCATATTTTTTCCGTAATCCTTATGGGTAATAGAATACCTCCGCGAAGGTATTATATAGTGTAAGCGGGACACCCTGTATAAGCAATCAATAAACTTGATTTTATGTTTTGGTTCATTGCTACCAAGCTAAGTATTATCTCTGGTATTATCTTTAAATTGATTTTGGTGAATTCCAGTGAATTCAAATTTGAGGGATTAGAATTTGATTGAAATTGGATAGTTTTATGTATTGACTGATTTAGGTAAATTTATCTAACTTCTATTTGTAGATTATTCCACACAAAAGTTTTGTGTTTGAAGTTATTTTAATTAAGGAAATTTGATAATCGTTTAAAGAGAAATAATAGAACATAAACAGTCTTAAATAAACTCACTTTGAGATACCGACTAAGTATTACGTTAAGGCGGTGTCCATTAACAATGGATTTGTATGCTTGAATTTCATTATTCTTACTTTCCTATAATTCGGGCAATCACCGACTTCAAAGAACACTTATTTGGTATTAATATCAAAGTGAGTTTACTTAAGACAGAAGTTATCGTTTTTATTTTTTACTTTTGTTATGTCCTTTCTAAATAAATTTTGAAGTCGGTTTTATTTTTTTAGAACATTTTTATTTCTTATTTTTTCAAACTAGAGTTTTAGGGTGAAATAAAAGTCCATAAAGGTACCTGATATTGGTATTGTAGATAGATATATATTTTTCTTTCTTTAGTAGATATTACTTTTCTTTGCTTTCGTCGGTTAAAATTCCCTATCTCAGAAATTACAGAAACAATTTTGATGAAACTTGCAGTATTCCCTAAGTTGAACAACATCTAATAGAATTACTTCAATCGAACTTGTGATTCCAGAGATATGCAAACACAAAAATAAAAACATAGAGAGTAGACTAACATAATTATAGTAAAAGTGGGCAGTTCTGGAAATATACATACGGGTCGAATTGATAACCTACTTTTTTTGAACTCAGTTAATAAATAAGCTAATGCTAAAGCTATAAATTCTGACATTATAAAATCAGGAGTTAAATTTATTCTATGAATTTAGGTCAAAAAACAGATAAAAATTATCGATTTAACTCTTACAAAATCTGTAAAGTTCATTAGTTTGGGTAGACGCTAATGACGCGCTAAAGTCTTATTTCTGAGAAAGGCTATATTTTATCTAAAAATTTTCACGGAATCAATAGTAACATGGTTGAATGAAACCACTGTCGGTAAGAATATATTTACCAGAAGAATGAATTCAATCCGAAATTAAATGACTGTCTGTGTTTTTTGTTTATCCAAATATCTAATTTTAGTTCTCATATACAATCAATCAATGACTCGATAGACGGTTTATTTTTTCACAGAAAACTGAATACACCAATAAATATTTCTAACATTGCGTAATTTTGGCGGTATGCCAGATTACCTACCTGTGATATATTTTTTTGTTATTTCATTACTAAGATGGATGATCGCAGGACATTGCTGTGCAGATACAGCTTTACCTTTTGAAAAAAAAAAAACAGATTCATGACGTGTTCAAATATAAAACTTAACCATACGAACATAGAATGCAGATTTATTCTGCGTATACTGGAGTCATTTTAATAGGTCACATTTGACAAGTGTCCGTCTTATACATTTTCTTACAACACAACCAAAAATGAACTTTATTTGGCTAACATAAGGAAACGTCAAATGTGACTTCTTAATATGGCCCTACTTTAGTTAGTTATAATATAGCCACGTACAGTTTCCTTTGGGCACGTTTCAAAACAGGCGGCGCCTGGGCTTTCACGCGTACTCGTAAAAATACAGAAAAGGAAATGATATAATAACACTCATCTGTTATTTGCTAACAAATAGATTAAATGAGATGTTCAAAGTGTAGAACAAATAAAATTTGTTTTTAATTTTTTTATTTTCAAAAGGATTAAGATAGTGGAGTTTATAAAACATGTATCGTCTTGATATGACCAAGCAAAATGTTATTTGTTTTAAAAATGGCGACGCGCCGGTAATGAAACACACTTGCACTATTGTTTATGGTACTAATAGCATAAGCCCGCGAAATTTCAAATGATTTGGAAATTCGTAACTGTATTTTTTTAAGTGGGGCATCTTAGGAGCCTGGCCTTCTTCGGCGACACTACTTTATAATTAAAATTGTATTAAATCGAATAAAATAGGTTCTTATCAATTAAAAAAAATACGGACATCCCCTTTCAGGATTTTCAAAATGATTTGCAAGGGCACTTTGACAGTCTTTTAAAGTATAACAAAAAATGCATAAAAGGCATCATCAAATTTTGCCAGCCATTCTGATTATAATATGGTAACGTTTTTAGTCCATCATCTTTAATATATCACTCTAAATTTTGGGATTTCTTAACCTGTCAAAACCTCAAGCAGGATATTTGACAGGCGTCTGTTGTGAAAGCCGCAATTTGAAGTAACGAAGATTATGCTGACATTTGGTCCTTGAAACGTCTTTTTTTTTTATAAGTGACTAAACCCGCGTTTGACCTCAATCTCACCTGATGGTAAGTGACGATGAGGTCGAAGATGAAAGCACACGGGTTTAGGAAGGAACTGGCTCTTTATACAATATTGCCGGAACACATTACCGCCGGAGCGGTAACATTTGGCGGCAGAAAACGTCTGCTCCATTTTTTGTCAATTTCAACAAAATTCAGTGACGCCTATCGTTTTTTATTATTCCAGTACCACTTTTATATTTAAGGCCTCACTTGGTTACTTTTTATAGTTCCCAAATATTGACACACTTATTTTCGATTAATTACCGGTCGTTACCGTTGACTTCGCCTGATTTTTTTCATATTTTTGGGTTTATCTATTCCACCACCGGCTGGTTTAGTGGTAACATACATTGCCTTCCATGACAGAGGTTCTGGTTTCGAATCCCGGCGGCGGCGAATATTTGTGTAATGAACACAGAATATTAGTGATCGAGTCTTGGATGTTTATATAAGTTTATATTCTAATAAAAAAATATGTATGTTTATTTATTTCTTAAGTAGGTACCTACATCAGTTATCTAGTATTAAATAAAGAAACTTAATTTGGTCTAGATATTTATTTTAAATGTGTTCAAGTTTATCCATATTTTAAGATTCATACAGTCATGGAACTCTAGTTAACCGAAAGAGTAACTTGACCCGATGGAGATGACAGAGACAATGGAGGCAGAAATTAAAATTTGGAAATTTAGGGCCACATTTTATGAAATCTCAATACTCAAATATAATATGAAATAACATCCATTCATAGGAAGACCTTATGTTATTTTCTGAAGAAGAAACCCGGGCTGAAAAATGTGACTGCGACTTTATAACTTACTAACAATACGTGAAAACTCAACCGCTCGTAAGGAATCGTACACATTATAAGTAAACACAAAAAAAAAATTACGAATATACAATTTTCTATCTTCTTACAAGTACCTTGCGTACTTAGTGTACACATTTTGTAAATTAACAAGATGAAAAAGAAACGCAAAAATTAAAAAAGAAAAACATTTTTGTGGAGTCATTGAAAGCGTCAGTTGAAATCATAAAACTGGGACTTTATTTGTTGTTTTCAACAAAAGTCCTGAAATTATACAGCTGTACATGGTGACTGGTGACAAATTTTATATATTGAAGGAGAGCACTCTTTACTCAATTCTGACCTTACATATGTAATAAAAGTAGGTACATACTAAATTTTTTACTAGAATTCCCTAAAACATTTTATGCATAAATAAAATGTTTTTCGCGGTGAGCATAACTCTGGAAGCCGCCGTATCAAAAGAAGTAAGACACGCGCCGCCGCAAAGGTAGTATGTGCGCCAGTGTACCTAACCATGTAAACAACTACTTCAGTTTTTATGAATGGGTATACCTTTAAAAGAGGAGCTTTGACATAGTTTATTTATAAATCGAATAGATCGTTTGTCTAACTCAGAGGCTTAATATTAATTTGGGTATCAAATGTTGAGTTTGAAATCCCACCAATTTGACATGAGAGGTACACACTGAGCTCATGTCGAATTGTGCTCAGAGTATACCTATCTTATTGCAGGTGACTGTACCTGTTCGAATTCCGACCATATTTTAATTAGCACTGATAGTAAAACAATTATGCGGTTTTAAACGAATGTACTGAATGAATGAACGTGGTGAAGGTTGTCTCTGAAAGTATGATGCATTATTTGCCTGGTTAGTTAAATGCTGATTGAATATTATTGTTTCAAACCGAATATAATATAAGAAATATGTTTAACAAAGACAAAGAGACTCGTTTTTATCATATAGGTAACTGGTATGAAAGTTTGCTATGACTTTGAAAGTAGTTTATGCATTTATCACGAAATGACTTAATATCGGATATTCGTACAAAGTCTATTTGAGATTCCAATTAAACATTAAACATCAACGCTATAATAAGTTTAAACTTAAAAAAATACATAAATAACTTCACTCTTTCATCCCTTATAGGGTAGCCCAAACACCAGAGGTTATAAGACCACCTTTTGTCACGTTTAACTTTGCAGGTATTATTATGATATATAGAGACTATTGCAGTGACAGAGGGTCAGCCTATCGCCCACAAAAAAACACCAATAAAACCTCTGTCCCTTAACTGAATTTCACAGTATGTCAGGGAAGACAAGCGACTGGTACATTCTATGTTTTTTTTTCACTTCCAGTCCAGCATAGAAATGAAGTAAAATAGAAAGCCGCTAACTAAAAATGAAATAAAATCAACTTTGAAACTGTTGTTTGTAAATCAACTTTCATCAAGTTTTTTTTTGGCATTCTTTACGTAACACAAATAAGTCTAATGTCGAAAGACTGTCATGAACTCCTAAAAGACAGTATTTAATTAAACTTTTCTTAATAAAGTAAGTATACTTTTCGTCTTAGTTTATAGTGACATTATTTGTTACAGGTACTCTGATAGAAGCCATGTATTGTGCACAGAACGACGCTGTAGCATTGCTATCGTGGCCAGCTTTATATTGCCACCTATATTGTGCACACCTACTTTCATGGTAAGATAGTAAAAAAATTAATATACTTTTTTATACATGTATGTATGTACTTATATATTAATTTACTAGGTTTTCGCGAGTTCATGCGCTTTCACACCTTACATCAATCCCTTTCGCTTTCATCCCCTTCTTCAGCCCGATTGGGGTTGAGGTACACAAACATTGTTTTTTTTTCATATATCTTAAAAAATACGGATTTTAATAAAAACTGAAAAATTTTGATAACTTTAAAAAAATAGCCTTCTAGGTCAAATGGTTTAGGCAAGGTATACGCGGAGTCAATTACCAGGCCTTTCCCTTTGCATATGCACAGAGTTGTAAAAAAAATCAGCGTGAAATTGATGTTATGATTTTGTCCTGAGTATGTATGTATGTATGTGTGTATGGATGTTCATCTGTTCCTTCAGCACTTCTAAACTGATAATCATAATTGTACTAATGCGGTGTCGTTAGAAGCTTGTTTATTGTCCGCTGGTTAAAGGCTACATAAAGTTTCATTAAATTGACTACAGTGCCCTCTAGGAGACTTTAAGCAAGGACTATAATTTTTTTTTTCTGTTTCCCAGCTTAAATACGTAAACATTATTACGCTAAAATAAATGGAATAATAATTATAGCAAAGAATTTAAAAAAAAACTTGGGGTATCAAATAAAAGAATTTCGTTAGCACATTTCAAGTACCTACTCCAAAATTAATTAAAATAAATAAAGTTTGAAAACTAAAACCCGACTACTAAAAACACGCTCTAATAAGTTCGAAACAAGAAAATAGTCTACGCTGAAATATTTATGTTTTTACGTCATATAGATAGAAATATTATGTTTAAAGGATTGCCGTGATCGTATGCTACCTATTATAGCAAAACAGATTCCTTGTAATAATAATAAAATCAAAGTAGTATACGATTAAAACACTAACTAAAACATTACGCAATTAGCCTAACCACTTTTCAACAAATCAAACGAGTCTGTGATGCGTTATCAATGTTTATTGACTTTATTCCTCCCTATTCATGTCAACGTATTGTATATATGAAATCTAATATCGTTTGAATGACGCTGTTCATTTGACCAATAGCAAACTCTGCTTGGTCAATTCGTTTGATTTCTAATTATATTGCCAAAATTGACTACTGCGTTTATATTCATCTTTGAAATTGCAATTTTGTGCTGGTCATATACAGGGTGACTGGTGACAAATTTTAGATACTGAAAGAGAGCACTCTGAGCCTGATTCTGATCATAATTATGTAATAAAAGTAGGTATTTAATTTTTCACCAGAAATCCCTATGAATAAATAAAGAGACCTTAATACACTTTTCCCGACGCGCTGTCTCAGTCAACACGCACAGTGTTCCCGCCACACGCACACCACCACCCGCTAAGTATGTATTGCATTACGCTTATGTAACCATGCGTTGCGTAATGAATTCTTTTACTTTCGGTTTAGTTTACTCAGTAAATAATTAATATTTATTTTTTCTCTTCATTAATGATCACAAACTATCACGTCCTGGAATTTCGAAAATGACCCACCAGTCACCCTGTAGAACAGCTTGACATGGAGTTCTAGATTTAAATTAATAATTTACACAAAGCTCCTTTTTTTCATTAATACATAAAAATAAAGTATTTTTTTGTTTTCTCTGATCATACAATGACTATAAAATGACCATGAATTCGAAGAAACCAAGCAACAGTGTTCTACAGCTGGGGCGTTGCAACCAAAACTTAAGGTTAAAAACTAAAACCCGATTACTAAAAACACGCGCGACCATTCATTTCTCACGGCGACTTTCGTGCTTCGGAGGGCACGTTAAGCAGTCGGTCCCGGGTGCAGTACACTTGTATACAGTAGTCGTTAGGGTTTGTCAGAAGCCATTCGGCACCCTGAAAATTCTGACATCCACCACCCAGCACTGTTACTCCTCGTCACTCAGGGTAGAGACTTATGCCCTACAGTAGGCTCATAACAAAGAGTTGAGATCATGCTGATGAGTTTAAGTAATTATTTATGGTATGTATGGTAATATTTTATATAACCATCTCAAAGTTTCAGTGTCTTTATAGTCCCGTGGTTGTGGTTCCGATGGTTCTTTCTGATTAACTGATTTATTATCTATTTTCTATTACCGTTAATAGGTTATTAAAAGCATTATAAGTAAAAGATATAAAATTAGGCATCAAATTAGGTTGATTTCACCACACATTTTCCCTTCTATCTTTTTGCGCGTGAAAGCCGACGTGACCACAGATAAATAAAAAGTAAAACCAAAAAAGGATCGCAAAATATTGTGTTTCGTCCACGTTTCGTCTGTGGACGTGACTCTTTTCATGAAAGTGTGACGTCACGGTTCAGTGTGGGTGCCGTGATAATAAATGCATATTTTTACAGAAGTTTTATATGCTAATCTCTAATTTTGTTGCGTAGGTAAATCTTGTTTTTTAACGGTGGTCAAACCTTTGTTAGATCTTTACCAAATCTAAGTAATGATGAGGTTAAAGTTCAGCTTATACGAACTACATACATACATACATAACGTCACGCCTGTATCCCTTATGGGGTAGGCAGCACATCAGAGGCTACAAGACCATCTGATGTCACCTTTGACGAATTTGGAGGTATTATAAAGATGGAGCGAGACTATTGTAGGGACAGGGGGTCAGCCTATCACCCACAAAAACGCCTTTAAAACCTCTGTCCCTTAACTGACTTTTACAGTATGAAGAGAAGCAGCTGGCACATTCTACGTTTTTCTTTCGCTCCCAGTCCAGCACGGAAGCAGTAACTAGTTTTTTATAAAACACTCAGACGTGGAGAAACTTGAGGGAGACCTTTATCCAGTAGTGGTCGTCATCAGGCTAATGATGATGATGATGATGCCTGGAACTCATCATCGCCTTACATATTGGATGGTCGCTAGTCATCCAAACTCTGCTACTACCACCAAGAGAAGCTCTCTCAGAATAGTCGCCTACCCATGGGCGACGGGACTATTCTGAGCCAATGCCATATTAAATTTATGAGACAACTATGAAATCACATAAATTTACATAAAAACTAGCTGACCCGGGAAACGTTGTTTTGCCATAAAAAAAAAAGAGATGTTGGCCGATTCTCATAGATACCGGATAAGCACAAAAAATTTCATCAAAATCGGTCAAGCGGTTTCGGAGGAGTATGGCAACGAAAACTGTGACACGAGAATTTTATATATTAGATAAAGATTACCTTTATATGAAAGTTGTTACTAATATCCGAAACATTAACGCTTAAGTGCATAAAAAATTGTTTTACTACACTTATTCTGCGCAGAATAGTTTTTTTAGTTTCCCTGTTCTTTCGCACTTACAAACGGGATATCCTAAAGAAATACATATCTTAGTACCCAGTTTCTTTAGATACGATTTCCCTCTGAAACACCAGCGTCTGTTGTGAATATAAGTGTAATGAAAAAAGGGTTACTTCACATCGTTTCTTTTATTTTTGTACGTATCTTTCATTTAAAATCACATGATAAAAAACGAAGATTAATAATAAATAAGTATTTAAAATAGAAATAAATAAGTGTATTTTGTATTGTGTATTTTATCATAATGATAAAAATTGAAATACCACACCATGCAACTTATAGTTTTTATAGAGATTTGTATTTTTTCAAACGTTTAGAAAGCTTAAGGTTACTTTGTCACAATGAACGTTCAAACTATTTTATATAATAACTGAAAAAACTATGCTAAATAAAATCGTCACCCGACCAGGACTCGAACCTGGGACCTTTCGTTTGCCAGACGAGTGCTCGTTCACTGAGCTACCGGGGTCTGGCGACAAGCCACGAAATAACTTACCATACTTTTTGTTTTACGTTATAATAATAATATAATAATATCTTTATTTCAAACATTGAAAGGTTTACAGATAGTGGTTCATATAAATTTAAATTGTAATCAACATATTAAAAACAAAAGTTCTGTAAACAAGTCTGAGAGGAATACTCTGGACCTCTGAAATAGGTAAAACCTGTGACACAGAGGCCAGTGCTCTTCCGCCAAATGAGATAGTATACGAAATAAAAATTTAAATTTATAATGATTATACATTAATATGGTTTTCATACTCAAAGTTATTAAGAATCAAAACAACTCAAAAATAATCGAATCAAAACAATATAAACAAAAATTATGGGAAATAAAATTATAACAATTAAACAATAAGAATGGAATTCTTTATATATCTTAATTTGTGGGTAGGTGGATGTCTATATGAGTGTGTGCGTATAAGACTGTGTGTGCGTGAGTATGTAAGTGTTTGACAATACTATAGCCCTGGGACATGTAACAGTTTCTCAGTTTCAGGGTAGCTCAAAGTGAGTAAAAACGTTGTAATGTTTTTTTTCAACTCATTACTCTTAAGAATTTGAAGGTCACTTAGTGTATTGTTAAGGTTATTGTATATTATAGACCCTAACTAAGATATAGTAGTGACGCTCTGCAAAAGTAGTATTGTGGACAACTGGGAGGCAGATATTGCGATGTGCACGTTTCTCTGGGTCGGGATAGAGAGGGACTAAGGCATGTTTCCGCAAAACCACTCTACTCATATACAACTGACAATTTTTGTTTAATAAACAAAAACTTTGACGTCCTGATACAGGTCCACTGTAGGAAAAAGAAAAGGTTTGAAAGTCATTACTTTAAGGACCGCTCTCTGTGCTCTTTCTATTTGTAACATATAAGAACTATTTGCACCACCCCAGATGCTGATACAGTAGCTGGTAATTGATTGGCATAAGGCAAAGTACACAGATTAAAGCGTTCTAGTGTCAGCTACAGTTATATTGCTAACGTAGCTCCATCTATTGGATAGCTTTGCAACTAAACCATATTTTATGTATCCAAACCCGACCCCACTTATTATGTGTTTTTTATCGGTGATTACACCCGTGTATGATCTCAATCTCATCTGATGGTAAATGAAGATGAGGTCGGAGACATGGGGCTAGTAGGAATTTATTAACAAATACAGGATTTGCTTGATAAAGATAAGGTATCCTCCGTGGGTATAATCAACGAATGAGAGCATTAAAAACCGACTTCACGTCAAAACTTTGGCTGAGTTGAGAGTGTCATCAACGTTAACATTCTCCGAAATCAAACATATTTTTCAAAAGTTTGAAATTTTTAATGAAGTAGGTACTCAACCGATTTCGATGAAATTTAAATGGGCCCAACTATGAAGTACCCTTTATCATATGAAACACCAACTTTCAAAATCAATTCATAATTGTCCGAAATATCGTGTAACAAAAAAAAAAACATACAGACGAATTGAGAACCTCCTCCTTTTTTGGAAGTTGGTTGAAAATGTGTTTCATCGTCATCTTCAGTCGGAAGACGTCCACTACTGGAGATAGGCCTCAACCAAACTGCGTTTAATAAAAAAAAAGAAGAAATGAAGACAGTATCATGTGTTATTTTGGGTTTCGTATTTACGAGGAAACTCAATATTTTTTTACTGAAATGAAATTAATTATTTTAAATCCACGATTCTAAGCACAACAAACTTGAGATAATTTATGTATTTCAGTTCTGACAAAAGGTCTATTGCTGCAAATCTTATGAGTGTTGGCTTAGTTTGTTAAAGTTTGTCTTCATTATCTTTCTTGTCACTAGAGTTATTCTACATGTATTGCATCTTTAGCGGAAACGTTTCAACAAATATAATTCACTTAATATACATACTTATTATATGTAAGGTACAAGAACTGTCGAACCAATAGAATCATGACTATAGGCGAAGCAGGTTATTAACGATTTTAACCAAACGGTTAAATATGCATTTTTCGTTATTAACCGCATTATATGCTTGTTGCGGTTAAATACCACCGCTGGATGTCGCTAACGGATTGAAATGTGTATCGCAAGGTGTGCAATGATGTCAGTTTCGACTGACAAAAAAAGTCGGTTGAAATTCACTATCTCAAAAACTACTGAACAGATTTTGATAAATCTTACAGTAAACCCTAAGTTGAACGATACTTGAACTTGTAGTTCCGGAGATATGCGAACACAAACATAAAAACATACATACACTTTTGAAATTTGGCACATTTATTCAGACGTTGTTATAGATAGACTAACATATATGAAACTGGCCAATTCTGGAAATATTGCATACATACGGGTGGAATTCATAGCCTTCTTTTTTGAAGTCGGCTAACAAGAAAAGAAACAGAAACTTTATCCTTTTTCGTTGTTGCAGTCGGATATTTAACCGTTAATAACTGCATTTTATCGGTAGCTTTTTACAACTATGATCATGACCCACCATAAGCTCATTTTGGCAAACCGTCTATATGCTAGTAGGTCGAAATTCGCTTGAGGATAGGTTTCCGTGGTGACGAACTTGTTATTATTTCCCTGTGATTATTTCATTCGAAACTAACATTTACTGAGTACAGAATTCGTACAGTATCTAGAATGTCCTAAGTGGATGGATTTTACAAGTTTCACAGTTCCAAACTAATGAATCAGCAAAATGGGTTCTCAATTGGTTCGATAGTACAAGTACCTTTTAAAATAATTATAGTTCCTTTGACTTGTTTCACTTATTCATTCCATTGTTTCTAATTTAAGTTCGAACCACGCTTCTCGTTATGTACGGCTTATTCAGAAAGGTCAGGGTATTTCTAGTTAAAATTAATTGAAAGACTTAACTAGTCAGCCCGCTAAAATAAAGCAATTTCTTAAAAGCTTCATATTTTTTTTTTGTATATATCGACAAAGTATTGTTATAAATATTTTAAGTAAGGATTATTTGTTAACTATGTTTAATCGAAAGTTGGACTCAAATTAGTTTTTTCTTCGAATTGCTTTGCTTCAAATTAGTTAAGATAAACAAAATTTAAAGGTTTTTACGTCTAGTAGTAGCTTTATAAAAATGTACTCAATATATTAAATCTTGTAATTCGCATAGGATCGAATTGTATGTATTTGTCTTGTTTGGTGACTCAACCAGAATTATATCCTTTACCTGTCTTAATGAAACCGTTTCGAAAGGAATTTTATAATTTAAGTATATGAAAAGAAAGAAATGAATAATATTGTTTTCCGTCGACAACCTTAAGTTTTAGTTGAAAATACTTCGTGTCCATAATTTCAGAATATGTTATATGGCGATATAAACTCTAAAATCAGTACCAAATATAGAACTTTTTATAATATTGTTCGTAAAATAAATGTTTGCGAAATATGACTGCGGTATTAAAACGTATTCATATGTAAATTCATAACATAACGACCGAGTAATTGAATATCAACTCACGCACTCATTTCCATATTTTGCATATAATACGAATTTACATAGAATGTTCATTTTTCGCAGGTCTTCGATGTGCATACCAAAAACGTGACCGATGTAAATGGAAACCCAGACATAGCCTACCACGTGGACTCCGACTACCAAGGACGACTATATCAAGCCAATTTCTGGGTTCACGGGGTGCTGATAAAGTTACTTCCCTGCTCGATACTAACTGTGATCAGCATATGGCTCATACGAGCACTATACAGCGCTAATAGACATCAAAAGAACTTAAGGAATTACAGCGCTTGTCCTTCTGGAGAAAAAATGGTCCGAAGACAGCACAAAGCTGATAAAAGAACGGATAGAACGACGAAGATGTTACTAGCAGTACTTCTTCTGTTTTTAGTGACGGAACTTCCTCAAGGAATTTTAGGTTTGATGAGCGGTCTTCTCGGTTGGTGTTTTTTCAAGAGATGCTACGATCTTTTTGGGGAATTGATGGACTTTTTGGCACTCCTGAATGGAGCTATCAGCTTTATCCTGTACTGCTCGATGTCGCGGCAGTTTCGGCAAACTTTCCGGCAGTTGGTGTTGAGAATGCCGTTTGCTAAAGTAGTCCCGCCGCCAGTTTCGCATTCGGACTCGAACAATCAGAACACGTAAGTATTTTTGATTAATTTTCAGGAATACAAATATAAATATACAAATAAAACCTTTTAGGCAAAGACCCTTTGAGTATTGAACCTCTTTGGTAATTCTTATTTATTTTTAAAATTTATATGTGAGGTAGGAATATGTTTCATTTGAAAAAGTAGATTCGAAAATAAATTCAGACTTCCGTAATTCGTGAAACAGTTTCATCGCGGCGTAATCGTCTTTGATGATTAATTTTAGGTTATTTATTAAAAGGTTTTCATGTCATTACGGTATGAAATTACTTTTGGAGTGCTCTTTTAACTGTGCATTATCAATATTACTAATTTTGCTTTGCAATGATGTTGGAAATATCACAAGCTTTAATGAATGACAACTTTAAAGAGAAGTAAAAGATCTCCAGAACAATAGACATATTTCCAAAATCCTGTCAGAAAAGGCTGTGCAGAAAAAAAAAAGGAAAATCAAACGGTATTTTATATATTTCACAAATGCTTTTTAATATGTGTTCGTCTCAATAAGTATTTATAAGGACAGAGGTCCTTATTATTTTGCACTGACAAACAAATTTGTTAAAAGTTTCGATAAGGTCAGAACAAGTATCAATTAGATGCACTATAACTAACAACCTAATGTCCAATGGTAAGCAACTCATTTTGTGCATGCGTGATGGTCAGTACTATAGACATACATCATGTAGATGTGTGTCTGAGGTCAGTACATAATACCAAGTGACAAACGTGACCATTGCTTACTTTTTCATTACAAAACGGTATATCGTTAAAAATGAACTTAATGCGGTCGCATATACAGGGTTAAATTTAATAAGCGCCTCTTGCAGGCAACCTCTCCACATCAATCCCGACAAAAATTTAAATAAATAAAAATTTAAGTTTTCCCATACAAAAAATATTTACTGTCTCTAAACTGGCATTACTCTATTTACACTGCCACGCACCTTGTGTCATGCCACGTGTACAGGGCGCGGGGTTGCGGAATGACTTAGAAATACAGTGTAATAAATAACAGAGGGAGCAAAATTTTTTGTTGTGTTATTTATCAAGATTTGTAAAAAGTCGTAAAATAAAATATATTGTTGGGATTGATGTGGAGAGGCTGCCTGCAAGAGGTGATACGCTAATTCAAATTAACCCTGTATAAATATTGAAACATCAAAGTGTTTGTCTAGGTATGGAAGCGCCATAAAAATGTATTTTATTAAAGTGTGATGTTATTTTATGAACGTCGCGTCGTCTATAGATTGCTTGTTTTATCTGCGAATGAACTGATATATTTAGCGGATAGCAGGGCTTCGTGTTATGATAATTAGTTAAAAATATCGTCGTCGAATATTTTCTGTGATTGAGTTTTCAGATGCGGCAACTATGCTCGAACTTTTACTACTAAAATAGACTTTATTAGTCATGTAAGGACGCCTGATATAAGCTAGGAATACTCAATTGGAAGAGAAAAAACCTGGAAATAATATTAAAAACATTATCGTAAATAAACTAAAATATTGATAACAAACATGATACGCGATGGGCGTAATCTCAATTAGCCAAGTATGAATATTTTGAGAACAAAATGTAATCTCACAATGCCACAAAAGCCAATGTTAGTTCACGCAATAAACTCTGAAAATACCGTTCGACTAAGCAAAATATTTATTGCATTATCTTATCAAAATTATACTTTTATATCAAACTAGCTTTATCCCGCAACTTCGTATGCGCTTAACTACCCTTCTCGTGGAAATTTCAGAAACTATACAACCCGACACCCACTGAAGGAACCTTTATACCAAGTATCACACCCACGCACTCAAAAAATAAGTTTTTTTCATACAAACTAAAAATCATATATTTCCCGTGCCCGTGGAAGTTTTGGGAATGTTTTTCGTAGCACAACCAGTCACTCTTTGAAGAACCTTCAAGCCAAGTATCACATCCGTACACTCAAGGAATAAGATTTTTCATATAAACAAAAAGTCCAACCACTTCCCGTGGGAATTTCGGGAATTCCTTCCATAATACAAACAGACACTTATTGAGGAACCTTATATCGAGTATCACATCCGTGCACTCAAGGGATGGAATTTTTCTTACAAACTAAAACATCATATATTTCCCGTTCCCGTGGGAATTTCGGGAATTCCTTTCATAACACAACCAGACTGAAAAACCTTTACACCAAGTTTCACATCGGTGCACTCAAGGAATAAGATTTTTCATACAAACAAAAAAGTCCTATATTTCCCGTTCCCGTGGGAATTTCGGGAATTCCTTCCTTAGTGCACCCCTACATCCCCTAAAGAATGTATGTTCCAAAGAATATTGGTCAGCTTCCATACATTCAAAAACCTGTCACTTAAATTTTTTTATTGACCCCGTCTTGTTATCGTTGGTGCTTCAAACGGTTGTTTATTGTATTAAGTATCTAAATATATTATCAATATTTTTGAATTCGATGCAGAAATAAAATTATTTCATAAAATAAATACATAGCCCTACCCGTCAATGTCAGACTTCAATTCAGACTCAGACTTATAAAACTAACAATTGTGTTAGTTTCGCAGCCGGATAGTATCACATATTAGGATATTAGCTTAATCCTTGCGTAATAATAAGCCTACTGCAATGTAAAAAGAATTAACATAATAAACAAGGCACAAAAAGGACTGCAGGAAAATATATATCAATCAAATCTGACGATAAGGTCTGATTGATCTATGTGAGTGACAGAACCCGCATCTCATATCTTATAGCTACGTTCAGCTTTAATGTTTAATTACAATGAAAAAAGTATGTATTTACTTACATAATAGTATTTTTTTTTACATGATCTTTGCTCTAATATCATTTTTAGTTTCGGCCCTTCATAGGGTTAATATCTGTTAAACTTAAAACAATAGATTGGCTGCGTTCAAAAACAATATTTCTCGAAAATATTTAAAAATTATTTTCTTTTTTTCCATGGACTGTCTGATCACGGTTTTAATTGCTTTAAAATCAGTGAAAAATCTAAGTTTTTTTGCGATATATTTGAAACTAAGACGCGTCTTTCGGCTATCAATCACTTCAATCAGTTGACAGGTCATAATTCGCCTGCCTTCTTTCAGCTCTCTACGCCCAGTAGTTACGGCTGTACGTTGTCTGTCAGTCACTCAGTCACTCAGTCACTCAGTCAGTAACGGAACAGTTTTATATATATTGATGATTGATGATACGCGGGCAATAGCTAGTGTTATTTATACAGGGTTAATTTTAATTAGCACATCACCTCTTGCGGGCCGCCTCTCTACATCGATCCCAACAACATTTGTTCCACGACTTTTTACAAATCGTGATAAATAACACAAAAAATAAAAATATTTGCTCCTTTTGTATTGCCCATTTTGTAACAAGTACGTATTATTATTATGAAGCGATATTTTACTGCGCAAGGGTCGTGGCATACGGCATACCTACGCTCAGAGTAAATAGAGTTCTGCCTCTAAACGGAGGCTATAAATATTTTTTGTATGAAAAAACAAAAATTTTAAAAACTATTCATTTTAAAAAGTTGTATTTGGATTGATGTGGAGAGGCTGCCTGCAAGAGGTGAAGTGCTACTTAAAATTAACTCTGTATAAAAGTACTAGACACCGCGCGCGGTTTTACCCGCGTAACTTTTGTTCCCGTGGGAATTTCAGGATAAAATATAGCCTATAACCTTCCTCAAGAGTTGGGCTATCAAATGCAAAAAGAATTTTTCAAATCCCACTTGTAGTTTCTGAGATTAGCGCGTTCAAACAAACAAACAAACAAACAAACAAACAAACAAACAAACTCTTCAGCTTTATATATTAGTATAGATTTAATTATTCATGTACACAGTACACAGTTATAAGATACAGTATTATCTAAAGACAGTATGAACAGAGGTAGGTATTTACAGCTTATTTCTATGATCTATCTCTCATCAGGTTATTATATTAAAATAAGCAGAAATTAAAACTTCTGAATCAATTTAAAAAAAGTTTATGTTAAGCCAGTTTCATATTTACTTACAATCAGGTGAGATTAAGGTCTCTTTCATTTCTTATTTGAATCCCTTACCATCTTATTAATAAACTCGGATTAAAGTTACGCCTAGGTTTAGCAGTACTGTACAGTACTGATAAAACTAGGCGTACTGTACAGTAACCGATTTTATTAATAAGAGGGTTAAGGTTTAAGTTTTAAACAAAAAGTACCTACCTTTCCTAACTGTGGGTTAGGTAAATTTGTGCCCAAAGGCATGAAAATATGTTAAAAGGCTTAGATTTCTCATACGACACCCATTATTAAATCTTATTTGGTAATGCATTGATTTACAAAATACTTAATTATGTTCCAGCAAATAAGTATGATTATGTTTAAGCTGTTTCAATTTTATACCAAGTTGTTAAAGTAAAATTATTTTATGTAAGTTATATTAAGTGGCACTAACTGAATTGATTAAGGCCAGTTACTAAATTTCATGGCCAATTACAACTAAAATAGCATTTTTTTTTCATTTTATTCAAAATAATAATAACTTATTTTGTTTTCTTTTGACTAAAAACTATGACAACACATAGTTAAATATATCTTATATACAAAAAACCTCGAAAAAATTTAGAATCTACGAAAAAGAAAAAAGAACGCTTTTACGTGTACTTAAAGCAGGTAAAGTGCTTAAGCGGCCAGTTACTTGTAGATTTACCCTTCAACCTATGTTTTCTCTTCAGTTAACAACTTGGGATTCACCATTTTTATGCTTTTTAAGGTTTCTGGTCACATAAAAAATAGTACGTAACTAAAAAACGGTAAATAAAAAAAATACAAAAAAAAATAACCTGACTGCGGAATTTAGAAAGTTTCAACTAAAAAGTACAAAACAAGCAAATAAGACTACCTATAAGAGTTTTAAAATAAAATTTAAATTTAAAAACTTTTATTCCCTACACTTTATGAATGTCAAACGGTAGATGAGGGCGGCGCGACGTGAAGAATCTTGTTGACGTAGGCCTCTGTGCCGCCGTGTGCGTCTCTCGGCTCACGAAGATGATGATCGCCCATTATCCTTCAATAAAGCAACCTACTTCTTCGGCTTTAAGAAAAGAAATGAAATTAGAACCCTAGGTTAACTGAGAGGAAAAAAGCTGGCGTTTAAATAGTGTTTGCAAAGAAAAATAGTAGCAAATGCGGGGACTTTTAAAATGATAATTTGGACTGCATAAGGTATAACGTTGCTCGTTTTCAAAAATACACAAATTATGACTGCGCCGCGCCGTGCAGACGCCATTGCAGTCTCACTGAAATCTTGCACATCGCAAATTTCAACACCTTGAACTCGTAAAATATTTGATCATAGAGTTAAAACTTAAATGAACTAATCAATAGACAATTTTATAAAGAAACTTTTGTCAGCAGCAATTATTACATACTAACTCTTTCACGCGGTTTTACCCGCGTAATTTCTAATTATAAAAAGTAGCCTATGTTCTATTCCAGACTGTACACTGTCACTATGTCAAATTTCATCCAAATCCGTTGAGCCATTCGGCCGTGATTGAGGAACAAACATTCATACATCCATACATTCATCCATCCAAACTTTCACATTTATAATATTAGTAAGATTTTCGAGGTATAGGCAAAAATCTGAAAATGAAAAAAATCAAAACTCAAAAACTTTTATTCATAGTTTTAAACACAAAATAAACACTTTATGAATGTCAAACGGTAGATGAGGGCTGCGCGACGTGGATAACCTTCAACCCCCTGTATATCCTCAGCTCGCTGCACATGGTATGTATGCGTGTGCCACTTTTCAAAACTACTCGAATTATATTCCCTGTTGCCTATTTTCGGATTTGACTGGGCTACAGAAAAAAATTGTTGAAGGCTGGTCCGAAGACTAGATTTTACCATACCTGCTTTTCAACAAGAATTTCCCAACACATTGTCCTATTTAATTATTTGCAACATTGGTAGTGTATCCACGTAATGTTATATTTCAAAAAAATGCCCTGTATGTGACTAAAATAACTAGAAAAACAGTTGTGTTATTTTCATGGGCGAATTCGTACTAAAGCATGCCTCTTAAAGGGGGAAACAGGCTATACAGCGATTTTGAGTTAAAAATTGACTAACATTATCTTCAGCAGTTAATAAGTAATTCAACGTTAGAAAACTAATATTGGGAAAAAAAAAGACTTTGATTTTTTTTATAAGTTTCCCTATTGTCATTGCGTGCAGTAATACATACAATACAAAAAAAAAAAAATTGGAGTGTCTTTTTGTAATATTGAAATAACCGTTTTTTACTAAATGCATATGAATATACAGGGTGTAAAAAGACCACGACCTTTAACTTTAGGGTATGATTATACTACGTATACTGATTACGGAAAAGTAGTTTTTTTTCAAATCTGAGACCTTTTTTTTGGACATTTTTTAAATATTTTTTTTAAATTTTTCATGCTTGGACACGAATAAATAAAGGTATTATCGAAGAATTTTAATGAAATTCGCAATTTTATTTTTTCAAAACTACCGGCAATGTATCGCGTACAAGTATTTTTGTCGAACCACGCGCGCTCCGCATACCATTGAATCCTGCGGGCTGAGCGCCCCTCCACAACCGTAGTATGCATGGCACCCCGCGCCCTTCCCGCGCCCCGCCCGGCCAGCGCGCGCGCCCAGCTGTGCCGCCGCGCCGCCGTCTCAAAGTTCAACGAACGAAACGTAGTGAACACTGAGCATCAACCACGATCATCCATGGCACTCAGCAGGGTAGCTCGTATGTTTTCAAAATTAGCATTTTGTTATGCCTCATCATGTGTCAAAGCCGTAGTTTACATTAATTTCATCAACGTATGACTACGGAAAAGCTACGGACAACAGCAGCTGATCAAAGCAGCTTAAAACGAAGTTATTTTTAGATAGATTATTTTTAGCTTACTTTGGGACCGTGCAGTCGGTGTGATTGTCTGGGGATTTATTTATTTATTATTATTTATTATCTACCTTAAGTACTGACACGCTTAAAGTACTGATCCGGTTTGAATAAAATTTGATACAGAGATAGACCTGACCCTAAGGATGGACATAGGCTACTTTTTATCTCGAAATTGTCGTCCCAAAGTTAGGTAAACATAGGTAATGTTGTAAAAGAATTTTAACTCATTCAAAACGACGACTGTGAAGTAGGTACCTACCTTTCTGAGAAAATAATGACATTAACCTCTTGCTTTTTCGCCCAGTAAGGTAACTTAGCCAAAAAGCCATGCGTATTCTATCCACGTAACCTCAAAGTACCTTCCTACTTTCTGTACGCAACCCAAACACTTAAACTTTCAAAAACACAAACATTTAACTATAGCCGTTTCCCCCGTACGGGTTCTCCGAGCCGATCCCAATGCCGAGATAAGATCAGATTAAAAGTATCTACCTAGGTACATATCATATTCATATGTGTAATCCTTAAAATTTAAGCTGCATCCTTTTAGCCACTTCAACGTAAAAGAATAATAAAAATCCATCGTCTACAAAGTTTATCGTTTTTTATAGTGAAATAAGATGGTATTTTAAAGTACAAAACGGTATTAGTTAGGTATTATAGTACATGTATAGTTCAAAAACCCCGTAAGTATAACCTGATAACTAACATCCGTAGTTTGTACATTATTTAAAAAAAACACTCACTTGACACTAAAACGACAAATGAATGAGCCAATGAAAACACATCTTTATTAACCGACTTCAAAAAAGAAATCTATCCCGTAAGTGAGTTGTTTTATCAGTTTTTGTATTAAAATTTCTTAGCCTCGAACAGCTTCCAAACACATAGATACTTATGCCAAACATAAGTGTACCTATGTAGGTATGTTTGTCCATGCATATCTCGAAAATTATAAGTTTGAGTGTATACCTAACATATTTTTAGTTGATTAGTTTTGGTTTAAATTCATCTTATTATGTACAGCAGTTTTTAAATTGAGATTAAAGTGTTTCTTAATCACAAGGCTCAAATCATAGTGTGTATGTTATAAAATAATTTAATACAAAGTCGGTTTTTTAACGCTTTGCATTATTTTTTAAAGAATTACGTATGAAGTAAGGAACTTACCTATGTTGTGAAAGAACTGAATCAGTTATCTAACTAAAGATCCAGCATGACTGTCTTTACGTCCTTAAAAAGTACGTTCCATGACATACCTACTTAGGTAGGTACCTACCTATCACCTCGCGAATAGTCGGCGGCGGTTGAATACATAAAACTTAATTGCAACATAGTTCAAAGGGTAAACTAGCTACCTACACCAAACTAGTATCAATTAGTTGTACATAACATAACATGTGTCTCGTATTAGATACCTACCTGGCTATCGTAGTTTGTTTATCGCAATAATGCACTCATACAGGTATAACATTCTATTAATCACACATTAACCTCCAATCACCGTGATCATCACTGCTCCACAAAATAAAATACTGTTAAAATAGCTCTAACCGTCTTTAAAAAGAATAGGAAACGGAGAACTTAATCCTTTCTCAGAATATTAAATTTACTTTTTAATCTTATTTTGGTAGCCCGTGCCTCGCAAAAAACTTACGTTAGTACATAGTAACTCAATGGCGCTCACTCACACTAGTTGAACACAAAACATAGTCACAAAACCACACAATAATCCAAAAGGACCTACATTTTCATTCTAACGATAACACTCTCAATCTGAACGCAAAACACTTAGCCGCTTCGCCACCTCCTTTTAAAACAGCGGAAAGCTAAAATCTATTTTCAAAAATAATTGTAATATAACAAAACAACTATTCTATCGATTAGAGGGCCGCCAGACTGTTGAAAACACGTTGAAAACCAATGCATCCAACCAAGGTTAAGGAAGGTTAACTTGTTGACAACCAATTCCGAGTCATCCACACTGTTACAAACGGTGGTTGCCAACAAGGAGACAAACAAGAATACAAGCCAAGGTCACGCTAGGCCACGCCCCTTAATCGTCAGTGCGCTCTGATCTCTCGCGTTGGAAACATCTTCGCGATGGCAGTTTTCATAGACGATACAGTTAATATGAGATAGATGGGCAACTTGATTTTATTGGTAAAATAGAATAATACCTCAAACCATAGATGGCGCTAGTAACTAAATTTAATTAAAAAAATGCACGGCCTTAGTAGATAAGTCCCCATTATAAAAAAAAAATAAAGGTGAAAATATCTTATCCTGTTTATCACATTTAATGTAACATTTTAGAGAATTTTATCATGATAACTGCTTTAAAAAAATACAGAATAAGGTATTTATAGTAACTAAGTGGTCAAAAAAAAACGAAAATCTTTATTATTTAAGGTTATTTATTGTTTTTGTTTTCTTTTCGTGGAATATTCAAAAACCTCTTTCTTCGCTCCATCTTCCTCATCAAATTTTGTCAATTGTCCATTTATTATTCGGTTCACTTCATTACAGCAACTGTGAATCAACATTTTCATTGACATTTTTTTTATGAAATCGACCAAATTAACCTTATGACTTACAGCAAATCATACTTAAATCACATGCACAATCACTGTATATTTACACAATATTTTACACAATTTTTACACTGTTTTCGCTTTCCCGCACTTTTGTTGCTGAAGTCTTTTAAGTTGTTAGTAAGTCACACAAGTAACTTCACGGCCAAATTCACAGTGAATTTGTTAAAATAATCTAAGTCTTAAATAAAATGGCGGAGAAAACACAAAACGCAACAGACGCACACGCACACGATCATCCATAGACTATTGTAATAGTCTGTTGACTAGTCTGTCAAAGTCAACATCTTTTCCCGTTCCTGACGAGATATTAACAAATCGGCTATCCCAGCGCTACCTAGTTAATAACAGGAGAAATAACTTGTCAAGAAGTTGTAGTCCGTCATATCCTAGATGGTGCAGAATTCAATTTCATTGGCACTAGAGTTGCATAGGCCTGGCAGTTTTGTATGCAATTGAGGATACAAAGAAGGAAAGGTTGAAACGCAGGATAAAAAGCTACAAAACTCGAGTCATTTATAGTTATAGTTACATAGTAAAATATACAATAACAAGCGTACACAGTCCTAAACACAGACATACATCTACATAGATAACGCAAATGCATGTCCTTTGCGTGTCCGAACCCCAACCAAATGTCAAGGTTGGTCGCCTCTAGATTTAATATGTATTGTAATATGCTTGTATGTATGTCTGTTAGAAAATCGAGTCAAGAATATCAATATCGGTCTTAATAATCGATTTCATCGGCGGTATCGGTGTCTCTGAATCTTTTTGTATTTTCCAGTAATAAATATCAGCTGTGACATCACAATAGGTCTTAAAAAGTCGGCACGCTTGGTTCGAATACAAATTGTGGCACTTGCGTTGTCTATGTAGATGTATGTCTGTGATTCTAAACACCGCCGTTTCCAACCCGCCAAGGTCATGTAATTTGGTTGTCAACAGCCATCTTCACTGTTGGAAACACGTTGTAAACTAGCAAGGTCACCTTGGTTTGATGTTTTGTTTCCAACAGTCTATTTGGGCCTTTATCTAGTAGGTACCTATCAATTCTCAACAAGAATCGTCGACTCAAAAGTCCGGAGCCGCTCAGCCGCTCGGCGGATGTCTTGCCGAGGTTTGTTTTCGTGCAATAGTCAACGAAATGCGTTCATACAACTTAGAACTTTAAACTATTATCTTTACATGCGTTTTAGATATTTACAAATGCTAGAACGAGTGACAACGTGAAGATTTTCTTTAGTGGAAGTGGTTGTCCAGTAGTGGGCTGCTTTCAGCTGATGATGATGACGTGAATCAAAGCATAATCAAATCATCGATAACTTCATACTTATTCGAAGGTTCTGTCTGTGTGAACTATGCATCCATAACCGCGCGCGAATCTGCTTGATCAGTCAGTCAGCCTGGTCAGCCAGTCCCTTGTTGGCCGCTGTGATTAAAGTAAAGTGTACCTATGTACTGCGTTTTTCTATCGTTTTCCGTTTATTAAGTAGGTATGTAGTTTGTTGTTGAGTAAATAGAAGAAATATCTTTTTTGCTACTTATACCTACCTACTTGGGCATTGAGACGAGAGGTGTGTAATACATGACATTTATGTTTTCACATTAAATTATTAGAATAGGTAGATACCTTAAAGCATTAGCGGCATTCCCACATGCTTCTCCTAAGCACATCAACATCATGCCATATTCCCGTGGGCTGTACACATATGAAGAAGGCATTTTTGATTAAACACAAAACAGGTATAAACAATTATAAAAGTAAAAACTTACACTAGATTATTAACAAAAATTAACACTAATTTACAAACACTTAAATAATAGAAATTAAACAAGAAACAAAAGAATTAACACGAATTACACGGCGCGGCGATAGCGTCACTTGTATGACAGCGCGGCAAACAAGGAACTGACTGACTGACCGAGGCCTACATTTTGCAGATTTTTAAAAATTTACTTTAAAGAGCCGAAAGTCGAGCAAAGTAGTATTAGTACGTTAACATCAAACAACTCCGCTAAACACGCCGACAAGGCATCCGCCGAATTGTGGACTTTCGCGTCGACGACGACGACGACGCGGCGACGGCGAGCGAACGAAATGATAGGCATTAGGTATATTATTGTTTTAAATATTGAAAATAGATTTTAGTTTACTGCTGATTTTTAATGGAGGTGGTGGCGCGGCGGGGTAGTGCATGCGTTCGAAGTGAGTGTTATCGTGTAGTGATAAATTGTTTTAGTGTGTGTTGTGTTCTACTAGTGTGAGAGAATGTTTTGTGCGATGAATTGACTACGAAAATAAGGTAGGTTAACAAGTACATTTAAAGAATTAAAAATAAAAAGTATTTTTAACAGTTTAGGTTGGTTCGAAGTTGAAGTATCGTTGTAGCCCAAGTAGCATAGGTAACATTCGTTGGAGTTGGAGGAGCACTAGTCGAGTGAACGAGAGTTCGCAAGTTCAAAGCACATCTTAGTCATAATAAGACTGTGGCACATCCGAGGCTAACCTAGCTCTTATTTCAGAATATTCATTTTTAGTGGCCTACTGAGGTTGTGAATGTGGTAATTTCTGACGTTCATTTAGTATAAGTATGCCACAGTGAATAAAATGTATTTATTGATTTCGATTTTATTATTTGATTAAATGACTTAAATTAATTTGGATGGAACTTGGGATATTTGTTAGTCTTTCCCGAAATAATTGCTGTAAAACTTTAAAGGTAGACTAGACACAACACATTTTTAATTGTTAAACGCTTTATTAACGGTAGGTAAGGTTAAGGTTTTTCGTTACATAAGGGGTTTACGAGATACCTTACCACCATAGCCACTGTATATTTTTTTTCAAATAATTAGGTAGTAGATGTTCCAAAGTAAAGTGCTTGAAGTAAATTAAACTTTTATCTTAACGCAATCGCTTATTAAAACGGCGCTAAGTGACTGAGTCCTGAAAAGAAATTAGAAAGTACCTACCTTTGTTTCGCTGGATCTTTACTATGGTTTTCAGAAAAAAATCACAACATCATGCTTACCTACCTAGGTGCCTAAATTCATTCTCATGTATTAAAACTAAGTTGTATGATTAACAAAATGATGTATTTATTTGGAAAGCTGACAGCTGTTCTTACAAAACTTAGGTATTTAGCAATAGTTGTATCTTAAAAGCTAATTATAAGCTTACACATATTTAATTGTATTTGCATGTTTTGCGATTTGTGTTAGTTTGAAACGTGAGATATTTCATTTTATTTACGTACCTGCCTACCTGACTATTTCAAGGCCATAATAGCTATTACATATTCTACTTGATTAATACATGTAAAATTTGATCTAAGGTAGGAAATTAAAATTATAAACGTAAAAGTTTGTTTGGATGGTGGTTTTTTTGTTACTCTTCCATGCTGAAGTGACTAAACGGATTCAGTTGAAATTTTGATCTAAGGTAGGAAAAAGCCTAGAATAACCCGAAGGGTGCTTTATTTAGCACCAATGAAGCATTTTTTTTTATATCCCGATACTCCTACAGGATTTAGATAAACTAAACCCACGTTTGACCTCATGCTGACCTTGTGAAGATGACACGGTTTAGCTACACGGGCTTAGCAATGAGGCCTCCTTAATAATCATGCCAGAACACATGACCACTGGTGCGGTGACATTTGGTGGCATATTCATTATGAAGGTTGGCTGCTAGACAGGAGATCCCTGCATGGGACCTGCCACACAGGCAAATGGGCACTTGTTTTTTATTACTTTTGTTATGAAGTTGTAAGTGTTTATGTTGCAAATTTCCGTCGCATTCCCGTACATCAAGTAGGCACTTTGTAGTTACGTGGACAGAGTAGGTACTTATGGCTTTTTGGTTAGGTTACATAATTGGGCAAAAAGGCAAGAGGTACCTACATGACATTTTGTTTACGTCATTAAATCGTAGTTTTGAATGCGTTAAAATTATTTTACAACTTAAGTACCTACCTTTAGAACCTTTGCTTAGACGGATTTAGAGAAAATGGGTCTTTTACAAAGTAATTTAAAACTTATTTCTAAAAAAAGGTAGGTAAGTATATCGTGAAGTGCGTAATAAAACGTTGTTGTTGAGTTGGATGACTTTCAATACCTACTCATTTGGTTTGTGCGTATAACACAACGAAGAAAGTAGGTACTTATGTACTTTTAAAACTAATTTAATAGTCGTTATTTATGCTAGTCTTCTATTCAAGGTTTTCAATAGGAATTATCGTCATATTTTGATAAAATGAATATTTAAATTAATATCGTGTTACTGGATATTTTATTTAATATGAATTGAAAAAGTTTGTGTTGCATAGGTAGGTACCTATTACCGAAATATTCGCGCACACAAAGAACTTCATAGTTACTTGAATAGAGTAGATACGTTTTTTTGGTAAAGATAGGTAATTAGGTAGGTAGAAGATACCCACCATCTTGGGCGTTAAGCCGAGAAGTGGGGTTGCATGACGACTATTTTCAAACTCAATAAACTTTAAAGGTTTTACACGTTATTAACTACCTAGGTAGAATATGCAAAATCAAGTGCTTCGACTTTTTCTCATTTTAACCGGCTCGATAATACCCGGGATTAAATGTAGTTGTAACTTCTTTTGAAGAAGGAAGAAATTTAACACAAATCTAGGATAAAGCGTGAACAACAATTAGATGTATAGTTTTATCCTGGTATTCCTACGGGATCGAAATAAACGCGGGTAAAATGCTTGACTCCGACCCAGACAATGGATAAGTACTTACTGCTACTACGTTAGGTGACTTGGCAACTTAAATGGAAGAGCGTCTGTTTGACAAATGGGTTCATGGCCCGTATAGCAAAAACATTTTTTATTAATTGTGCTAAAAAATTAAAGAGTTCTTTTTACGTATTTTCACCGAATTCCTGTACACAAACAACCTACGTACCTACTTTGTAGTTATGTTTTAACAGATAAGTTTTTGGTAAAGATTGGACATTGAGATATGGATAACATTTTTTTTTCAAGATACTTTTTAAATTATACCTACCTACCTAACTTAACTTTTTTCGCAACATAAGAAGGTAGGTACCTAATTCGGTATTTACGTTACTACACTATGAGTAACATTTCGATAATTCGAATGAGATCTTATTTTAACAATAATCTATCTACCTACCTAGGTATCTAAAATGATTTCGTTTGTAGCTACTTTGACCAGCTGCTGTTGTCCGTAGTTTTCTAATCACGGTTTTCAATGGGAACGAGTTCAATACTCATACGTTGATGAAATTAATGTAAACCACGGCTTTGACACATGATGAGGCATGACCAAATGATTATTTTGTAACATACGAGAAACCCTGACTAGTGCAATGAACGACCGTGATGATGTTCGCTTCGTACGTTGTTTGAACTTTTTTCGCGCGCTCTGGCCAGCTGGGGCGCGGGAAGGGCGCGGGGTGCCATGCATACTACGGTTGTGGAGGGGCGCTCAGCCTGCCCGCACGATTCAATGGTTTCGGAGCGCGCGTGGTTCGACAAAAATACTTGTACGCGATACATTGCCGGAAGTTTTGAAAAAATAAAATTGCGAATTTCATTAAAATTCTTCGATAATACGTTTATTTATACGTGTCCAAGCATGAAAAATGTAAAAAAAAAAATTAAAAAATGTCCAAAAAAAAGGTCTCAGATTTGAAAAAAAACTACTTTTCCGTAATCAGTATACGTAGTATAATCATACCCTAAAGTTAAAGGTCGCGGTCTTTTTACACCCTGTATATGATATATATACACAAAAATAGCATTTTTTACAAAAAAATTTCCGTCTCTCTGTTTGTTCTGGCTAATCTCTGAAATGGTTGGACCGATTTTGACAGGACTTTTATTGACAGGTAGCTGGTGTAAATAGGAGTAACTAAGGCTATTTTTATTTTAGAAAAAAATAATAGTAGTTACGTTACAGATGAAAATGTTGCAAAAACGGGGAAAAATATTTAATTTTGAAAGCTTCCATTACGTGCGCTGCGTAAACGGTTTAAGTTGCGCAGAAATTATGTATTACGAAATTGTTTCTCTTGTCTTTTAAGGTTCACTCACAATAAACTTTTCTATAGTTATAAAATGCTTTCGAAATTAATGATTTTATTTGCGATGGGGTTATATCAATATGGTATTATTCCTTATCCAAATTATTACGTTATTGATCATAAGTATTTCAATGTCAATAAATTTGTCTGTTACACCGCCTGATTTCAATCAACAGGAGATATCATAATTTTAAAATCCGCAACAAAGTAGGTACGTTCAATTAGGTCCGGCTGGTGAGCGGGTTGTTCGCTGGCTACTCTCGCTGTTAGTTCTCCGAGATACCTACCGAACTCTGTGTGGTCTATACAAATATTCCAACTTTAATTCTTATTTCACTTAGAAATAATAGTTATTTGATTGAACCACCTATAGTTGAATTGTTTTCGAATGATTTTCGTGACAGTTCTCATTTTCCATTACGCGCAAACTATTTACAAATAATAAAATGTAAATTGGCGCTTTAAGAAAATAAAAACTATGTCAATTAAATTGTTTATTTTAAAATTATAAATTGAACTATTAATAAAGTGTAATTGTTATTATTAACTGTAAATAAATTAAGTAAATGTCATAAAAATATTCCTTTGAAATAGACAGATTCAAAGAAACGGAACGTTCAGTTGATAGTGATTGACACTACTGAATCGACATTGAATCGATGAATATGAGCGGACATCTTGTAATCGGAAGTTTGTATACATTTTTTGACCAACTGATTCGATACATCAAAGCCATCGAATGGAAGATCGAACAATTTCATTACGGCAACGTCACAAAGATTGTCAATTTTGAACTGTCACAAAAACCACTTGAAAAGAATTCAACTATAATTTGTTTAACGTGAGTCAGACTACCTTCAAGTATTTCTGCGCAATAATTGTGATTGTGTCAATTCTTTTGACTTAAGCAGCAATAATTGGTTAAACAGTAGGTACTTTTATCATTGCATCCCAAAACTTAAAAAAAATACTAGATAGTAGATACTTTTTAGCCCGTGTTGGATCTTCCATGTCTCCTGATAATCAGTGTAGAAGAGGTTAAGGAGCAAACAGGTTTATTATAGAACTTGCTCTTCATAAAATGCTGACGGGACACATCAGCGCTGGTATGGTACAGTACGGGCATCTACAGTAATTCAACTCGGACGCATCTTCGAAATAAATGCCTACAGCGCCGCGGTTCTTGCACATGTGGTAAGGCTGCCCGCCTTCAGCATTTAAATTACATTTAAATAATAAATAAATAAAATCCCCAGACAATCACACCAACGACATGGCCCCAAAGTAAGCATAGGTTGTGTTATGGGATACCATATGGCGAACTAGGGGGGAACCTAGAATATAAATATATAAACACCCAGACACGGAACTTTTTTTTTTCTGGTTCCGTGCGGGGATCGAACCCGCAACCACTGAGGCAGATAGGTTTACCCCAACGCCATAGTGGTCGTCAAATTTGCCTACTTTGTATTTACTTCCATTTAGTTTTTAAGCTATTGCATAGCTTCTATCGCGGGCCTTGAGCGTGGGGACCGAATCCAGAAATTCCGTAACGAAAAAAACCTAACACCCCCCACTCCGACCGGCACAGCGGTGAAACTTTCATTTCATAACTTTACATGCGGGCTTTAATAAACAATCAGCGCCATCTACTAGGAACTTGTGGAACTTCATATTAGATCAAACATTACTGCATTAATAAAATAAATAAATAATCATAATTGCATAAGTTGATAAAAAATGCTATGAAATCTCCGTCTCTGGCAGTCTCCGTCTTTTTTGTCTGTAAACATACTTTTTTTAAACAAATAAAATACTTTGTGAATCGAATAGGAAGTCTTCAACAAAAATACGTTTTGTGTGTCAAAAAGCCATGTTTACGTTTGAATAACAAATCGGTCTTATAAATTAGCGACCGAAAAAACTTGCGCCTCGACTGAGACCTTCGAAATGATGTAGGTACATATTGTTAATTAAATTATAAAGTTTAAACAATCCGCATATTTACGTAAAGCTCAACCAAAAATTGTTTCGTCATGCTGACATTCGCGACTGGCCGCATGCCGAGATCGAACCGCGTAGGTATAGCTCGCGTTTCGTCCGTTTGTAGGAAGTTGAATTACTGCATATACCTAGTATTACCGTGCCGCTGGAGTGGTGATATTTCAATCAGGTGACCCTAAAGGGTTGGTTGAGTTATATACGCATCTAAAAACTTGTTATTCACTTACTTCATTTAGTCAAAATCGATGAATGCCGTGTTTCAATATTAAACAGACTTTCTTGAGTAAAAGTACTTAATGCTTTTACACCTAAACTACACGAAATTTAGAATAGAGTAAGCTTGAACTTCAAGGAGTATCTAGTAATCTTATTAATCCAACTGCAGTAGATGATATTCACAAGAACGAATATCAGCTACTGCAGCGAAATCGCGGGCAAAAGCCATTTATACCTACTAACATTATAAAGCTGCAGAGTTTAGTTGTTTGTTTGGTTGAAAGTGCTATTTGGAATTGAATTGGTTCAAGTTTTTTTTTGTGTTGGATACTTCATTTATTGAGAAAGGCTTAAAGCACTCAGTGACTAATGCTACAACAGGGAAAATTATTCAATTTTGAGAATTTCCAGTAACCGTTTTGACGGTTACAGTCATTTTGAACAAATTTGTCCTTTCACATCACTTGATTTAAATCTAAGCTTTAGGCGATAAAAATAAGTTTTTTTTATTCAATAATAAAAATATTTTACCATCAGAAAGAACTAAAATATAAATTAATAATAAGAATTGTCGAAAACAGCAACAGCTCAGCAAATGCTACAGCCGAAGGTTGCAGCGCTGATTTTCAGCTGTAGCGGTAGGCTTATTCGCAGCTAAAACCTTATCGTATTCTTACAACATTTCGTCAAAATAAATTAATTTTCGCATTTGAAAAATCAATGGCTTTCAATATTCAACGGACTATCATGAGTCAAAGCTACGACTACTACAAACGAATGGGTAGTAGTTATAAGTAGGTATAGTTAGGAAGTAGCTTATATGAGAAGACGTTGAATATTGTAACCCTTTATAGCTACACCTGTTAGCAAATTTTACTATTCATAGAATAAACGAATAGTTTTTTTTTTTGATATTGAAATGCGGTATTATTTAGTTACTTTAGCTGTTACAACATTGCAGTGCACTGCAGTTTCATCTGTGTTTTGTAGAAAAGACATACAGAGCACTATGTGGGTAATAAATACATACCTATAAATGTACTGTATGTTATGTACCTGTGTGTGTAATGTAATGTACCTGTACCGTACCTAGGTACAGTACAAGCCTTCTGGTGCATATGGTCCATAGTATTATTACGTCTACAGTATCATTTCGTCCATAGTATGATTAGTTCTGGGGTACTTTGCCTTTGCCCCCATGCCTTTCGAATGTATTCCTGTTTTATACTTACTGCAATTATTTTTGTGTAGTGCAGCTATGTTATAACATTGTTTTGAAGTAACTCTGTCTATCTATCAGTAACGTTTCCACAGCTAAACTACTGAATCGATTTTGACGTAATTTATGATAGAGTAAGCTTGAACTTCAAGGAGCATAAAGTAATCTTATATATCCAGCTGCGATATCCAACATTTACGCGGACGAAGTCGCGGGCAACAGCTAGTTATTAATAAATACAAAGACTTTGAATTTTGATGCAGCTACAAGGCGGCTTATAATTATTGTATATAATAAAGTTTTAAAACTTATTAAATAATCAAAGAGAAATAAGAAGATTTATACTATTTTATAGCCTTAAATTTTAGAGTAGTGAACAAATACTAGAAACCTCAGTAAGTTCAGGCCTTCTAGAAAGTGGACTGACGCCCTGAGAAAGATAGTTGTTTAAAATCTAGGGCAACGTAGCACGAAGTGGTATTGTAATCCTTGGAGTAGCTATTGTCCTTCCGTAGGCCTAACTGATTATTTATAGAAACTTTAAAAGTATAATACCTAACGTTTTTTAATGGTAAAAGGGTTTATTAACACTATTTTCTATTCTGGCATAAAATAAGTTGCAACCATGTTATACCTGATTTAATCGCATTAAGTTCGCAATAGGTTTACTGTATAAGGTATTTGAATTATTAAATTCACTCAAATAAGCTCGATAAGCTTTAAATATTCCACTTCAGAATCAAGAAACAGGCAAAAGCTGTATTAGTATTAAAAAATTAATCACTCTGTGCAAACATTACGGTTTTTAAAGAACCATTACAGTTAATACTTTAATGTCATTTGTAGAAATATTAATGGACCATTACATTTATAAATCGAACATACTTACACTTTTTGTAGAATACATCACTGGCATAACGACAACACGCATTCATAACAAATAATGGTTATTTTGCAGAATACTCATTTGATATATAATAAATTACCTTCTTCCTAATGATTTGTTCTCCTCGCTTCAGGTTTACTGAAAAGGTAAAAAGATAACTGATGACTTTCTGCGACTAATGCCTGTGAGTAACGTAGTTTCTTTGTTATGTAATGTTTTGCTTGATTAAGTTTTTAGTTTTTGCACTTTGGGTTGATCTCATTGTAACACTTCTTCGTATTGATTTTATGATAAAAGAGGCTTAAGTATGAGCTTAGTACGTAGTATGTAAACAAGCTTAGTAAGTTTTGTAACATATCAAAATATTTAGAGCAATCATAATTTTAATGCAATCAAAAGGCAATAAACAATTGCAAAAGTTTTAAAAGATTACAATACTTCAATACTTTCTTTAAAAGTACATATCTTTATCTTATGGTCACCGCTTAAGATTCACCGCTAGCATAAAACGATGATTTAATGTACAAAACGATAAAAATACTTAAAATTTAAAATTTGACAATTTCATTTTTCTTTTTTATATAATTGACATTCACCAAACATTGTAATCTTTTCTTTTTTAATGTAACTGTCAATATTTTTTTTATTAATCAATTATTTTATTAATTATTTTTCTATTCCATGTATGTATACATTTTTTTTCTACTTACATATAATTTTTATCAGTATTTCATAATTTTAATGTTTTGAATATAATAATTTGTTACCTACTCGTCTAGAAGAAACTCAAAAATAATATAAATCCGTAATTGGCTATAAGAATTATTCCCTATATTTTATGTATTGATTAATATTAAGAGCTGTGGATTTTGTGAATAAATAAATAAATAATAATAGATATTACCATATCGTATAATTCTTGTTATCTTTGTCTGAATGTTTTCCTCATTCCAGAGTCACCATAATGACGATTCTGTCCGGCCAGCCACTTTTATTTAAACTCCTTAAGATTATGGCATCTGTGTTTTAAGTAATTATTCGTAAATTGTCTTATTCATATATTTAAAAAAAATCGGAGATTGGCAAAAAAAAATGTTTGATATAAAAAAAAACGGCTTGATATTTTGAGAAGACATCAAAACATTGGTTTGCATCTTATAAAATGGATAATTTTTTTATAGTGTATGTGTATGTGGAGATAGTGGTATTTGTCTTGAATTTTTATAAAGGGTGTCCCAAAAGTCGTCGATATACCGGAAGCGGGAGATACAACAAATAACAACAGCTATAAAAAAATAAAATTAAAAATTTTTGGCTGAGTGGCTATGAAATTATAGGTAATAAAAAAAATACAAAAAATCAACACCCTGTGATGTTCATTTCAGCCGTATTCCTACAAATAGTAACATTTAAAGCCTTAATTTTTAAGTCATCTGCCATAGTTTAGAAGAAAAAGCCTCGTTTATCTGAACCAAAATTCAAAGATAAGATTTTCTTCAACTTTCACTTGTCGTAATGAAAAAAACGACATGTACCAAGCTTGTTTGGCAAGTACTTTCAAAAGTTTGCTCATTTAATCAGAATTTTAAAATGTTATCATACTTGTAAGATTAATTTTAAAATAAAGCAAAAAATAACAATTTAATAGAAACCATAAGTACTAAGTTTTTCCAAGTAGGTACCTAAATTTTAGGGTATTATAAGAGTATAACACCATGTTTGTTCAATGATCTTGCGTTTTAAGTAAATTTAAAAGAGAAATTGCTACTTCCAAAGACTTACGTTTCCACAACAACGGGTTGGCTTGAAGTCTTGATAGCGTTGTCCAAAATTTGTGCTTTTATTTTCTTTTGTCTCTCATGTATTTTTATTGGCAATAAGGAGTGAATAAATATATAAATAGGTAATTTTACAAAAGTACCTAGGTACTTATTATTAGGAAGAAAATTATTTTTAAGAATAGCATTTAAGTTTTGCACATTTAAAACTGATCACATAATGATCTAATAATACTTTCATAGTTAACTTTTGTACAAAGGGTTTAGAATAAACGTGAAAACTAAGATTTAATCTTAACTCTTAATTTTAAATGTTTGAAATGTATTCCTTCTGCTTGTATGCAAGCATGACATCGTATTAAAAAAGGTCTGGAACGTACCTGAAACCATACTTAATTTCTTGCCAAACGATTTTTTTTTAACTTGGGATCAATAAAAGAGAAGGTATCAAGGTGAAAGGCAAAAGCTATGGATTTTGTCTACAATGGACGATTTGCACGTCATATCGTCAGATCTTTTCATACAAGCAGAAGAAAGACTTATCGAACATTTATAATAATATTTATATAAAACTGTTCCGTTACTGACTGAGTGACTGACAGACAACGTACAGCCGTAACTACTGGGCGTAGAGAGCTAAAATTTGGAACATACATTCTTTAGGGGATGCAGGGGTGCACTAAGGAAGGAATTCCCGAAATTCCCGCGGAAACGGGAAATATAGGATTTTTTAGCTTGTATAAAATTTTTTATTCCTTGTGTGACTGGTTGTTTTATGAAAGGAATTCCCGAAATTCCCACGGGGACGGGAAATATATGATGTTTTAGTTTGTATAAAAAAACCTTATTCCTGGTGTGCACGGATGTGATACTTGGTATAAAGGTTCCTTAATAAGTATCTCTTTGTATTATGAAAGGAATTCCCGAAATTCCCACGGGAACGGAAAATATAGAACTTTTGGTTTATGCGTGTACGAGGTCGCGGGCAAACGCTCGTTTTAAAATAAAGTTTAAATCTTAGTTATGACATTTTGTTTTAAACCTTTTGTACAAAAGATAACTATGAAAGTATCATCAGGACTTCATGTGATCACTATTAAATGTGCAAAACTTAAATGGCCTACTCTTAAACTTGACTTATCAGCCTTATAAGTACTTTAGTGACTTATAGGTACTTTGGTACAATTAACTATACTGGAAACTATGAAAGAAGTCTTTGGAAGTAGCACTTTCTCTTTCACATTCACTTTGAACGCAAGATCGATGAACAAACATGATATCATTGAACAAACATGGGTATTATACACTATCCTAATAATTAGATAACTATTTTGACAAATTAAGCATCATCATTAAAGAGCCCACTGCAGGTCTATGAGTCTCTCCCCTGGGTGACGAGGAGGTATACACCATAATCCACCAAGCTGGCCCATTGCTGGGTGGTGGATGTCAGAATTTTCAGGGCGCCGAAAATGGCTTCTGACAAACCCTAACGACTACTGTATACAAGTATACAGCACCCGGGACCGACTGCTTAACGTGCCCTCCGAAGCTTGCAAGTCGACGTGAGAAATGAATGGTCGGCGGTCACCCATCCAAGTACCAGCCGCGCCGAACGTTGCTTAACCTGTGATATCGTTTGATACACACAGTAACCACGGCGCCACGACGACTTAAATTAAGCATGGTTTCTAGTAGATTGTTAGTTTTTGCTTTATTTTAGAAGTGATCTTAGAAGTATACCGTTTTGAAATCCTGTTTAAAAGAACAAACTTTTTTTATTTTGGTTCAGAGAAACGAAACTTTTTTTATAAACTAAGGCAGATGACATAAAATTTAGATCTTTAAATGATATAAGCATAACTCAGGACTATATGTCAAAAATAAAACCGATGAAAAGTAGGTAAGTATTTGTTGGGACAAGGCTAAAATGAACATCACAAAGTGTTGAATTTTTAGCATTTTTCTAAATACCTCTACTTTTTTATTTATTTATTTATTTATTAAAGAAACAAACAGCTTACAATATTACTTATAAACAGAATTAACAATAAATATTTCATTAGCCAAAATAGTTTCCAATTTTAATTTAAAAGTCGTAATGAGATAATATTAATAGTACCTAATCTGATACAATTTCAATTTAGCTCTGAATAAAGGAGATCTTAATTTTGAATTACTAAACCAAATTTTAAAATACTTTAACGACGCATTACATAGGTGAGAGTTACATTTTTTTTACAGATTTAATGAAGCCGTTTAAATTAGTATTAAATATTTATATAATTTGGTAACGCTTATTATGTGTGCTGCAAGCTCTTACTAAAAATCTATTTTTTGAATAATTTGTTTTGCAAAAGGGAGTTGAAAACACTTCATTAGAGCGGATACTTGCTTTAGGACATCTTAACGAATTACGACTCAAGAGGAAAGGCGAATCAACATGATTTTTTAGAATTTTATACAAATATATTTGGTCCCTGTGCTCACGACGCATATGTAGAGTTTGTAGTTGAGAGTGGAATGTCTAAAACGATAACCCAATCTCTTAATGAATTTATTCTGGATTCTCTCAATTTGAGCAATGTAGGTAGCGTAAACAGGGTTCCATGCAGTAGACGCGTATTCCAGGTGACTTCTTACTAAGGAGTTATATAAGATATTAAAAGTGTGTATATTTTTGAAGTCATTGCACTGGCGGAACACAAACCCCAGCATTTTGTATGCTTTTGACGTGATATGCCCTATATGAGAGGCAAAGTCTAGTTGACTATCGAGGCACACCCCAAGGTCCCTTACCACGGTGACTTTTTCAATTATGTTGTTACAAAAATTATAATTATATTTTATTGGATTTTTTTTTCTGGAGAAAGTTATTACATGACATTTTACAATATTTAGTTTTAGATCATTACGTGCACAATACTGATAAAATTGATTTAATTCGTCCTGAAAAATTTTACAATCTTCAACTGTTTTTACAAAGGTAAATATTTTTGTATCATCAGCATACAATAACGCTTTAGAGTGTTTATAGCAGCTCATGATGTCATTGATAAATATGTTGAAAAGAAGAGGACCGAGGTGGGAGCCCTGGGGTACACCCGAGGTGATAGGGATGAAACTAGACGTATAACCCTTTACAGCTACCGCCTGCGACCTATCCCGTAAATATGACGACAACCACCTCAGAAGATCACCGTTTTTACCGATGTTTTCCAGTTTATTTATTAACAGATTATGTGAGATTTTGTCAAATGCTTTGGAAAAATCGGTATACACGGCATCCACCTGATACCCCTGCTCCATGGCTTCTAAAGTTGTATCTAAAAACTCACAGAGATTAGACTCCGCTGATCTCCCACTAATGAAACCGTGTTGATTCGGAATTACGTAAGGTCTAATTGTAGAAAACAAAGAATCGTAAATTATCTTTTCAAAAAGCTTTGGCACAACTGACAACTTAGAAATACCACGGTAATTACAGATATTGTGTTTGTCACCGGCCTTTAAGATGGGAACAATAATTGATCTTTTCCAAGCTGTAGGCATGACGCCAGTTGATAAAGAAATATTAAAAAGTGTTGCAAGAGGATGAGCAATTTGTTTGTGACAGCGTTTAAGGAAAACTGGGTGAATGCCATCGGGGCCAGTTCCTTTGTTGACATCAAGCCGTTTTAAATATTTTTCAACAGTATGGTTATCAATTTATATCGATTTTATCAAACAACCATTATTTATTTGGTCGTTGCACGCATCTACATTAGACTGAGGCTCAAAAACAGACTGGAAAAAAGAATTAAATAGGTTAGCAATCTGTTGACCGTCCGATGCGTGAGTTTCACCCAGGTGCAGGGCATCAGGGATGCTATTGCTACTCCGTTTAGAGTTAATGTATGACCAGAAGTGTTTGGTGTTGTATTAAATATTTCTTTCCGTATTGCTGATAAATTGGTTATAACACAAATGTTCAAATTCTTTGACTTCGCGTCGCGCAAAGGAAAAATTATCGTAATCATTTTTCCTGCCGTATATTTTCCACTTTCTATGAAGTTTGCGTTTCCTATTTATTAGCTTTATCAAACGTTTATTGTACCAAACCGGATATTTAGAGTTATTTTTAATCAACCGTTGAGGAATGAACTTACCTATAATATCGTTAATAACTCCGTAAATGTTTGCTACAGCTAGTTCAATATCGTTTGGATCTAGATAATTCTCCCAATTAATATTAGACAGAGTAAGGTTTAATTGTTCATAGTCTGCAGCATAAAACCGACGAATTACTCGAGACGCTGGACATAAATTTGAGGTGTAACTAATATGAATGTTGATACTGAGAGATGGATGATGTCCATCCTCAGGCAAAGACATTGGTGCAGTTCTTTCGACAGAACACTCAGTGTCTGAAATAACCAGGTCTAAATGTCTGTTATTTATATTGTTAATATGATTATATTGAGACCAATCATTAAAGCTCAGAAACGCAAATAGTTGGGATGTTAATATATTTTCGTACGGGTTTTCGAGGTGTAACTTAGAGGAAGAGTTGCAGCATGGAATCCATCTAGCAACTCTTATGTTGAAGTCACCAACTAATAAGAAATAGTCATTTGAGTACTTAATTTTAAGGTCGGAAATATATTCAAAAAAGGCCAGTTCAGCCGCAGGTTGATTATCATTTTGCGGAAAATAACAACAAAACAAATGTAACCTTTTCATATTTGGAGCAGAATTTAACAAAATATTGACACAGGTAACGTCAGCCCCATACATGTCAGGTAATATTTGTATACCTTGCATACTAACACTTAATTCGCGGCGAACTGCTATCAGGGTACCGCCACATTTTTCAACTGATAACCTAGCTAAATCTCTGTCAGTGCGGTATACACTGTACCGGCAGTCAAATAACTCCGTATCATGTATTCCTGGTAAAAGCCAAGTCTCACTTAAGCATATCACGTCAAAATCAGAATTTAACATATTTCTATAAAACACATTATGTTTGGTCCGTAAACCTCTAACGTTTTGATAAAAAACGTTAAGACCCATTATAAATAGCATGAATTACTAATATATTTTTATGACTTTTAAATATAACATATTTATATGTTGAAATAAATGTAATCGTATATATCAAAGTGTCCCTAAAGTTCAAAAATATGAAGCAAGTGATTTTTATCAGCTCCAAAGCGAATGTGTTAATTTTTAAAAATGATAATGAAGTTTGAAGAGCCAGCAGCAACTTTCAAATAAACATATCATATACATATATCATAGAAAAGTAAATGCAACAATTCATCGCGAAAATAATCAATTTTTGTTTTAAAAACAGGAGAGAATACAATCAAAACGGTAATTAATTTATATAAATCCAAAAAAGACACAAAATAAAGCAATTCTGAAGACGAAATAACTCTAATACTATTTTTTTTAACGCTTCATCGGACGTGATATGTAATATCGGAGAAAGGTCACTGCGACGCACCATGATCGTGCAGTTCCGAATCCACCATTAAAACCATTACGCCAAATTTTTATTTTTTATTTTTCCTGTAACTGTCATTACTTGTTGTATCTCCTGCTTCTGTTTTATTGTCGAATTTTGGGACACCGTGTATAGTTAGATCACAATATATATTTAAAAAAAGCAGATTACTATACCTTGTATTCTCTTTTGGCACTACTTTTTTAAAATCACCCAATGTTATATTTTTGCTAGCTCAACCGAGTTTTGGTACATATCCAAAATTAAATTGGAAAAAATACAGACACTACAGACAAATAAATAAAGACTTTGGCTGAGTTTTTGACTTTTCTATAAAAAATATTGCTTGATAAACTGACGAGAGTGCGATTTTCGTCAGTTCCTAATAAATTCAAGGTTTAGTCCAAATTTATTTTTGTAAGCCTGCAAGTATCATAAGCTGTATTTTGCACGTTTAACAGTTTTATTGTAGACAAGTACCATCCATTAATGGTTTCACATTTTTATTGTAAACAAGAACCCATTATGTAAATAGGATTTTATGTAAAATTAGAAGAATATTTTTTGATTTGTTTAAAATATACTGGGTGGAATTTTTGAATGCCACCAGAAAGGAAAGTATTCTTAATAATAGAGATAGCAAATTTTACTCCAAAGAAACATTTCTTTACTGCAGAAAAGAAATAAAACTGCATTCAAAGATTTTCGAAAATTTGTTCTCTTCACCAGGGAATCGAAGCGACTTAAATCTGTAAAAATTACCAATCTTGTGAATTGATATTTAACGATTTTTTTTTATATATTATATGAAAATTTGTTCACCAAGATTATATGTAATAAATAACACATGAATATACTAAAGGTATCAATAAATTTGATTTTCTACAAGCTTTATGAAATATGTACCATTAACCATTGAATCCCTCGTACAATAATTAATTAATTAATAATAATCGTAATATCGTTTAAATTGGTCATGAAACCTTAAGCGAACTCTAGCGACGCTAAAAGGCAACAGCAATTACTATCGTGATAACAACGATGAAAAATTATAACGCTTCCGCCCTGCGCGAGTCTTGTGCCCGCCCAACCGGAACACGCGACTTTAGATCTATTGACGTAGTAAAGCAGACTCAAAGTTTTACACAACAAACGTTGCATGTTAGACGCGGGTCGAAGTTCTTGTGGCGCCATGGGAATCAAGTTAAGCACGCTCATTATACGCTTCATTTATCTCAAGTCAACTTGCGTGCTTCGGAGGGCACGTTAAGCCTTCGGTCCCCGGTACTGTAAACAGTAGTCGTTTGTTAGAAGCCATTTCGGCACCCTGAAAATTCTGACATCCACCAACCAGCCAGCTTGTTGGATTGCGACCTGAAAAAAGCCTTCTCGTCACCCAGAGGAGAGACTCTTAGCCCTGCAGAGGGCTGCAGAGGAGTTGTGATGATGATGAGTTAGACGCGTTGCGAGTGCGTGTGGTCAGAACGTGGCCTAAGGCGTGACACTTATTGAATTCTAGCAGCATCATTTGGATTTTACCCACCTAAGAGTTCTAACGCACTATATCCGATTGTTATCCGTTCCGAATCCGATATAATTAACGAATGCACAGCATTAAAAAAACTGACTTCACTAACATATTCAAATTCTTGTCAAAACTTTGGCTGAAGTATAAGGTAATCCACGTATACAAGGTGTTCCTGTTGATTTCCCATAACTTTAAGGTTTGTTTTTTTATAAATTATGGATGGGACGTTTGTCTTCCATGCCACCTGATGTTAAGTGAACATGAAGACTAAGGTGGTACAGGTCCATCCGCGAGAAACCTATTCACTCGAAGCTTAAAAGTACTAGGACTATACTGGTCAGGGAAAATAGACGCAGGCAGTTCATTCCAAACCTTGGCGACCCGTATCAAAAAGGAACTGTCAAACGACTTTTCGGAATATCTACCACATACGGATGGAAGTTTTGTCTGCGTCTAGTAGTCCGATGGTAAAAGGGTGAGGTTTCAATTTGTTCAAACAGAGCACTGGCGCACTCACCAAAATGTATCCTGTAGTACACGGTTAGACACGCAACCTTACGACGATGCTCTAAGGTCTGCAGTTTTTTGGTTATAAGGTCGACGTCATTAATTAGTTTACGGGCTCTTCGGTCAACGGAGTCCAGCGCTTCTAGTTGATATTTGGCTGAACCATCCCAAAGATGACTGCAGTACTCCATGCATGATCGCACTTGGTTTTGTTCCTTACTAAAAAACAATACATTTTGCCAAAGAATATGTGGTTCAAAAGTGCATACTTTCCAAGATATCATCAATCTTGATATTATAATGAGTTCATAAATTATCAGCCTTGTAAAATCTCTTTAACATTAATTTAATAGACGCGTGTCACTGGAGCCATACAATAAACAACAAAAACATTTGAACGTGGAGGAACGTGCATACAATGCACAAGGCAAAGCGTTGCGAACTGTACCTGTGCATAGCGAAAAAAAAGGGATAGAAAATGCCACGTTGTCATACTTTGTATAAAGGTGTTTTACATAAGATTTAAGTGAATTATTTACAAATCACATGTTATTTCATTCTATTACAAGGTCCGATTAATATACTAGAGTTATTTGAAATCAACAGGTACACCTTGTATATTCTCCGTTTTCATACATATTTTTTCGAAAATCTAAAATTTTTCAAAAGATACTAAATCAATGTAAATGAAATGTATATGGAACTACCTCTAAAGTATCTTCTATCATATGAAAAAAGAATATTCAAAATCGATTCATAACTGTTCAAAAAATAATGTCCCACGAATACAAAAAAAATATACATATGAATTGAGAACCTACTCCTTTTGGAAGTCAGGTATAGTGCGCAAGCGACATAGTTCTACGGCTACGCCGGACCGTCATTTCTCGGATTTGGATCGGATAAGAATCGAATGTATTGTAACCGCTCTTACTGTAGATTCCGAAGTTTGTATTTAAATATATTTTCAACACACTTGCTCGTAAAGTGAGCCTTATTCTATTGAATTTAGAACTATAAACTGGGCTATAAGTCACGCGTGCATAATATATTATACCCTAGTGCATAATACAATTAATCCTACAAAGTTTAATTGTACCTTAGTGCAAATTACATGCGAGTAAACAGAACATATTTTATTGATCCGGGTTATATATTAAATATATGAGCGCGCGCGTCCAGGCGGCGCGCGGCCACGTGCAGCAGCAGCGGCTGCACGGCGCCTCCAAGCAACAATAGCGTGTGTACGTGTAATGGGACAGGGCTACTGACGCGCAGCAGCTAACAGCTGCTTCAAATAAATTTTATGACCACATAGGTATGTCTGTCTTTTACTCACAAGTGTGTTGAAAAACGTCGTATGTAACTCGTGAGCGTTGCTAATTACAGTCTTGGCTCATTATTAATTAGACTCGACTGTAATTAGCATTCAGCATTCAAAATGATTCATATGTATACATGGCAGAGACAGTCTGAGAGAAGTATGATTGACTTTGTAATAGTGGATGAACGATTGCGAACGAAAGTTAAGGATACGAGAGTGTACCGTGGAGTAAATGTCGGAAGCGACCATTTTCTTGTGGTGTCAAGAATAGCAGGTCTGCTCAAAAAATGGCGACGTCGCCCACAGGTACGTATGTATGGAACGAAAAGAGTGAAAGTTGAAAATTTGCAAGATGAGACTGTCCGTGAGAAATATAAGTTAGAACTGAAAGAAAGGTTGGAACCGCTATTGAATGACGAAGACTGCGAGATAGAAGAATATTGGAGTAGATTTAAGAATGGTATCGTAGAAACGGCCACCCAAATATGTGGGGTAAGTCTGAAGAAGAATGTGAGAAGAGATAAGAACGAGTGGTGGGATGATGAAGTGAAAGGTTGTGTATTAGAAAAGAAGAAAGCGTGGCTAGATCTACTAGCTGTGAGGGGCAGAAATAGAATACGAGATGACTTGAATGATGATGAAAGAGTAGCAAAAGAAAAGTATGATAGATTAAGAAAGACTGTGAAAGATATTGTAAGCAAAAAGCAAGAAGAATGTAAGAACAAGCTTGATAGGAAATTCTCGGAAAACTTTCGAGCCAATTCCAAACTGTTCTGGCACTTAGTCAGAAGAGCCCGAGGGCAGGTTGGAGACTCGAAAGTGGGCGTGTTAACAGATCAGGATGGGAATATTGTTAGTGAGCATGAAGATATTATGAATCAGTGGAAAGAATATTTCGAGAATTTATTTGAACGAAGTGCGAGTGATGTTTTGGAAAGTAGGTCCTCACCTTCCAGTGGTGTGGCCAATCGTGAAAGTGAGATAAGTATGGAAGAAGTTATGAAAGCAATGGCAGGTTTGAAATTGGGTAAAGCGGCAGGGTATGATCGAATAGATGCCGAAATGCTCAAGGCGGGTGAAAGTGTCACTGCAAACCTGTTGTACCAGCTTTTTAATAAGTGTTGGCGGTCTGGCCGTGTTCCAGGCGACTGGTGCAAGGCCGTTATTGTGCCACTTTATAAAGGAAAGGGGTCACAGCAGGAATGCAAAAACTTCCGTGGCATTAGCCTTTTGAGTATTGTTTTTGCTTGGTGGTAGGATCCCTTCTGGGTCCGCCTGGCTAGCGACCACCCTTTACATAAAGTCTGCCGCCAAATGTTACCGTTCCGGCGGTAATGTGTTCCGGCAATATTGTGTAAAGAGCCAGTTCCTTCCTAAACCCGTGTGCTTCCATCTTCGACCTCATCGTCACTTACCATCAGGTGAGATTGAGGTCAAACGCGGGTTTAGTCACTTATAAAAAAAAAAAAAAAAAAAATTGTGGGCAAAATGTATGCAAAGATATTAATCGAAAGAGTGATGGATGAAACAGAAAGCAAGATCTGGGATGTGCAAGCGGGATTTCGAAAGGGGATGGGATGCACGGATCAAGTCTTTGCCTTAAGATCAGTAACCGAGAAGGTTCTGGCTAAATACCGAAAGGTTTTCTGCTGCTTCATTGACTTGGAAAAGGCTTATGACAGTGTGATGAGGAATGAACTTTGGTCAACACTATCCGAGTTTGGGGTGGATAGTGACTTGATACGGGCACTCAAATCCTTATATAAGGACTCGAGTGCTTGTGTCAGGTTGAATGATGACTACACAGAATGGTTTAGCATCGATCGCGGTGTTAGACAGGGCTGTGTAGCGTCTCCATGGCTGTTCAACCTATTCATGGATAGCTGTTTGAAAGATCTGAAAGAGTCTGAATGGGGTTTAAAAATGAATGAGACAGTGATCAAAACTCTGCTTTACGCCGACGACCAGGTTCTACTTGCATCGTCTGCGTCGGAATTGCAACAAATGGTCACTGTGATGCATGAGTCGTTTAAAAGAAAAGGTGTGAAAGTGAATGTTGGAAAGACGAAAGTCATGGTTATGGAGAGGAATGAAGATATGACGGAATGCAATATTATGATAGGGGACGAAAAAGTGGAACAAGTGAAAGAGTTTGTATACTTGGGGTCCTTGTTTACAAGAGATGGGAAGTGTGAAGGTGATATTGAAAGGAGAGTAAAAGCAGGAAATCGTATTAATGGCGCCATATACTCGATAATGGCAAGCAAAACTATACCAAATAAGGCTCGTCTTGCCGTACTTGAGGGAGTTCTGGCGCCAACGCTTATGTATGGTAGTGAATCTTGGGTGTGGCAGAAGAGACATGAAAGCAAGATTAATGCTGTGGAGATGAGAGCGTTGAGAAGCATGTGTGGAGTGAAATTGAGTGATAGGGTGCGCAATAGTGAAATAAGAAAGAGATGTGGATTGAAAGAAGATGTAGTGACTAAGATTGAAAAGGGTATGCTACGGTGGTTTGGACATCTGGAAAGGATGAGTGAAAGTAGATTTACGAAAGAGGTTTACAGAGCAAGAATGGATGGTGCCGTCGGAAGGGGCCGCCCTAGGCGAACGTACGCCGATCAAATTGGCGACGTTCTTAAAAAGGGCCTAGTTAAAAGTACCCGTAACCGGCGATCATGTATGAAAAGATTAATGAACGTGGAGGAAGCGAAAGAGGTATGTCTGGATCGAAGCAATTGGTGTTCCCTTGTCTCTGCCTACCCCAAAGGGAGACAGGCGTGAGGTTATGTATGTATGTATGTAATTAGCAACTTAGCTCACTTGTTACATAATATACTATTACAGATCACGGTACACATTTTATTTATCTTTTAAAACTCGACTATGGCTATGACTCCTTCCATGCTGGAATGGGAGCTGGAAGAAGAACATAGAATGTACCAGCTGCTTCTCTTCCCGGGCATACTGTAAAGTCAGTTAAGGGACAAAGGTTTTATTGTTTTTGCGAGCAATAAGCTGACCTCCCAACACTGCGATAGTCTGTGTCCATCATTATAATACCTCCATATTTGTCAAACATGACATCAGATGGTTTTATAGCCTCTGGTGTTCTGCCAACCCCTTAAGGGATACAGGCGTGAAGTTATGTAAGTTTTTCTACTCGACTCCTTAGAGAACTTAAAGTATGGATTTAGTTTTAGAAATAACCTCGCTAAATAAAACAAATAAATACGTTAGCTTTAATATATATGTAGGTGCAAATTTAACAACAATTTGCATATAATATAAAGTAGAAACTACAGTCTGTATATCTAAACTTATAAATCTACAAACTTTTTAACGGTTAAAGTTTTTCAATGACAAGCAAACGCTAACAAGTTTCTGTGTTTTATGATCTGAGAAAGTCAAGTCTGAGTGGTATAGTATTTTTAGTACTTCATGTCTCACGACCTTTCTAAGTCAAAATAATATTAATTAGGTAGTCCGTAAAAGTTCAAAATAATATAAATAATATAATAATTATTTATTTATTTTGGAATATTTCGAAATATATAATGATGACGTCATAAAGCGAATTGTAAATTCCTAAAATGAATAAAAGTTTTTTGAATTTTGAATTTTTTGATAAAAACTTACATGTAATTGTGAAATTAAAACTGTTTCAAACAATAAAGTTCATATAAACTAAATTACAAAAATAAGCAATACTATACAACAATATAACAATACTATACAATAAAACGTCATTTCATTTGTTTATTATTTGTGTTACAGTTACAGTGTTACCTAGGGTAACTCTGTAACACAGGCATGATACCTAAACTAAGTAATTATGATTCAAGTCAAAGCATTTGCTCAAGTTAAGTGTAGAGAAAAGGCACATAGTTTTAAATTATGTTAATTCATTCATTTTCGCCTAAAATATGAACAAGAAAAAGAAAAAATCATAAATAATTTACAAAACATTGTATATTATTCTATGTTCTGCAAACCAAGAAGAATTTTACCAAGAAACTTTATCTTCCCTTCTTCTTGATAGGCACCATCGATTCTTTATAAGCTTATAAAAATACTCTTTAACTGACCTTCGCCTTCCCTTACTAACAAAAACCTCACAGTTTCTTTTCATTTAATTTGAAACCATTAAATATATTGCATTTAAAACATGGTATTACTAACCTGCTTCAGAGGTCACTCACTTACTTATTCAAATTGAATTTTGACGTAACTATTACAATTGAATATGCGTTATTTATTATACAAGTTGTTCCTGTTGATTTCCTATAACTCTAAGTTATTAATGGGACCATGTAATAGAATTGAATAACATGTGAATATTTTTTTATTTGTTTTTATTTTTCATACAAAATAATTCAATTAAGTCAAAACATCTTATATAAAACACCTTTAATGCGAAGTATGACAACGTGGCATTTTCTATCCCTTTTTTTACAGGTACAGTTCGCAATGCTTTGCGTTGTACATTGTATGCAACGTTCCTCAACGTTGAAAATGTTTTTGTTGTTTATTGTATGGCTTCAGTGACACGCGTCTATTGAATGAATGTTAAAGAGAGTTTACAAGGGTGATAATTTATGAACTCATTATACTAAGATTGATGATATCTTGGAAAGTATACACTTTTAAACCACATATTCTTTGGTAAAAAGTATTGTTTTCAGTAAGGAACAAAACCTCAAAGTTATGGGAAATCAACAGAAACATCTTTTATAGGCATTTTTTCCACTTTTAGAGTCGTCATATTGAAATTAAATATACGACAACAAATACCAGATAGTGTATTGATATATTAAAGTGCATGCAGATTGCTGTAATGGAACTTGTAATGTAACCTACAATAAAAAAGTTCCCATGATTTGGACGCCTCTCAAGCACGATCTGAGCCGCAGTAGAGTGCGCTCGTGGACTGCTCTAAGTTATCCGTACATTTTCTGTTTTTTTTTGGATAACATAAAAAAATGCTCGATGCTCAATTTAGACGGGCGTTCGTGCGCTCGTCCAAATTGAGCGAGCTGCTCAACGCAATCCGTGAATTGTGGATTTTTTAGACAAAAGGACTCGGATTTTAAATTGGATAATTACGAGAACAACTTGAAAATGTGATTTTTTTTTTCTTAAGTTATCGTGACGATTTTGATGTCAAATGAAAGCTCCGGATATAAAACCAATTTATTCATTAAATCAGTTGACTGCTTTAAGAGATAATTTAAAAATTTATTTGTATCATGAAACTGTGAACAACTAGAATTTTTAAAGTTTTTGTTTTATCCCCTGTAAGCCGTCTCTCGTTTTTTAACAATTTTGTGCGCCACCAACGTCGAGGCCTTTGGAGTTTTTTCATGAGTACAACGATTAGCTTTTGCTCATGACTCCGTTGGCGAATAAACATTGTCTATCTAGTATCCATAGCATTCGTTCTTAAGAAAACTTCATTAGGCCTAGATAATGTGGTGTGAATGTTGGAAATATTTATTGATTTTTAATTTACCTAACCAGACACCCATTGACGAAACTTTTTACCAAGTTTTCCATGGGTGCACTGAGTGGGAATTTCGGGTTACTTTCCTTGGTGCACTCCTACCCCTCCTTCTTCCCTTACCCCTTCATCTCTTATGTTTAAGCTTCAGCTCTCTATGCCTAGTAGTTATGGCTGTACGTTATCAGTCACTCAGGCGAGTTTTAATATAGGTATTGTAACAGTTTCCTCTGCGGTGTGGTGATGACGTTATTACACCAGCCCGGATTATTCCCGGATCAGATGGAAGTGTCTTAGGTGGTAGTGACGCTAGCTTTTCCTCGGGTCGTGGGATGGCCTGCTCAGAGGTATGACAGCGAAAAAAATTTAGGAATAATGAGCGCCAGTTCCTCTCAACACACAAACAAGAACAAAGACATTCTATGAAATCAAACAAGAAAGTTTTGGAGCACAGTTGCATATATTAGACTTTACATATCGAATTAGGTCTTTACAAAAAAAAAGGTAACAATTTTATACCTTGTTGCCCTGGAAATTTTGAATGTCAATTTTTTTTCCCATGATCAGACTGCCATCATTCAAATATTAGGAGCAGCTACTTTCAGGAGTATAGGGAAATTACTTGTTTAACTTGACGAATTTTCTAATGAAATCTACAATATAGAAAAATATGGACAGAAGACAAAGTGTACCAACCAAACTAGGGATTATCTCACTGTGGCGGTCCAATTATCTTTTATGAGTAATGCAGCCTCTGGGGTCATGACTAGAACTCCTCCTTATTAGGAAATCTCCATTCCGCAGACGCAAATCAAAAAAGAACACTATCCAACAAGCACAGCTATTTATAACCTCCAGCTGACAACTAATCACACTATGAACGAATGAGCGCACAGACTAAACTAAGGCCTAAAGCCCATTTTAAACAATCAATTAAGTAGGAATGATGGGTGCTTAAAAAAAAGTGTTACAGTATGTATGAGAGTGATGAAGTTCTGATAAAAATTAGAGCACGAATGAGGTCTTTGGACTCTATACCTCGTCTGATCTATTAATTTTGTGAAGTGTCGCGGAGAGAGGTATTATCATATGCATTAAAAACTGACTTCATTAACATTTTTAAATCCTTGTCAAAACTTTAGCTGAAGTGCAATGTCATCTACGTAGGATAATTATAGATTATAGATAATTAGAGATCCTCCGCTTTCATACATATTTTTAAGTAGGTACTGAACAAGTTTCAATTAAATTTGCAAAGATAAATTTTAAGGGATCAAAATAAGTGCATTAAAAGAAACAAGAATCATCAAAATCGATTCATAATTGACCAATTAATCAAGTAACAAACATACACACGATTTGATAACCTCTTCCTTTTGGAAGTCGGTTGAAAAGAACGTGTGTGGCGACGGACCGTGTTCGCGACGAAATATGGAAAAATCTTTTTTAGGATGCCCGTATTGATTGCTCAGTTCGTGTGCAATACACGTCCAAATACAGCGAGCACAGGCGTCTTGCGCTGGATATTACATTACTAGTTCCATTACAGCAATCTGTATGCACCATTACAAAATAACCCACAGTTCCAATCTGCCCACTGGCCAAAGATTCTTGTCGTATTGCAATGTACAGAAGGCAGCAGATCAGGCGTTACGAACCTGTCCCCTGTCAAAATTCCTCAACCAATTATTAACATTATGTCGAAGGCATAGAGTTCAGATTCAATTACAATTTTTGACAGGTTTGGTTTGCTTGATCTGCTGCGTTCTGTACATGGTGATTAACATTCACTTTGAATTAACTTTTTTAAAGAAACGCTTTTTAGAGACACCGTACTCTTCATGATCTGCTTTCTTTCATGTTACGCATGAACGCCCCATCCTTATTTTATACTTAAACCTAAAAAATGTCTTTGGCTTTAACGATTTATGATATTAACAAGTTGTTTAGCGTGGTTTTACCCGCGCCATTGTAAATCCCGCGGGAATATCGAGACTGTAAACTATTGCTATGCCAAATATCATCCAAATCCATTTAGCCGTTTTGCCGTGATAGAGGAACAAACATCCAGACAAGCATACGTCCATCCATCCAAACTTTCACATTTATAATATACTAGCTGTTGCGCGCGGGTTTACTTGCGCAATTTCAAATCCCGCGGGAATTTCGGAGTAAAATTCCAGACTGTACACTGCCACTATGCCAAATTTCATCCAAATCCGTTGAGCCGTTCTTCCGTGATTGAGGAACAAACATCCATACATCCAAACTTTCACATTTATAATATTAGTAAGATACTAGCTGTTGCCCGCGACTTCGTCCGCGTGAAGATCGGCTATTGCAGTTGGATATATAAGATTACTATATCCACCTTGAAAACCAAGCTTACTCTATTCTAAATTACGTCACAATCGATTCAGTAGTTTAACCGTGAAAGGGTTAATTACTGATAGATAGATAGACAGAGTTACTTTAAAAACTGTTATCCATAACATAGCAGCTGTGCTCCGCAGGTTCACCCGGGTTATGTGGAAAAACCTACAAATAATAACTGCAGTAAAATATAACGGGAGTACTTGCGAAAGGCATACAAAGGTTTTTTTCTCATCTTTTTACTCAACTATCTGCACAATTCCACTTGTTTCAACAGAGTTTTAAAAGCAAAGTAATTTTTAGCTTCCGAAAAATTCCACCCATCCTGCTCATAGCCCCGATCAAGCACCCTGTGATATCTGTTTTTTTTTTTACAAATTTGGAGATTTGATGATTAAATATAAATATAAAATCCCCAGACAATCACACTAACTACATGGCCCCAAAGTAAGCATAGCTTGTGTTATGGGATACCATATAGCGAACTAGGGGGGAACCTAGAATATAAATACATAAATAGATAAACACCCAGACACGATTTTTTTTTTCTGGTTCCGTGCGGGGATCGAACCCGCAACCACTGGCGTCTGAGGCAGATAGGTTTACCCCAATGCCAAAGTGGTCGTAAATTTTCACTTTAACAACCACTAAGAGGCAGTGATAGCGTTCAATCAGCACGTAGAAAACATGCCTTCAGATCTGTGGTCCTCCTTTTTTAAAATATGGTTCTTTCGCGTGAAAAAATGTAACGGAGTATTTTGAAATGCAACAAACCTAATATTTTGATTGTAACATGTTATTTTTTGAAGTTACGCAAAACTTTTAGTGTGACTTCCGCAATAAACTACGAAGGTAATCATAAACAGATACTCGCATACATACATTTTATTAGCCCCCTGTACTTTTACGAGGTGCGTTTCTTTAGAATTCCTATTCACATGTTTATTTTCAACCGACTTCCAAAAAAGGGGGAGGTTCTCAATTCGTCTGTATGTTTTTTTGTCTTTGTTACGTGATTTTTCAACCATTATGGATCGATTTTGAAATTTCTTGTTTCATATGATAAAGGATACGTACTTCATTATTGGTTCCATATAAATTTCATCGAAATCGGTTGAGTACTTCATTGAAAATTTCAAATAAAAAAAAAATATGTATGGTTTCGGAGAATGTTTACCTGGATGACATTCTAACTCAGCCAAAGTTTTGACGCGAAGTCGTTTTTTTTAAAGCTCTGCATTCGTTGATTATTACTGTACTTCTTTTTTTGTAAGTATGCCTTTGCCACAAAACCCAAGTGTAACCGCGGTGCAAAGCTATGTTCTAAGAATTTAAAAAAAAACCCTGTCTATTTGACTATCTGTTTAGCTCTCGTAGCTAAGCTAATTATTTAAATTAACTTTAGTAACGGAACATTTACCACGTTTATGGTTTATTTTAAGTTTTCGATATTTCGGCACTGTTGCAAGTGCCATTATCACGATGGTACTAAAGATGAGGGTATGTTGTTTTTATTCACAGGCAAACGAATCAGTCTAGAGGGCGGCCGTTGCGGGAATGCGTTCCTGACAGCTCCTTATGTGCACTGAATAAAGTTTATTTCCGATTCGAAAGTTAAAAAAGCTATGATTTTGACAGCTGTCAGGAACGCAGATTCCCACCGGTCGCACTATAGCCGCTTTATTGTGTGCCTCGAATGTTGGTTTCCACTACTATTTAAACCTCAAAGTGAATTTAAATTTTAATGACCATGAAAGTTCAAAAGCTTATATCGAATTATTAATGCCGCGTTTCAATATCATAAAATTGTTCATAGAGCCTACCATACATACATACATCACCTTGCGTCTGTAAATCCCTTATGGAGTAGGCAGAACACCAGAGGCTATAAAACCATCTGGATGTCACGTTTGAGAAATTTGGAGGTATAATAATGGAGGGCGACTACTGCAATGACCGGGGCTCATCCTAACGGACCCAAAAACGCCAATAAAACCTCTGTAAATCTAACTTTTACAGTATTCCCGGGAAGAGAAGCAGCTGGTACATTCTATGTTTTTCTTTTTATTTTTCTTTATATTCTTATACCTACCTACCATTCGTTTTTACAATATTTTACTCATGTAAAATATTGAAACCTAGCATTCATTGAATTTGACGCCGATTTCGGTTTTATTAGAGGTTTTTTTTTTGTGGGCGTTAGGCTTGTAGTGCAATAGTCTCTTCATCATTATATTGCCTCCAAATTTGTCAAACGTGACATCAGATGGTTTTTACCTCTGGTGTCCTGCCTACCCCGTTAAGAATACAGGCATGAAGTTATGTAGCTATGAACGTAAATCTTATTTCCAAGTGAAATAATAAAAGTTGAGGGAATATGTTCATAGGCACCCAGAGTTCGGTAGGTATCTCGAAGAATTAACAGCGCGAGTTGTGGCCATGCCAGCGAATCACTCGCTCGCCCGCCCGCGAATATACAAAGGCTATACTATTTGAGTCACGAGTCAGACTCTAATAGAGGAGCTTTTGTATATGCATATTACTCGACAATACCTAATCGAACTCAGTAAAAAAATTTACTGAAATGGATTAGCTTTTTTTTTTTTTTTTTATATTGTAAGGATAGGACGTTTGTCTTCCATGCCACCTGATGGAAAGTGCGCATGAAGACTATGGTGTTACACGTCCATCCACGAGAAACCTATTCACTCGACACTTAAAAGTTCCAGGACTGTAGTGGTCATGAAAAAGAGACGCAGGCAGATTGTTCCACACCTTGGCAATCCGTACCAAAAAGGAACTATCGAAGCGATTTGTTCGACTTCTTGGTATATCCACTATATACGGATGGAAGTTCTGTAAAAAGGGGTGGGTTCAATTTGGTCAAAAAGAGCACTCGCACACTCACCAAAATGTAGCCGATAAAATACTGTCAAACAAGCAACCTTACGACGATGCTCCAGCGTCTGCAATTTTTTATTTGTAAGGTTGTTGTTATTTATGAGTTTTCGGGCTCTTCGGTCAACAGAGTCTAGCGCTTCGAGCTGGTATTTGGCAGAACCATCCCAAAGGTGACTACAGTACTCCATGCAAGACCTCACTTGGGCTGTGTATAAGTTGAGGAGCCGTTCAGGGCTGAAGTACCGTCGGACCTTCGAGATGATACCCAATTTTTTGGAAGCCGTTTTTGCCATAGACTCAATTTGTTGTCCGAAGTTTAATTTGGACGTTATAGTGACGCCCAAAAGCCCTAGTTGATCGGTGATGGGAACAGATACATTCTGGAAAGTGGGCGTAAGAGTAAAGGTGCTCTTTTTTGCGGAGAATAGACACGCTTGTGTTTTGGAGGCGTTGAATTTGACCAGGTTAGATTCGCCCCAATCGGACACATTCCGCAAGGTCGAATCAACGCGCTCAATCATAGACTCTCTCAAAACCTGGATTTCATGAGCGCTCGTTCGCGCATTGGATATATATCTCTCAACAACAGTGCTGTCATCAGCATATACAATAATGCCTGGTGTTAGGAGGTCATTAATGTGCAGCAAGAATAAAGTTGCAGAGAGAACAGATCCCTGAGGTACCCCGGCATTAATCGCCATTAGGTCAGAGGAGTAGCCGTCTAAGACTACTCGAATCGACCGTTCCCTCAGAAAATCAGATATCCAGTCGCAGAGCCCGGTCGGTATGCCATATGCTGGAAGCTTGCTTAAGAGACCATCATGCCAGACCCTGTCAAAGGCCTTGGAGATGTCTAAAGATACAGCTATTGCTTCACCATGACCCTCCAAGGCCTCACTCCATAAGTGTGTGGCATACACGAGAAGATCGCCGGTCGAGCGTCCACTGCGGAAACCATATTGGCTATCGCTTAGGAGCTCGTTGGTCTCAAGGTATGCCAGGAGTCGATTGTTCAATACACGTTCCATGACTTTACAAAGTATGGTGGTGATTGAAATTGGTCGATAGTTGACAGGATCAGCACGGCTTCCCTTCTTCGGTACTGGTTGTACGTTAGCCAGCTTCCAGGATTTGGGGACTTTACCAGATTCCAAAGAGAGTCTATAGAGACGCGTCAAAACGGGAGACAACTCAGCTGCGCAGCGTTTCAACACCACTGCAGGAATACCGTCTGGACCGCTAGCCTTATTCTCGTCCAGGTGCAGCAAGCACTTAAGAACCTCCTTTTGTCGAATATGAACGGTACCCATTGTAGGACCGAACTGAGGTAATTGGGGTGGGATTTTACCTTGGCTATCTAGACGAGAATTTTCCGCAAAGATACTGGCAAATAAATCCGCCTTTTCCTTAGAGGTGTGGGCCAGAGAACCGTCAGGTTTCCGCAGAGGCGGCAGCGACGGGCGACAAAAGTTCGTTTCGACCGACTTGGCGAGGGACCAGAAAGCTTTACTTCCCGAGGAGTATGAGGCTATTCTGTCTCCGATACAGCCTATGTGGTCGAAACGAGCTCTCTTGATCACCTTTTTGCAGGACTTGGCGGCAGCATTGTACCTCTTTTTGTGTTCATGCGAATCCACGGCTTTGCTTCTGCGAGCGGTTGCCCAGGCTTTGTACGCTTCTCGCTTACGCTTTTCAGCGGAAAAGCATTCAGCACTAAACCATGGGCGAGCTTTGGTTTCAAGGGATAGATCAGCGTAGGGAATGAAGAACTCCATTGCTTGACCTATCACACTTGAGACTGCATCAGCGCAGCACGATGGATCGGTTGATGTAAAACAGTCTTGCCGCCACGGATAAGATGCGAAGAAATGTCGCATTTCATCCCAATCTGCCGACTTGTAACGCCATACTCGCCTAGAACCACTTGGTCGGGTGTCAGGTGGCGAGTACTGCGATACAGATTTCACCAGACAGTGATCGGATGTCCCTAAGGGTGCAGTGACGGACACCGAATATCTGTCCGGATCGGTTGTCAGCAGAAGGTCCAGGCAGTAAGCAGTGTGGCCAGCAACGTCTGGGATGCGCGTAGGCTCGTCAACAAGCTGAGAGAGGCCATGAGTGAGCGAAAACTTAAAAGCCTCTCCACCAGCATGGTCAGTGTCCTGAAACGGGTATAACCACTGTCCGTGATGTGCGTTAAAATCCCCCAGGAACACCAACTGCGCTGTGGGAAAACGTTGCTGAACCTTGTCCGCTGTACTGCTGAGATAGTCCATAGGCCTCGTTGTCTCCCGATCTCCGCTGTGTGACCGATAAATACCAGCGTATACCATTTGGTCTAGGCCGGTATCTATGTGAACCCACATAACTGAAAGGTCCGGCACTTCTAAGTAACGGAGACGCTGATAACAGATCTTGTCACTGGCATACATGCACACCCCGGCGTGCGGGTGGAATTTGGACTCCAGGATGTAACCTGGGTAACAAAGGTATGCCGAGTCTGACGGATCACAGATCTGCGTCTCCGTTAGGAAGAGTAGGTGGGGTCTCTCCGTCTCGAGGTGGTGGTGGACATCATTGAGGTTGGAGTGCACTCCTCGGATGTTACAGAAGTGCACTTTAAACGAGAGGAAGTGCAACCGCTGTGTTACCTTACTCTTCTTTGGACCTTTCATTAGTTTTGGAGTGGAGTGAATAGGGAGGAGAACAGAAGTTGAGTGAAGCGCTGCAAATGGAACCAAGCAACTCGATAGGGGTGACGCACCATTGGGAAACTCGCTTGGAGACTGCGGGGACGCCCGAACCCCCCCGAGTTCGCCATCGGGATTTTTCGCGAGGTGGCGGGACAGCCTTTTGCATGTGGCTGGCAAGCTACTTGGGCCCCCTACTACCTGCGGTCGGCCAGCGGTGCACCGTGCTTCGGATCCCGCTACCCTCCAAAACGAGTTACCCGGTGAGTCATTATCCTACGAGTTGTAAACAGTTCTCCGATGCAGCACGATTACTCAGACCTATCCTCCTCAATGGCTACACTAGACATCATGCCGGAACGCAACTAGGTTACTTGGCGGCATGGTTTTGTCTAGTGGGTGGTGACAAGCCACGGCCGAAGCCTACCACTAGATTTTACTGCTCATTTAGCACCACCCAGGGACCACGTACAAGGCATCGAGGGCTAAACCTTGCGGACGCGAGCAGTTTGTAATTTTCAAAGAAATGCAAAGACAAAACCTAGTACTGTATAATACATATTCACTCAAATAGATAAGCTTTTGTCAAGAAGAAAAGTAGGTATATCTTTGTTTGATATACATTGCGATGAAAGAGATAAGCTACGAGAAGGGCTCCCGCACCGGAAGGCGGAGACGGTACGGTTAGGTGCGACGACGAGCGCAGCGAGGAGGAGCATGTTAGGTTGCATATAGTTACACGGTGCCGCGGCAGCGGCCGGCGAAGCGCCATAAACCTGCTCAGCTATTATAGTCAACCCTGGACAATCCCGACATGGTCAAAAGTCAAACATTAAGTCATCAAAATAACGATGGTCATAATGCATGCACATTTTATTCCTATCTTTAAAATCAGAAAAATTGCCATTTAAGTATCAAATTGAAGTTAACGATCGGTAAAAATCGGTATCAAATGGTATAGCATTTGTTGCTGCAATGTTACATTGAAGTAATCTCACAAAGTCTATACGACTTCGGTCAATTTCTGTACTAGAATAGATTAGGGTTTCGGCAAGTTTTTGTCATACAAAAGCTAATCCAGTTCAGTTCGCACTTTCACTCTAATGGTATAGACTTTGTAAATACGCCGCCCGCCCGTGTCTTCCCGAACATACCTACCTACCCTACCTATTTTATTGCGGAGTTATATTAAAATTACGATATCTCCTAATATCTTGATTGAAATCAAGCGGTGTCAAAGACAATTTTTTTCACAATTAAATACTTATGATAAATTACATATTTAATTGGATAAGGATTAATACTACGAGGGTGGATTGAAAAGTTCGCGGCCTAGTCAAGAAAACAGAATAAAGTACATACAAAAATATTTTTATTTTTCGACGTAATCTCCATTTAGCTCTATGCACTTCTTCCATCTGCTTTTCAGAGCTTCCATACCTGTTTTAAAAAAAGATTCCTCAAAGTCTTCAAAATACAGGTTAACAGCGGCTTCGACCTCTTCATTCGTTAAAAATTTCTGCCCACCGAGGTGTTTTTTCAGGTTTGGAAACAGATGAAAGTCCGAAGGTGCCAAATCAGGAGAATAAGCTGGATGTGGCAACAATTCGAAACCACAATCACGAATTTGAGCCATAGACTCGACAGACGTGTGGACTCGGGCGTTGTCCTGGTGAAACAACACTTTCTTTCTCAGTAATTCTGGGCGTTTCTGTTTAATTTCTTCACGTAAACGGCGTAGAATGGTGCTATAGTACGCAGAGTTTATTGTTTCGCCTTTTGGAAGGTAGTCCACCATAATGACACCCTTAGCATCCCAGCATCCCAAAAAACCGATGCCATCACCTTGCCAGCCGACAGAATTGCCTTTGCTTTTTTCGGAGTTGGTTCACCTGATTTTTTCCATTGTTTGGATTGTTGTTTTGATTCTGGGGTATAGTGGTGAACCCAGGTTTAATCCATTGTCACAAATCTGTCAAGAAAACCTTGTGGATCAGCCTCGAACATCTCCAAACAGTCGCGAGAAATCGTGAGTCGAATTCGCTTTTGCTCTACTGAAAGCAATCTGGGGATCCACCTAGCCGAAACCTTAGAAAAGCCGAGTTCATGGACAATGATGTTTTGCGTTCGTTCATATGAGATGCCTATAGTGTCTGCAATTTCTCAAATAGTCAATCTACGGTCTTTCAATATGAGATCACACACTTTATTGATGTTTTCTTCGGTCGTAGACGTCATTGGCCTGCCGGAGCGAGGGTCATCTTCGATGTTCTCTCGTCCACGTTTAAATTCTGCAACCCATTTTTTCACAGTGGTATAAGACGGGGCAGATTCCCCTAATGTTGTTTGCATGTCATCATGGATCTCCTTTGGTGTTAATCTTTTTTTAAACAAATATTTAATCACAGCACGTTGTTCAAATTTCTCCATTAGTGAAAATTTGTTCTACACACCTATTTATATTGTTCGTAAAATTTTATTTAAACAAGATATCAAATTGAAAATTCGCGGGCTGACAATTGAATAATGACAGTTCAAAATGACGGCAGAAAAAATAACAAAAGTTTTTTTTTTAATGGCCGCGAACTTTTCTACCAATGTAGTATTTATATTCATGAAACTCCATCGCAAATTAATACATTAATAAACACGTTTTATAATCATTAAATGGCTATTTTGAGTTAACCTTAAAATATAGATATATGCTGTTGCGGACTTTTTTGTACAACTTTTAAAGAGGACCAATTCCGTCATACATTATTTTTGCGTTACTTAAACCTTTTGCGAAGCGTACGCAATGGAAGCTCTCAAAATTGAATAATTTTCCCCGTTTTTGCAACATTTTCATCTGTAACTTCGCGCCTACTATGTTTTTCTACTATTAACTTAGCCTAAGTTACTCCTATAGTATACGACATCAGCTTCCTGCCAACGAAAGTCCCGTCAAAATCAGTTCAGCATTTCAGAGATTACCCGGAACAAGCGTATGTAACGAAAATATATTCACATGCATGTAGTTAAAAAACTGTTATTCCAATATTACAGACACTCCAATTTTATTTATTTGTGTTTTTGCAATATTTTCATCTGTAACTTCGCTCCTATTATTTTTTCTACAATTAACTTAGCCTAATTTACTCCTTATGACATCAGCTGCCTGCCAATTAAAGTCCCGTCATTTCAAAGATTACCCGAAACAGACAGACAAAAATCTTAAAAATGCTATTTTGGTGTATGTACCGTAAATAGGTATATTAATATGCATGTAGTAAAAAACGGTTGTTTCAATATTATAAACAGACACTGCAATTTTATTTATTTATTAAGTTAAAAAGAGAAGAAGATGAAAAATTTATTTATGTTGAGTTTGAATAATCGTTTAGATACACTTGACAAATTCCGAGCTACATGAATTGTACATTAACAAATTTCGAAAAACTTAATAAAAAGTTTTCTGGGGTATCGATTCTTAATTATCTTCAAAACTAAAAGAGACCTTTCAGACAGAAAAATTATGTCAAAAAATAGTTAGTTTCCTTTTTCAATATCGGACCGCCCACGGCAGACTCATATATTACTCATATAGACTCACCTTAGTCTTCATGTGCACTTAACATCAGGTGGCATGGAAGACAAACGTCCCATCCATAATTCATTAAAAAAAAAAAAAAAAATTTTGTAGAAAGATAAACTTCTAATTTTATTCACAGATCTTTATTTCATTTCTTTTTCTTTCATCTTAATAGATTTCCTTTTAAGAGTTGTCGTACGGCACGTGACGTCTACTTAAATGGCTGTACCTCATCTAAAATTCACGCACGAATATGCTCCTGCTTACGAAAAGCAATGTACATTTGACACATTATTTGTTGTCTGAAAAGATTTGACCTAGACACTCAAAGGTATTCATACAAACTTGAGTCAAATTCAGGTTAGCAAGATCGTTAGCTAAATACTTAGCTTGAAACATTCCTAAATCAAACTTTCCTAATCTTCAGATAGTTTGACAATAGCTTGAGTAGGGCACTTGCGGCATCTTACTTCACTTCGGTAATATATTAACTGTTGATTACTAATTTAGTAAGAGATACCTTGGTGTCGATTAATCAAATCTTATTGATTTTTGTGTTGTGAATGTCTACATAGTAGTTCTTCATTATCATTGGCTTAAGTTATATGGCTATACACCGTGGTTTTTAACTTTCTATTGAACTTACAGATGTAAGAAAAGCTGATATCAATATTTTAAACTGATATCAATATATCAATCGATTACGCAGGTTAAGCAACGTTCGGAGCGGTCGGTAAAAGCATGGGTAACCGCCGACTATTCATTTCTCACGGCGACTTTCATACTTTTGGGCACGTTAAACAGTCGGTCCCGGCTGCTGTATACAGCAGTATACAGCAGCCGGGTATGTATGTATACTGCTGTATATTAGGATTTGTCAGAAGCCATTTTGGCGCCCTGAAAATTCTGCCATCCACCAATCAGCATTGGGCCAGATGGAGGTTTATGGCCTAAAACATCATCGTCACCCAGGGGAGAGAATTATTGCGCTGCAGTGGGCTAATTACAAAGAGTTGTGATGAGAAAATAATAATAATTCACTGTAATTGTTTTGAAGCTAAGTATTTTTTATTCATTAGAGTAGTATCTCTTGGCCCATTCATATTGTAGGTAGAGCTGTAAAATTGATGTAAAATCTTTCATGTGTCAAATAAAAAGTTTTTTCTTTATTATTCGATTTTTGAAAGCAAATCAGCAATAGTCTTTTCAGTGGTTTGAGAATTTTGAGGATAATCTTTACATGTATAATAAAGACAAGATGCCTTTTTTAACGTTAAATATTCAATGGCAAACTTTTGTGACCTGACGATATTCATAATGGAATTTACCTTGAGACTGACTACATAAAATTGCTTTGCTAACCGAATTTTTCGAATGTGTCGACTCGTATGTTTCTTGTTCTTATATTATGGAGTCGGTTGCAAATTGTAATTTATCTATTTTACATTTATTTAACAATGATCATTTTACATATTCAAAAACATTTTAAATTAGCAAGGCACCAATTTATTTAAACTTTTCCGGTGCAGTGATGAAATTGTTGCTTACAAACCTATTCCATACTATACAAACTTTCGTGAAAACACGAGTCGACAAAGTTCTGTGCTCGCACTGCAGAATCGATCTGAGAGTCAACACAGTCTAAAATAAAAGAGTTTTGTTGGGTTAAATACTCTGTCTACCTCTCTTTTATTGAGAAAATCCGGACGGTGCACTATCACTATGCCAAACTTCATCCAAATCCGTAGAGCCGTTCAGCCATGATTGAACAACAAATATACTTACATTCAACATCCATCATCCATTTAAACTTTCAAGTTTATTATATAAGTAAGATATACTATTTTTAAACTTTTTTTTATATAGGGGCATTATAATAAAATGTACAGACATTATAGTATAATGCCTGTTCTTAATAAATGTTAATTTTTTGCTCACTCGCTTAAGTTAAATCTTAATTCCAGATTTTTTTAATCTCCCTACATACTTGTTAAGAATAAATTAAGCTCTATAGTTTAAAGTTGTGTATTTTCATATTATTTATAAAGCTTTATTTTACTTTACCTGAAATTGTTTATTCGTGACATTGTGTCTACATATTTAAACTAAGAACAGACGAGCTTTCTTGGATGTTTTAAAACACGTTGAAAAACCATTAAATTATTCTACTTTTGATTCGTGGCTACATATTAAACTTTAATTATGTGGGTTATTGGTCTTTTCTAAGAACTCTTTTGTTACTACAGCAGTGTTTTTTTTTTCATTAAAAGGTTCTTCTGGACTTTCGTGACAATTTGATAAAAGATTCTTGTGCATAGGATCGACAGTAACTTTATTAAATTTGATTTGAAATTTCCAGTCATCAAGTTTAAAAAGATTAATCAAACATTGATTTTTGGATATGGTCGCAACTACCACAAGATATGTATAATACTTTTGGATTCGAAAAATCTTATTTCTAATAAGTATAGATGTTATTTTTAATCGACTTCAAAAAAAGAAGGTAATCATTTCGACCCGTACGTATGTAATATGTTCAGAACTGCCGTGCAGTTTATTTCAGCGTCTGAACAAAATGTGCCAAATTTCTAAAGTGTATGTTTTTATGTTTGTGTTCACATATTATATCCGGAACTACAAGTTAGATTTCGGTTTTTTTTGTTGAACTAGATATTGTTCAACTTAGGGAATACTGCAAGCTTCATCAAAATCAGTTCAGTAACTTTTAAGGTAGGGAATTTCAACTGACTTTTTTATGTTTGTTTTCGCATATCTCCAGAGCTACAAGTTCGATTTAAGCTATTCTTTTTTGTGTTTCAAGGTATTATCCAACTGACTACAGTATTCCCGTGAGTTTCATTAAAATTGATTTAGTAGTTTTTGAGATAGGGAATTTCAACCGACCAAAGGAACATATATGTATATCTACCTACAATATAAATATCAGGTACATTTATGGACTTTAGGACTAGTTTACAACTTCAGTTAAAAAAGAAGGAATAAAAATATTCTGAAAAAACAAAACCGACTTCAAAATTGAACTAAAAAGTATGAAATAAAAACGATAACTTCTGTCTTAAATAAAATCACATTGATATACCAACTAAGTATTTTTTGAAGTCGGTGCCTTTTAACGATTGATTTTTATGCTTTAATTGCATATACTTACTTTAATTCGGGCTAGCACCGACTTCAAACAATACTTAGTTGATATTGAAACAATCTTATATAGTATAGAAGCTTAAAAGAACTGGAAGAACTCAGTGTCGGAAATATGATTGAATGTTCAGCTATTGAGCTATTTACTCATAAAATTGTTATAATTTGTATTTATAGAGCCCCGAATTAAAACATTAAATGCTTGTAACTTTTTTTAGTAGATTAGATGACATTTTATCTAAATTTTGCATAACAATAGAAAGGTCGTAGTTTGCGGTGTTTTTAATATTAACTTTTTAGAAAATAGTAAACAGTCCTGTGGTACATTAGAGCAATTATGAAAGTATTTTAAATTGAATTTGCGATCAGAGAGCCCACACGATTATTAAGTTGTACATGCCTAAATAATTTTGCTCACAATATACGCGGATGCAAAAGTAGGGTGGCCTTGGAATTGGCCTTATCTGAACACACAACCCAAATTTTGAACTGTCCAGTAAAACAATATTTTAATGTACCTCATTGGTTTAAAATAAAACGCGAATATAAAAACAGATAATATCAGGAAATTTAAAGAATGCATCAAAGCCCTGACCTTTACAGATACATATAACAGTAAAGCCCCTAACGACTCACTTAATAACTTTTTGACCTGTTTAAACTACTTTATGATTTGTGTTTTCCGCTAATAAGAATGCATACTGTTCAACGATATCAAAAGGTATTATAAAGTGCACCAAACATAAAAGAGAATTATTATGGAAATATAGGAAAAACCCAAATTGTGACAATAAAAGCAAGTTTAAAGTATATTCGCAAAGATAAAAAAACATTATCAAACTGACGCAGAAAGCTCAAAAAAAATATTTTATTAACATTGCCAGCAATAAAATGAAAGCTACATGGAAATTGATTAATGAATCTAATAACAATCGACCATGGAAATATATAAACCACATAAAAAACGATGATGTTAAATTGACAAATCCTTTTGACATAGCTGAAGCCCTTAATAATTACTTAATTTATTGACCAACAACTAAATTGCGACATTGATAATTCTATTTATAACATTAATTTTAATAACATTAATTCAGTTTTTAAAAGACCAACAAGTTCGGACGACATTTTGAGAATAATTAATTCATTTAAATAATTATTTCATTCAAACAGCACGGGATATGACGATATTGCAGCAAAGATTATAAAGAAAGTAGCCATTTACATTGCACCAGTACTGAGCTACATAATTGACCTTTGTATTGAATGCGGTATATTTCCAGACAAATTGAAAATTACGATCGTTTATCCCATTTCCAAAAATATTTACAATGACCACATATCGTCATTTAGACCGATAGTAATAATAATAATATATATATTTATTTCCAAAAAAACTTACAAAATAGTTACATATTTTTACTTCTGCCAAACTGCAATGCAGTTTGTTGGCAGATGTAGCTCCTTTTTTAAATTAAAACACAATCCAAATTAATTCTATAAACAATTTTAATAATTTTATATACATTAAAAAAAGAAAAACTATAAAAAAGTTATTATTTTTTAACTTTTTATATAAAGGTACAAATATTTTTTAAATACATTAATGGTCTTATAAAATCTTGAAAACAAATGTAGATATATATAAGGATATTTAACGATGATTCCTATAAATATTTATTTTATTATTAAAGGTTTCTATTTTTAACATTTTTAATTTACGAGAAAATGATCTTTTAGTGTGATATTCGTCTTTGAGCCTAGGCGGTATTTCATTGAAAATCTTAGGAACTAAATATTTTCTAGTCCGCTGCCCATAATAATTATTATAGTTGGGTATTTCCAAGACTTTAGTATAATTTTGATTTCTGAGTCTCAATGGTTTATAATTTTTAAACGCATCACTCCAAAGCTGTTCCACCGCTATCAACAGTTCCACCCTCTCATGAACCGGCAGCAGTTTACATTCTACAAAAAGTTTTTCATACTCACTACTTTTACATCGAGTTCTTGTTTTTTTATCAACTAACAGTTTTAGGAATCTCTTTTGAAGTGATTTTACTTTATCTGAGTACGTTTTAAATGTACGCCCATAGCTTGCCAGCCCATAAGAAAGCAAAGCGTCGACTAACGCATAGTGAACTACAAACATGGTAGCCCTGTCTAAATGATATAATGATATCTGTCTTCTCGAAAATATTTGAAAAAATTGTATACAAAGCCCTTTCTGATCAACATGTTAGCTGAGGAACAGGTTGGGTTCAGAAAAAATAAAGGAATTAATTTAGCTTTTTACAACTTTTTAAAAAAGGTGGTTATTAATGTTGACAAGAAAGCACATGCTTGTGAACCTGACAAAAGTAGTTGAAATGAAACGAAAAAGAAAATTTTTATTCATAATTAGACTATCGAATGGCCGCTTAATGACGTCACAATTTTGTACTTCGGCTTTAACAAGGTTTTGATAGTTATTGAATAAGATATTACAGTAGACAAGGAGACAAAAAAAAGCCTCTTTTTCAATCAGGATTGTACGAATTAGTACAAATAGGTACAGAACAATTTAAAAAAAACAAACACAAGAGAGCTAATTGTGAGAGCCAATGTCATGCAACAACCAAATTGCTTACATAGGTGCATTGAGCTATGAATGCACAACACGAACATGACAAAATGGGACCAGAGTATTTAAACAAAAATGGAATAAAATAAATTATTCGTATTATCGTCAGCAAAACGACCTGGCACCGCTAGCAGCACCCGTTCACGAGTATAACGCAAGCACCAGCCATCACCCCCCTCAACCACATTTTAGGGAAGAGAGTGACCCGATACCCGACGCTAACACTAGCCATGCCGCTTGACTTTTTGCTGTTGTGACAAGAAAATAAGTGAGTGGAACAGACACCAGTATGCCACATGTCATGGCTACATGCCGTAAACAAAATTAATAAGTAATTGGAAACTTTTTTGAAATATCCTGTAGTGTGCTAATCTCATGCCTTTTTATCGTCTAAGTAATCTTTAGTTTTATAATAAGCTTTTCGAGATAGAGTGTTTTTAATAACTGATTTAAATTTATTGAATGGCAGGGATTGAATTGACTTCGGAATTTTGTTATATATACGTATTGAGATTCCAATAAATGATTTGCTGCTTTTAGCCAGCCTTAATTTGGAAAACGCTAACTTATGGTCGTTCATAGTCTCTACAGAATAATTTTTATCATGATTATCTTTCCTAGTTTTGAATTTATTACTATTCTTATAAATATACAAAATGTTTTCGTAAATATATTGTGATGCAAGGGTACCAATTTCTTTAAACTTTTCTTTTAGAGATTCTCTATTTCCATGTTTATACATTCCACGAATAGCCCTTTGTTGCAGTATAAATATCGTGTCAATATCTGCGGCATTGCCCCAAAGTAGGATGCCGTAGGACATTATACTATGAAAATAACTAAAATAAACCATCTTCGCCGTATTAACATCAGTCAATGAGCGAATTTTCTTTACCGCGAACGCTGCAGAACTAAGTCTACTCGCTAGTTGTGAGATATGGTTTGATTGTGTCGACCACACAGTATTACTAAACAAACTTTACGCATACAGACTTAGAGGCGTACAATTAGACTTGCTAAAATCGTACCTAGAGCAAAGAACACAAACTACTTAAATAACAAGAATGTGTCCTAAATCCCTGACAGAAACTTACTTCCTCTCAAAATTTATAGAAAATAAACATTTATATTAATGACTTCACTAAAATAAATAAAGTACACTTATTTATAGTCAAGTTATAGAAGTTAAGTTAATAAATTCAAAAATACACTTTAGAACATAATTTATTTCATTTTTAAATCTCAATAAAATTTACGATTTCTCGAGAATTGTCTCTTTAGAGACTGTACGAAAAGTGAAGAAATTTAAGCAGATTTTTTAAAAACCTTTTTCCCCCATAAAGAATTTCGAGATACGAGTCGGTCCCTTATAAAGAAAATAGTGGTGACGAGGATGACGGAGAAAACAATTTATCATAAAAACATGATTTTAATTTCATGTCACTTTATGTTTTAATATATTTTTCTTGATGAATTTTGAAAAAAACTTGAAAAAAAAACTAACCGTTTATGCATACATATTTTTCCCTGAGAATAAGGAAATTGTACTTCTTGGTAACACTTATTTCACCCTCACGCTCCTTTGACGTCATCATCCAAGCGCCAAAAAAGCCTTGTCGGACTGTAACACGCTTTCAAACGTCAAAAGCTAATCGGAATGAGATAATATCGCATTCATATCGAAACTTTAATACATATTTCAAAATTGTATTCACGTAACACTTTTTAGTATCGAGGTTAGTGATTGACAATAGAAAGAAATGATAACACAATGAAATATTTTTTTACCTGAATACGTTTTGTTTAATTTCGTTTTATCTTTTTCGATGTCATACATAAAATTACGAGAATTGGCCTTCAGATAAAAAAAACCCTTTGTATCAAGTAATTTGTTTGTCATCTCATATCTAATATATCTTTTTGTTTATTTCAGAGCCAAGACATCAGTGCCTTGAGGAAGATTTACCAAGGGAAAGGTCATCCCTGAAGTTTGTGAACACGCTATGTAGATAGTGGGAAACAAAAAACAGCTTTGAGACGATAAAAAGACGAAAGTGAAAAGTGATTTTAAGAATTATTTGTGTACATACTTAGTCTATGATAAGCTTTTGCAATGCTTGTTTTTGTGTTGATAACAAAATCGGCTACATTTTGTGGTTTTGTCGTGAAAATATAGCTAATGGATGTCCTGCATTGTGTCCTGCATTATTGTTAAGAAATATTGACCCAAATTATCATCAAATGATGAAGTACACACTTTTTAAGGGTCAATCATACTGTATACTTTTCATAAAAAGAACTAAAAATCTGATAAAAAAGTTAGCAGTTTTCCTTTGTATCAATTGTTTTCCAATGAAGTATTTTCTATACGACGTAAAATAATAAACACTATTAGTGTATTATAATTATTATGATAAATGTATGTGAAAATATCAAGCTTTTTTAAATTCATTTGAACCCAGATTACACCTTAAGTTTTTTTATTTTTTTATTGTAACTTTGATGTCTAATTTGACGACCGGCTAGTGTAGTGGTAACATACATTGCTTTCTATGCCAGAGGTTCTGGGTTCGAATCCCGGCGGCGGCGGATATCGGTGTAATGAACAACAGATATGTATGTTTTCAATATATATGTTGATATATTTCTTAAGTATATCAGTTATCTAGTATCCATAGCACAAGTTCTTTAAGAAACTTTATTTGGGCTAGATAATGTTGTGTGAGTGTCAGAAATATTTATAATTATATATCAAGTTTCAGTTCCAAGCCACTACCTTTTCATGAATTTTGTCAAATAATATTAAAACGGAGTCTTAGAAAGCTTTAGACAACATAAGCCAAAGATCATTTTGTAGCTATCTCGCGATTTATGGAGTCCACCATATTAATATTTTGATATTTTATGTTAAATTCAATGAAAAAGAGAACATGTGCGAGTAACATATTAAAAAGAAAACATAATAATATACATTTCTGGTTAATATCCCAAATGTAAATAAGAGAAAATAATCTTGGACTAGCTTTCCTCAACTATTTGTACCTTTTTGTGTTTTTTTTTTACTGATATACTCAGGCAGTTATTAAATCCACATTGATTTCAATTAGATTTTATGATGTTATTTCATAGATATAGGTCATGGTTGATCTCAAAGAAATTGTAAATCTATTGATTTTTTTAAATATAACATTATACTTGTATGCCAAAATAGAATGGAACGAGAAAAAGGACCAAAGGTCTAAAAATTATTTCCAAAAAATGGAAGATTTTTTTTCTTACTCTTAGTAACAAAGTGGTCATGAGAGTAATAAAACCTTATCAATGAAGTCTACGAAGTACCTTCAGTAGTCGCACTCCAGACGAGGACTGAAAAATCTCCAAAGAAGGCTGAGAAATCACCGAAGAAGACTGAAACCATGATTGCTCAGCTCATCGGGATGACAGCCTTGGAGCCGGTAGTAAGTCCATTACAATCAACGCCAACGACAGATGCATCACTTTCAGGCGATGAGGTGGAATCTACTTACAAACGTCCTTCATTGCTTGGAATGGTGACGCTTCCAGTTTCAACTGAATGACACAGTCCTAGACTTGTAGGTTATTCACCTAGGTTCGTTGGATCACTCTTCAGCGATGCCCAGATGGCAATAAATACAAGTGAAGTCTAGCTACCACCGAAGAGTAACAACATCTTTGGCACGAATATCGACATTCCCTCGATTTTTCTAGAAGGAACAGATCCCTGCATCACAGAAACCGTCGTCAACTGTCGAAGACGTCAACCGTTGAGATGATAGTTTTACGCATAGGGGGCGGTTTGCTTCAGGGGGAGGGCGCCGATAAGCTTCCCGTGGAATACGGTGGCAAGAACTACGCCACGACAGACCGTAAAGCCTTGGCGGTAATAATCTACACAGATGAGGGCGACCTAAAGAAAGAAGCAGACGACTGCGACTACTACTGGACTTCTCGCCGGGATGTCTTCGAGTCCAGAGGGGGAGCCTGTAACGCGCACTTTGCGTTCGCGCGCGCTTGGCCGACCGTAGTGTAGAGAATGAAAAACTACAGTTGAAGTATACAGTACTGATTTCAAAACTATATGTTACCTATAAAAACGACTTAGTATGAGACACTAAAGGCACACTGCGCCACCTAGTTGATGCGGTAGGAAGGTGATTACCAAGCAATCATTAGTGTTGGAGCCGTTAAGGAGTGATAGCATAGGCTAATTCCAGTTGAAATCACTACAGGACCTCCTGTCCTTAACACTTTACAAGATATATCTACTTGAAGATTGGTATTTGTTGTCAATTTTGTTGTTGTTTTATTTTATTTTATTTAACACTATTCGGAAAACTTACAGCTAATACAAATCACATAGAAATTATAGATGACAGAAGGCCAAAAAAAGTTTCCACGGATAAACATTTGGTTACATATAAAAAACAACACAGTCGCAAGAAAAAATATTCAATTAAAATCAAAATTAATCAATACAAGGACAAGTTGCAGTTAGAAAAAAGAGATTAACAAATATAATTAAAAGTATTTTAAGCACAAAAGAAAGCGTTTGCGGCAGCTGTTTTGATATTTACAGTTTGGGTACAAAGATGTTTTAAATTAATAATATTAATAGTCAAATCTTCATAATTGTCGTTACCTTTTGCGAAATAAGTTAAAGAAAAACATAAAATGAAAAAAAGTTACGGTTTCATCCTCTAAAACGTCGATTTACTCAAAAAAGTCACCTGCAATTCAATCCTTCCTTTTTCCTTTAGAATCCAACCTTTCGTTTGATTCTTCTATAACAGAGAACCTCTTCAAAATAAATACACACAAAAAAACACACGTAGTTAAATAATATCCATAAGAGCATGTAGAAGCCCAAATTTCATGAAGCTAGCACTAACGGTTATAAAGATATGAAGGTCAAAATGCCGTAAATTTTAGTACTGACTGAATGACATATAGTACCTAAACCTGACTTACTTACAAATTACCTAGAAGGATGAAATTTGGAAGCCAGCTCGGTAATTATATGTGAAAGCGTAGGAATAAATCAAAAATTAAAAAAGAGTCAAAAAATAAGTGTTGTCCCGATACAAAAAACTTGTAATATGTGTTAAACAACCAGTCAACCGTGTTTAATACATATTACAAGTTTTTTGTTTTCGTCGGTGACGCGCGGCATCACACAATTATACTTTGTGCTTCATCCTCGAGATTAGAGAACAATTGTAGTAACACGTATCGACTCGCTAATCATCCACTATAGTAAAAATAATATTTTATAAGAAAAATATGGTATTAATCCTAGTTAGCTAGCAACTATCCCTACTACGAGCACCACCCAGCCGATGACGACGTCACAGCTATCATTCGCGTTTTAGTGCTCCGCTAGTCTACACTACTTAATACTTTATTACTTTAAATAACAAAGTACTTAGATTTGTTTTTTGTCATGCCAAAGAGAAGTGCTGACGAAGATAGTGATAAGTATATTAGACGCTAAATGCGAAAAATAGAAAAAAAGTTACGCAAGTGCAAGAAACGAGTTCGTTCTCGCCGTGTTAGTTCGGACAGTAGCAATTCCGGAAATTCCTCCATCATTGTCACGTCCGTGGCATCACTACCTGAAGGTAATTAAATTATCAATATACCTAATTTTTTATTACATTACAAAATTACATACCTAAATATACGATCACGTCTTACAATGACAAAATAATGATCGTGGAAGGTATAAGATTTTTTCAAATTGAATTGTATAAGAATTTCATATTGTACGTTTCATTGTGAATATTTATTTTTTTAACGAACTATAATAGGCCTGAATTCAATTACGAAATAAACAAATACTGACGAAACATGATTTCGTTTTTTGCAGAGAAATTTGTTCACGTAATAGAAAAAATTTAAAGTTTTTTCAAACTACTTACAAGTTCGTTTATGCGAAATAATAAAATATATTACTTATTTTATGCATACCTTTTAGTTTATTTGTGCAAAATAATAAAACCAGTTGGTTTTATGCACTATCCACTTTTCAGGTGGCCAGTCGCCACTAATACTGATACTGTCCTATCAATAACGGACAACTATGAGTAAATACTTACACAGATTGAATTTCCCGCCGAACCTGTCTTAGCTTAATCCCCCGAACCCTAGGAGGGACTACTCGATGAGGATATCCTCCAGTTACTAGGAGAAACCCCATCAAAAAATAAGAGATTATACCTACAAGATAAAGTTTTTTGTAACTAGTAGGTTTGTGCAAAATAATAAAATATACCCACATATTTTATGCACTATTCCTTTGTCAGATGGCCCATTGCCTCTGTTGATGGATATTGTCCTAACTACAATGGTCAGCTCTGAGCACATACATAATATCCGGTCGAATGTTCTTATTGAACCTACCATAGCTCAATCTGCTGAACCTCAGACACTAGACGAAGATATACTTCATTTACTTGGAGAAACTCCATCTAAGAATAAAATACTGGTTTCCAAAATACAGGAGGAATTAGCTCTAAGGAGCACAACACAAACCCTCATTAATAGAAAGAGCCCAATTATTATGCGATTTAAAATACACTGACTCCATGAAACGAAGGAGTCTCATATGTTCCTCTATTAAGAAGGATATAAAAGCGCAATTATATGAAACGCCTATTGATACCTATCTATTTGGCGAGAAGTTGGCAGACACCTTAAAATCTGCTAAGGCCATAAACAAATCCGGGTCTGAAATAAGGCCCCCTAAGCCTAAGACCACAGTAACAAGAGCGTAGTCTCTTAAACTCGAGGCCTCAGCTGGCGAGCAGCAGGCAACCAGCCAAGAGGCAACAGGACCCTCCTGCTTACCGATACCCCTACTTACCAGCGCCAACGGCCCCACGACCCCGGGCGCCCCAGTATCTACCTGCCGCCGCACATACTGTACACGCCGCAGAGCGCCCTTACCAACGGCGATAGATTCGGTATGTTACTCAGGTCAATTTTCTCTTATTTATCTTATCTTGGGTACAGGATTACCAAATTCCATTCTGTAAGTCAGTTCCCCAGAAATACATGCCTACGACATCCGTCTTATCTGCAATAGAATCTAATCAATACAAAGAGGCCATAAAAAAATCTTAGAATGTGGAGCTATTTCTGAATGCTGTTTACGACCAGATCAGTTTTGGTCTACTTAATTATTTTTTAGTTAAAAAGAAAAACAGAAAATCACGATTTATTTTAAACCTTAGCTTTGAACAAATTTCAAACAGATCACTTCAATCTTGAAGATTTACGCACAACTTTAAAACTGGTCTCTAAAAATTGTCTTTATGGCATCTTTCGATTTTAAAATAATGCCTACTTTTTAATAAATATCAACAAAAGACTTAAAAAGTTTTTTGAGGTTCAAATTTAACAATAAAATATTTCAATTCAACGTTTTGCCTTCTGGCCTTTGTACAGCATCTTATGCATTGACCAAATTACTAAAACCAGTTATGGGTTTACTAAGGTCATTAGGTCATTTATCGACCATTTACTTCTATTAGATGATATTTGCTGTAAAGGACGCACTTACCAAGAATTTTTGTGTAATATTACTATAACTAGATCAATATCTAGATCTATCTATAACTAGATCTCATTGTAAATATTGCCTGAAATAAATGAATTTATTATTATTTATTATATTATTATTATAATATTAGTAGCTCTGGGTTGTACTATATAATCAATTACGAAAAAAGTTGCCTTATACTATCACATAAATGCACTTACTTAGGTTTTGTAATTGATAAACAAAGATTTATAGTATTTTTAACCGTAAAAAGTAATAAATTATCTTAGAATTATTAAAATTTCGCCGCCTTGAACGATGTTCCATACAATACTTTGCGCGAGTTGTCGGTCTTCTTACATCTGCTTGTCCCGATGTTCAATATGGCTGGCCTTACACAAAAGAACTAGAAAGGTGTAAGTATCTAGCCTTAAAACAAAAAGGTGATCATGATAAAAATATCACAATTCCTTTTAACCTACAAAATGATATTCAATGGTGGATTACCAAAATAAGCAATTCCCTTAACCCGATTAGTAAAGACTTTGCACCTTAGAAATCTATTCTGATGCAAGCAAAAACCGGGTGGGGGCGGTATGTGGCGGTAAGACCGCAAACAGTCGTTGGAATCGTGCGGAATTGGAACTTCTAGCAGCATTTTTCGGACTTTAAATATTTGCGTTAAGAGTAAAAACTCTTAATTATTACTAAGAATTGATAATACAACTGCTATCTCATATATCAATAAGATGGGAGGCGGCAGATTCCCGCACCTTAATAAATTATCAAAAGATATTTGGCAATTTTGTTAAAATAGAAATATATTTATTTATGTTTTGTATATTAGCTCTAAAGATAATGAGATAGCAGATGCAGAACCAAGAAAGCTACACCCTGATACCTAACGAGAGCTTCATGATAGAGCTTTCAAACTCATCACTCACAATTTCGGTACTCCTGAAGTGGACCTGTTCGCGAGTAGACTAAACACTAAATGTAGCAAATATATTTCTTGGCAAGATTAGGCATTCGCCATAAATTCATTTACAGTAAACTGGCACATTTTATCTTTCTATGTCTTTCCTCCATTTTCTAATAAGGTTTTAAGAAAAAAATATTACTGATAATGCAGAAGGTATAGTCGTAGTTCCTTTTTTGGACTACCCAAGCGTGGTTCCCTTTATATAATAGACTGCTTATATCAGAACCAAAATTATTTGATTCAGTTAATGATACTGTCGTTTTTTACACCTAACAGTGCTCAAATCTTAACAAATCTTAAGCTTTAGGCCGGAGTATTATGAGAGAAGCTTTTGCAAGAAGAAGTGTACCATCTAACTACTTAGATATATTAATGTCAACTTTATCCAATAATACCTTACAGCAGTACTTATTCTGTTGTGTTTTAAATGATGGTCTCAATTTTGTAAGGATATTAACATTAATTTGTAAGAAACTTCAATACCTAATATTATATATTTCCTAACAACAACTGTATTAAGCAAGAGCTCAATATGTAGCTTTAAACAGTTACCACTCAGCTTTATCATTAATAATCTGCTCCAAAGTCTCTAACGATAATCGAATAATTAGACTATTTAAAGGATTTTATAAATTCGTCCTTTTTGGCCCAAATAAGAAGTAACTTGTGGTACTTCTATTGCACTCGATTACTTAAGTAATTTTTATCCTAACAAGGAATTACCTCTAGATCAATTAAGTTAGAAGACTATGACGTTGTTAGCACTCATAACAGCTCACAGAGTTCAGACTTTATCGCTTATTAAACTTAAGAACATATCATACTGTAAGGATAAGATTAATATAAAAATATCTGACCTAATTAAGACTTCTAAGCCAGGAATAACGCAGGCATCTCTTAATATATCCTTTTATATACCTAAGCCCGAGATCTGTCCAGCTAAAGTGTTATGACATTACTTAGATATGACAAAGAATTTAAGAGGAGATAGATTATCTTTTTATCAGTATTAATAAACCTCACAAAAAAGTGTCGAGTCATGTGAATGGATTTAGTTTACCCTTAATGAATGCGGTATTGATACTAACATATTTTCCACCCATTCCACTCGGCACGCTAGTACTTCAGCAGCTAACAGGCTTGGCGTGCATATAGATCTACTTAGTTAGACGCACTGCCCCGGATGCGTATTTACAAAAGCTATACCATTAGAGTGAAAGTGCACACTGAACTGGCTTAGCTTTTGTATGACAAAAACTTGCCCAAACCCTAATCCATTCTAGTACAGAAATTGACCGAAGTCGTGTAGACTTTGTGAGATAACTTCAATTGAACATTGCAGCAACAAAAGCTATCCCATTTGATATCGATATTTACCGATCGTTGGCTTCAATTTGATACTTAAATGACAATTGTTCTGATTTTCAAAGATAGAAATAAAATGTGCATGCATTATCGTTATTTTGATGACTTAACGTTTGACTTTTGACCATGTCGGGATTGTCCAGGGTTGACTATAATAGCTGACCAGGTTTATGGCGCTTCGCCGGCCGCTGCCGCGGCACCGCTCGCTTCGCTCGCTCGGCTCGCGCACGTGTATAACTATATGCAACCTAACATGCTCCTCCTCGCTGCGCTCGTCGTCGCACCTAACCGTACTGATTCCGCCTTCCGGTGCGGGAGCCCTTCTCGTAGCTTATCTCTTTCATCGCAATGTACCTATATCAAACAAAGATATACCTACTTTTCATCTTGACAAAAGCTTATCTATTTGAGTGAATATGTATTATACACTACTAGGTTTTGTCATTGCATTTCTTTGAAAATTACAAGAGCAAAAGCTAATCCATTTCAGTCCATTTTTTTACTGAGTTCGATTAGGTATTGTCAAGTAATATGCATAAACAAAAGCTCCTCTATTAGAGTCTGACTCGTGACTCAAATAGTATAGCTTTTGTATATTCGCGCCCCGGATGGAATGGGACCGCACAAGTTTTTGGAAAATATTATAATAGAAATATAAATACATACTTCAAATGTAAATGATTTCGCTGTTAGGTACTTTACTACATTACAATGATGTTTAATTATTTAAAATGTACTAATATAATATGGTCATATACATTTATACATATGAAGTACCTACACTTGCTATAAGACTAATTAAGAATCATTTCTAATGATTGTGATTTTGTGACATATTTTATTCTATGTTTACAAAAGTTCGATCAAGAAATTAACGTAAGTTAAATAAATTTCTTGTACTTATTCGTTTCATTAAAAATAATGCTATGTCTCTTCTTTCAAAGTCTACAATTGTTCTCTAATCTCGAGGATGAAGCACAAAGTATAATTGATGATTAAACGAACTTACCTTAAGTGATGTTCTATCATAATTATACGGTGCTTCATCCGAAGAGATTAGACCCCACCCTCCCAAAAACCCATAGCTATTATTATTTTATAATGAAATGGTTATTAATGGATCTTACTGCTTTGAACTAAATGATAGCTGTGACGTCGTCATCGGCTGGGTGGTGCTCGTAGTAGGGATAGTTGCTAGCTAACTAGGATTAATACCATATTTTTCTTATAAAATATTATTTTTACTATAGTGGATGATTAGCGAGTCGATACGTGTTACTACAATTGTTCTCTAATCTCTTCGGATGAAGCACCGTATAATTATGATAGAACATCACTTAAGGTAAGTTCGTTTAATCATCAATTATACACAGACCAATATTAATTATATTTTACAAGAAATCAACATACTTAAACAAACTTAATTGAAAATGAAAACTTATATATTTTACACGACATATTATTCTAATATTATTCTAAAATCTTACATATTTCATTATTTCTATTCTAAGTTTAAACTATATTCGTAGCCGGGATATCCAATCGTACGGCTCGCGGACGGGGTACTGCATAAGTGGCCGTCGTCTGTCCGTCACTGGTCGCGATCACCGCCATCTGGATCGGAGGTTCAGTAGAACTCGGCGTTCTCATTTCCAGGGCTCTCTTGTTTTTGCGCCTGTACAAAATCTAAAAAATCTATGCTTGGCTGTGGGCTTCGCCGCAAAAAGAATGGAGATCTAAATGAGTCCCAAGTTTTACTCAAAATCAAAATATGTATTTATAGGAACAAAATTACATTATGAATAGTTATTAAACTCAATTTCTTTGCTTTATTGGATACTTATAACAATTGCTGTTATTTGAAAATGTATGATCTTATAGTAGGGGAGAGCGGGGCTAGTGCTAACAAATTTTGTATTATGGTTTATATCTTTAATATTAACGAAACTTTTGGTATTATATTAGTAACTAAAACCTTAGAAAATTAGTCCGTAAGTGATTTTAAAAGCAGAACCATCAAAACCAAAAAAGTCAGTTGTTAATAGATACCCCGTATGTTGGGCAATTATTAACAAAGCCGGGGCAAGTATTAACGTATGAGGCAAGAAGGAACAAAGCCTTGAACGTGGTTAAATTTTTAAGTAAAACGTCATTCATAATAATTTGAGTGAGTGCCAGAGAAAATGCATCTTTCACAAATACAGGTAGATCATATATTTCATACACAATTAAAACAAGAGGCTAGAAGAAAATACAAAAGTATGATGTAGTTATCTGCCTTGAGTTGGTGATGATTATCTTAGAGCAGTAACACTGGTACACTCTCTGATGGCTTTGCATGTTTCGTGAAGGAGTATGACTATGTATGAAGGGGTGTCATTGAAAAATCTTTTCAGTCATCCATAAATTATTACCAAAACCAATACACTCGGGGAACCATTTTGAACAAATAAACTGCTATATCACAGGTGCAAATGAACAGGCTTGGTATAAAATTATCAATAGTATTTGACGCTGTGGCTGCAATAGTGAAAATGCCACCCATTCTGCAGAAGTGCTCCTACCTGCTTAGAACCTCGTTGATCTACCACTTTCTTAGGCTTTTGCACCATAGTGACTCCAGTCTCGTCAACATTCCAGATTCTACTGGGAGTAAATTATATCTTGTACTTCTTGATATTTTTCGACAAATGAGTTAACATTAGTATGGTTAAAAGACATTGCCCGGTTAAAGATGGTCGCCACAGAAATAATTGTCAATTTACGTTGCGCTTTATGAACCCTGCAAATCAATCCTTGCGAGCCTTTACTTCTCTTTTTTAACCGATTTCAAAAAAGGAGTTTATCAGTTTGACCCGTATGTGTGTAATGAATCCTGAACTGCCCAGTTTTCGCATTTCGCTATATCAGCGACTGAACAAATGTGCCAAATTTCAAAAGTGTATGTTTGTTTTTATGTTTGTGTTTGTATATCTCCAGAACTATAAGTTCGATTTAAGTTATTCCAACTTAGGGAATACTGCAAGTTTCATCAAAATTGTTGCAGTAGTTTTTGAGATATATGTCTAGCTATGATACTGATATCAGCTTACTTTATGGACTTACAACTTAAGTTAAAAAAAAATAAGAAATAAAAATATTCTGAAAAAATAAAACCGACTTCAAAATTTAACTACAAAGTAAAAAATAAAAACGGTAACTTCTATTATAAATAAATTCAGTGCGGTGTATGAGCATGTCAGACAACAATTTCATTCCCTTCCTTTTACTGTCTTAATCCTTTTCCACGCTTCTCCTTTTTCTTGGGCCATTTGTTGAGGATTAACACTGGTGGTGTTAGTTACTTAAAATCAGGTTACCCACATGCTCGTCTACCTATCGACATTCCATAGAAAAACACATGTTTAATACCACAACCGAATACGGTAAGTGTTAACATTTTATTATTTGCTTCAATCAATTTGTTAACTTTACCCCAAATTCACTTTCCTTACTTAAAAAAGTATAAAAATAAACTAATTATAATAACAAACAGATGACATAGTGTAATTGCCACTAAAATAGTGTTCGTAATTGGAAACGATAACTCAATTTAATGCGATTTGTTTGGAATCAATTTATTGCGAAGCACGAAAACTCAACTTACCCGTTAATCTAGGTCCCACGCATCGCATAACTATTCTATATTACGACCGGCTGGCAATTGACTTGTCAGGACACATGTGTCTTCGAATTAAGTTTGCCTAAACCGAGTATCGAGTATATTTTTTAAACACACTTGCTCGTAAAGTGAGCGTTATTCTATTGAATTTAGAACTATAAACTGGGCTATAAGTCACGCGTGCATAATATATTATACCCTAGTGCATAATATAATGAATCCTACAAAGTTGAATTGTACCTTTGTGCAAATTAAATGCGAGTAAACAGAGCATATTTTATTGATCCGGGTTATACATTAATTTTTTTCAGAAACAACAAAGAGGTTTTATACCACTTCAAATCCATATACATTTTTAAATGTTACGCCTTATATTAGTTAAACAAAATTGTATATCAAACAAATTATTCACAATTTACAATAATTTGTTACAAAATATTAAAATATTTGGATTTACCACTCCAAATTAAATATTTTCATGTAAAATAGGCTGTATATGCTATACAGCCATTGACACATTTGGCGGAAAAAAAAACCTACGCGCATGCGCGAAGTTCGGTGCCATTTTTCAATCACAATTCACAGCTTTGTTATCAAGTGTGTTTGTTATTTTATGACCACGTATGTCTGTCTTTTACTCACAAGTGTGTTGAAAAACGTCGTATATAACTCGTGAGCGTTGCTAATTACAGTCGAGGCTGTGATTTGAGCCCGAGCCGCAGGTGAGGGCTTAATAATGAGCCCACTTGTTACATAATATACTATTATCAATTCAGATTTGGCGGGAATACGCTTGTTAATACTTACCCCCGTTAGAAGCAGCCCCGCCCTCCCCTAAGTTAAATTTAACTTGGCCAATTTGATTACATCAGTCGTTCTATAAAGTTTTTCAACATTTTAAGTCTGACTAGCTGTGACCCGCGACTTCATCCGCGTGGATACCGTTTATTAGAGTTGGATAAATACTATTATTATATCCTCCTTGAAGTTAAAACTTACCTTATTCTAAATTTCGTCAAAATCAACTCAGTAGTTTAGCTGTGAAAGCGTTACTGATAGATAAACAGACAGAATTACTTCAAAAACTGTTACAACAAAGCAGTGATCCGCAGTTTCACCTAGGTTTTGTGAAAAAGTATAGGTAGGTAGGTATATTACATAGATGATGCCCGCGACTTCGTCTTTATTGAATTAGTATTTCGAGTAGGTTATTTTCTTCTCCAAGGTCCTAACTATCTTTAATAACAAAAATAAAAATAAAGAATCTTCGCCCATATAATATGTATGACTCCTTACCACAAACATAGGTAGGTAACTATCTATTAGGTACATTACAAAGGCACATAGCGTTATAAACAAATCGGGTGCCAAAGTGCCTTAAATTTTAATATTGTTCTAAGTTTTCGCGATAACTATTGTGTATGACTATTAAATAAAACACTTTTTAACCGGATTTATCGCGTATATTTACATTTTAAATTTTAACAGTCGCTCGTGACCACGAGTTCAATTCAAATGTAAAATATAAATTATACGCCATTAATCCGGTTAAAAATTGTTTTATTTAATGCCTTCAATTTTACTTAATTCATGCAATATCTTTATTAATTATACTTAGCTTATTGTTATTCTAGGTAAAGCTAAGTAGTTTTTGCGTGAAAGAATAGCAAAAATCCATCCATCCAGCCATTATCAGTGTACATACCTATAGTTATGTATGGCTGCTTTTCACTGCCAAACGGCTAAGCCAATATTAATGTAATGTATAGTAGTTAACACATACGTTACTTTTTATTCCGAAGAAATCTACGGTTTCTGACTTCCAAGAGGAAGAAACGATCATGAAATAAACAAAGCCTTGATTTCCATTTTATCTCTGTATGTACAGAAGGCAGTACATCAAGCGTTACAAATCTGTCAAAATTTTTTACTTGAATTTGAACTCCATGCCCTCGATAATAAGTTAAAATTGGTTGGGGAAATTTGACAGGTAATGTAACGCTCGTTCCTTCTGTACCTACCTATATTAAATCGCGCAAAAGCTTGCGCTCGCCTCCCGCCTTTTTATACCCTACCGCCGCGAGACGCGTCGAGCGCGGTAACCGTTACGCAAAAAAAATCCCTATATCATTCAGTATTCACGCGCGATGGGTTATTAGCGAATTTATGTATAAGTTTGGTGTATCTATACCGATTTCTATGATTCTTTTTTTATTGAATAGGTAATAATGTTATTTTTTTTAATTAGGGATGAGTGAGAGTATTATAAACGTAAGAGGAAACAAATATAATCAGAAAGCTCCGAACTGCTAAGCTATCGGGATTTACACGTGTTATTGTGAGTCAACCATAAAATATAGACATATACTGTTGTGGGATATTTTTTATATAATTTTATGAAGAATATTCCTGTCATACATGATTTCTATGTAGCTTTAACCATTAAGGCTGCACACGCGACGGAAGCTTAAAAAATGAAGTAACTTCTCCCGTTTTTCAAACATTTCCCTTCACTGCTCTGCTCTTATTGATTGTAGCGTGATAATAAGTATACTATAACCTGCCCAGGAGTATGAAGAATAATTTTACCAAGTTTCGTTAAAATCCGTAGAGTAGTTTTTTTTTCTATAAGGAACATACAGACAGACAGACAGACAAAAATTTTACTGATTGCATTTTTGTCATCAGTATCGATCACTAATCACCCCCTGATAGTTATTTTGAAAAAATATTTCATGTACAGAATTGACCTCTCTACAGATTTATTATAAGTATAGATATAGATAGATATAGATAGATAGATAGATAGATAGATAGATAAAGACAGGCCAAGTCAAATCTAATCTACTTTAAGATCTCACATTTTAAATAACAGCAATTATTATAGGTATTTAATAAAGCAAAAATAGATTTTAATACCTATTCAGAATGTTATTTTGTTCCTATAAATAACATTCTGCTTAAATAACATCCATATTAATGCAGTAATGTTTGATCTAATATGAAGTTCCACAAGTTCCTAGTAGATGGCGCTGATTGTTTATTAAAGCCCGCATGTAAAGTTATGAAATCAAAGTATCACCGCTGTGCCGGTCGGAGTGGGGGGTGTTAGGTTTTTTTCGTTACGGATTTTCTGGATTCGGTCCCCACGCTCAAGGCTCACGATAAAATATTATGTATCAAAGGAAAACGTGGACTATATCATACTGAATTTGAAAATATCTTCTAGGTCTTATCACATTTTATAGTAGATACGCCTGTTTTCAATCACTTGTTTGCTGCAACCGGTAGTATACGACGACTGAAACATTGAAAACATATTTTATATGTACTTTAAGTTCAATTTATATCAACAGTTCATCATCAGTACAACCACATAAGTTAGGCTTAAACCAATAACCATCAAGTGGGCCCAGTTCTGATGTGTAGATATCATAAATTTCAAGGCGTCGAAATTACTTCTTATAAGTCTAAGTAACTATTTGTACTCAAATATACAGCTCCTGGGACCGACTTCTTAACATCTCCGATGAAGCACAGACTTGTGATAAAATATTGATCTGGCGGTCACCCATCCTTGTAAGGACCGTTGCAAAAACGCGCCACGACGATTTCGGAGATCAAGGCTTCCTGGGCAGACTTCCTGGCATCATCATTATCATCATCATGACAAACTTTTAAAATAAGCCCACTGCAGAGTTAAATGAGTCTCTCTCCTGTGTGACGAGGGGGTTAAGGCCGTATACCAACCAGCTGGCCCAGTGCCCGGTGGATGTCAGAATTTCTTGGGCATTCTCTGCATTCGTTCCAAAATATTATTGGTTATACCTACAAATTGATAAAAAGCAACTTCATGATATAAGCAAATATAAGTAGTAAAGTAGTGAAGACACGGTCGTTATTGTAATATTTCAATTATTTTAATAAATAATATTTCTGATCAACATTTTGTTAAATCTGTGGTTCACCTTGTTATAATTGTTCATGCAGCAATTAATTATTTTGGATATAATTGGGCTCGCTGTTATTGTTATAAAGTAGTCTCTGGGGTAATTTTATAATATATTAAATGTTTTTCATTAAATATAGCTGGTGTTTCTTTTAATTCTTTAATAACAATACACCCTTTATTTAACGGTTAGAGCGGCATTACATCCGATTCTTATACGATCCGAATCGTAGAAATGACGATCCGGCAAAGCCGTCGAACTGTTTCTTTGGTAGCTCACGCACTATATCCGGCATCCGTCATCCGTTATATCATACAAGATTCTAATTTTCTCGGATTTGGTTCGGATAACGTATATTTATTTGAAAATTCATCGTTAAATGAGTAAATTGAATATTAAACTTATATGTTGGTATATATACGTAACCTTACTTGGAATATTAGGTGGCATATACAGGGTTGATTTATAGTCATCGGACAAATTTTTTTACACATGAAGTATCATTTATAGAAACGATTTTTGCAAAACAAAAGAATTTTAATTTCTTAACAAGGAAATTTATATAGGGTCTTCTTTATGAAGATCAATATATTTTAAGAGAAGGTTAAGAATGATGTATGGATTCAATTTATGAAAGAATTTTTTTTTTGTTACAATTAACAAAAAAAAATCTTTCATAAATATTTTATAATTCTCATAAGTTAACAAAATTTTAGTTTAATCTGTTATTTACGACTAAAGCAAGAAATAAAAGTGTTTCTATTTAACTATTTATATTAAGAAATACGTTATACATAACCAAACAATAACTTATACTACGCGAAACTCACTCACACACACAGAGAAAAATCGCACTAGGCATAGGTATGTAGGTATTCTCTGACGGCACTATCAACACCGAAAGTCAAGCGAGCCGCCCGCGCCCGCGCCGACAACACTCTGTTGGCTTGTCGGCGCGGCGCGTCGGCGCGGCGGCGACTTTGTTTGAGCCAAACGCGCGCGACCCGCTCACCGCTCGGCGAGCGCTCGCCAGTCTGTAAAAGTCTGTCTAATGATACGCGCGCGTAAATTAATAATTATCAAAATGCCTAATTTCGCGTACACGAACCAAGAATATCTTCAAACGGCTTTGTGCTAGTGCTGCGAGTGAGAACCTGTCTCGAGCTCGTGACACGTACGAGCAGAGACATGGAAGGCGTCCCGCCCTCCGAACAATTCTAGGAGCTGTGCAGCGCCATCGAGATTATGGCATATTTACTCCACGTGCCCCAATGTTGTGTGCTGCCAATGTTATTAAACGAACAAGACTTTGTGTATCGCAAATAGGTACCTAGTCATGTGCAGCAGTTACTATAAAGTGCTTGTGTATGTTTATTCGTGTGCTGTGTACCTAACATCATTGATAGGAAGCAATATGTAAGTTATTTTTGTACATAAACTGTAAATAATAATAGTTGATAATAAGGTGATTCCATTTAAACATTCAATTGATTGTAAAATACATTTATTCGTTAAGACAAACAGCTCAAGCACGAAAGCTTTTTTTAAATTTATTTCTAATTTAAACATTATCAAAGAAGTCAACATTACTAAAACGGTATTTACAATTAGTTGAACGTTAAATTGACAGTTGAAGTGTGATGGGAAATTAGAATCAACTTTTATACGAAATAAGTATGATATTACAACAGCTGATTGTTACGTCATACATCAAGCTAAGTAGGTCACGCATCGCCCGGGCGCGCGAGGCATCGACCTTTGCTCGCGTGGATAGGTAGGTACTAACCGCGTAAGATCTTTATTTTAGTGAAGTTATTTTCTTAATATAAATAGATAGTTTTTTTTTATTTCTTGCAAGGTTGTCGTAAATAACAGATTAAACTTAAATTCGGTCACTTAAAAGATTTGAAAATTTCAATAAAAAAAAATATAGTTATATGTATATTTTTATTTTTTTCATTAATTGAACCCATACATCATTCTTAACCTTCTCTTAAAATATATTGATCTTCATAAAGAAGACCCTGTATATCCGCTAACATATTAAGCAAAGCTTGGTCACTCTAAATTGCCATTAAAATAAGAATGACTACGCGCTACTACAACACATCTTGTAGTACTACGTTGTAGTATAATCAAAGAAATACCGCGTCGTAGTAGCTATGTTCATCAACAGCGACTATTTTTTTAAAAGTTTGTGGTTCCATATTTCTACTTTTTTATAGAGTAATGCTAAAATAAATATGCAGGTACGTTTATATCGTATCAAAGAAAGAAACATTTAAATTTGGCTGGTGATTAAAAATCAGCCCTGTATTAGTTGCATCAATATTGACGACCGGCTGGTGTAGCGGTAACATACATTGCCTTCTATGCCAGAGGTCCTGGGTTCGAATCCCGGCGGCGGCGGATATTTGTGTGATGAACACAGATATTAGTCGTCAAGTCATGGATGTTTATATGTTTATTTAAGTTTATTCTAATAAAAAATATGTATTTATTCAAAATGTATGTTTATATATTTCTTAAGTATATCAGTTATCTAGTATCCATAACACAAGTTCTTTAAGAAATTTAATTTGGGCTAAATAATGTTGTGTGCGTGTCAAAAATATTTATTTATTATTTAGTTTATTTATTTAAATATTTAAAGTATGATAAAAACACAAACAAAAAGCGACACAATTATTTAATAAGGACCTTACAAAAGTTAAAAGTGACGAAAAATAAATATTTCCATTACGCCCGTACGAACTAAGTGTTAAACCAATAAACAAGTTAAGTAACTTTCAAAATTTTGAGTTTATATTCAATATACACGAGAAAGTTGTTATATAAATAACTTTGTTTTCTCAATAAATAACTCAGCTTTGTCTATGAACTTCAAGTTTAAACACAACGCCTGACTCTTCGGGGAAAAGAAAATTATTGGAAATATTCCGCTTTTCTTATGAATATTATTATAAATTAAACTGTAAATGAAAGTTATATTAAATAAGTTTATTCCGAGAAAATTTTGATATTTTCAGTATATTGATTTGGACTTCACAAACATAAAACTGTGCACATTTCCAGCAAGCTTCCAGCATATGGCATACCGACCGGGCTCTGCGACTGGATATCTGATTTTCTGAGGGAACGGTCGATTCGAGTAGTCTTAGACGGCTACTCCTCTGACCTAATGGCAATTAATGCCGGGGTACTTCAGGGATCTGTTCTCTCTGCAACTTTATTCTTGCTGCACATTAATGACCTCCTAACACCAGGCATTATTGGATATGCTGATGACAGCACTGTCGTTGAGAGATATATATCCAATGCGCGAACGAGCGCCCATGAAATCCAGGTTTTGAGAGAGTCTATGATTGAGCGCGTTGATTCGACCTTGCGGAATGTGTCCGATTGGGGCGAATCTAACCTGGTCAAATTCAACGCCTCCAAAACACAAGCGTGTCTATTCTCCGCAAAAAAGAGCACCTTTACTTTTACGCCCACTTTCCAGAGTGTATCTGTTCCCATCACCGACCAACTAGGTCTTTTGGGCATCACTATAACGTCCAAATTAAACGTCGGTCAACAAATTGAGTCTATGGCAAAAACGGCTTCCAAAAATTTCGGTATCATCTCGAAGGTCCGGCGGTACTTCAGCCCTGAACGGCTGCTCAACTTATACACAGCCCAAGTACAGTACTCCATGCACAGGTCGTGCATGGAGTACTGTAGTCACCTTTGGGATGATTCTGCCAAATACCAGCTCGAAGTGCTAGACTCTGTTGACCGAAGAGCCCGCAAACTCATAAATAACAACAATCTTACAAATAAAAAATTGCAGACACTGGAGCATCGTCGTAAGGTTGCTTGTTTGACAGTATTTTATCTGCTACAATTTGGTGAGTGTGCGAGTGCTCTTTTTGACCAAATTGAACCCACCCCTTTTTACCACCGGACTACCAGACGCAGACAGAACTTCCATCCCTATATAGTGCATTTACCAAGAAGTCGAACAAAACGCTCCGATAGTTCCTTTTTGGTACGGATTGCCAAGGTGTGGAACAATCTGCCTGCGTCTGTTTTTCCTGACCTCTACAGTCCTGGAACTTTTAAGTGTCGAGTGAATAGGTTTCTCGTGGATGGACGTGTAACACCATAGTCGTCATGCGCAATTTCCATCAGGTGGCATGGAAGACAAACGTCCTATCCTTACAATATAAAAAAAAAAATTCAATAATAAAAGAATTTTGGCTGTACTGTGCAGACACCAGGTAGTAGCAGAGATATCAAGAAAATTTCGCACATTGTGTAGCTCCTTAAGATGTAGTTATAGAATAAACACTTATCTGACGAAATCAATAGGATGTAAAAACTTTTAACAGAAGCAATTATTATGCTATTTGTACAGATTCTCGAGTTAACACTTTTGCTGTGACGCTATATTTAGCGTTCTTTCATTAAGTGCTATAACAGGTCTTCCACCTTCTTCCACAGCTCACCACACCTTCCACACCACACCATCTTCCACACCTTCGATGTATCATTTTACCAGTACGATTAACCTTTCACGGTTAAAAAGCCCCAGTTACTTCAATTTTTTTTTTTCGTGAAATTCAAAAATTTTAGAATGTAACTTGGATTAGTGTATTACAAATGATTGATTTTATCATAGCCTGGCTTCACCCGGGGTTCTGATAAAAGGTTATAACGTTATCAGAGATTTTATTTACGAGGTGTAAAGACCTGCACTGAAATATTGGTATAAATGAAGTCATCAATGGTGAAGAGCAAATAAAAGAAAGCGAAAGTATCGATGAAAAACGTTTGTTTAAAGTTATTTTTAGAAGAAGAAAAGTTAAAAATATGGATTTAAGTTTTTAGTGCAAATCATTTCACAATACGGTGAAATGTTCTTGAAATCTTTGATGACTTGTGAATTAGCCGTCAAAGATTCACTATTGAGGCTGGCGTTTGAACAGGAGGAAAGATAGTTATATCTTGCAAAATTTTAACTTCACTTGAAGACTTTATAGGACGGATGGTCCTATATTTAAATTAACTAATTGTATATGCTAATGTCTATTGGAAAGTAAGAATTAAACACAACTTTACACAAATTAAATGATAGGTTTTATTCACGACACAATATGCTCCTTATGCTAATTAAACTAAATATTTCACTGCACTAATTGTCTGAATGTTTTTGTCTTTATTTATAATGTTCACTGCTTGATTTAAAGCACAAATATAGTTCACACGCGTACTTGTTAGGTTAGTTTTTGCGCGGTCGAGTAACGCAGCTTTGCCGTAGGATAGCAGGGTACGGACTGGTGGGCCGCCGCTAAGATATCACGCACGGCTTGCGTGAACGCAGGACAATAGCGACGGTCCAGACGCATGAAACGGTAAGTTGCATTTTTGGTTTGCCTAATGATGAATATTAATTTATTTATTTTAATGGTTTTTGTAACTAGATTTTTTCTTTTGAATTTTAACTTTAAATATTGTTTATGATTTAATTTGTATGTTTTAATAATTTGATTTTTGTTTTTCAGGAACGCCACATCACTCCCCTGCCGAGACCGGTTCACGGTCGATAGTAGTCCGGAAAATGTACTTTTCTTCCGCTTCTTGTTTTCCTTTCAGGTATATTTTCTGTCAGTTTTGGAACAGGTGGTGCAGCGGTAGCAGGTGTAGTGGATGTATTTTCTTTGCAGGACTCTTCAGTGGCCAGGTAAGCAGGTTTGATGCGATCGATTGTGACTATCATTTCTTTGTCTTGTACTTTTATTTTAAAAGTTTTAGGGCTGCGGTCCAGGACTTTGTAGGGACCTGTGTATGGTGACTGCAGTGGGCGTTTCTCTGGGCCTCGGCGTAGAAACACGTACTCTGCAGTCCATATGTCCTTTGGTAAGTAAAAAGTTTTATTACCATGTCTCGATGCAGGTGTCGGAGAAAGCTTGGTGAAATGCTGTCGGAGACGGTCGACATAGTTAGCAGGATCAATGTTGTATGCAGGCGATGACGCGAAGAACTCTCCAGGTAACCGTAGTGGCTCACCATAGACAAGTTCTGCTGCAGATGATTTTAGGTCTTCCTTCCAGGCTGCACGGATTCCGAGGAGTACTATGGGTAGTACCTCCGTCCACTCTGCCGTGTTGTGGCAGACGATGGCCGCTTTCAGCTGGCGATGAAGTCGCTCCACCATTCCATTGCATTGAGGATGGTATGATGTGGTGGGACGATGTTCAGCTCCGATGATACGGGCTAGGCTTTGGAACAGCTGGGATTGAAATTGCTGACCTCTGTCTGTAGTTATGGAGATGGGGCATCCGAAGCGTGATACCCATCCGGTGACGAAGGCTCGTGCGCAAGTCTCGGCGGTGATGTCAGCTAGCGGGTACACTTCTGGCCAGCGAGTGTACCGGTCGACGGCTGTCAGGCAGTATCTGTAACCTTTAGAATAAGGTAAAGGGCCGATTAGATCGACGTGGACCTGGGAAAAACGTTGGGAAGGAATAGGAAATGTGGAAAGAGGAGAGGTAGTGTGACGGGAAGTTTTGGAAATTTGACATTCTTTGCATTCCCTCGCCCATTTCTTGCAGTCTTTCTGTATTCCAGGCCAAACAAATCTTTCTGCCACAAGCTTTGCGGTTGCTGTTGCTCCAGGGTGGCTAAGTTCATGTATTTTGGAGAAGATTTGTTTGCGGAATTTCCTTGTAATGAAAGGGCGGGATTTTCCTGTTGAGAAGTCGCAAATTATGTTGCCGTGCTTAATAAGTTTCAGTGCAGTTGGTTTTTCGAGCAGATCTTGCAGTTCAGGGTCGTGGCTCTGATCAGTTGCAAGATCGTCGTAGTTTAGCGCTTGTGTGACTTCATCTACTCTGGACAAGGTGTCGGCTACTATATTGTCTTTGCCAGGTACATAGCGTAGGTCTGTCGTGTACTGTGCAATGAGGTCCAAGTAGCGAAATTGCCGAGGAGAACATTTATCTCTTGAAGTTGAGAAGGCAAAGGTAAGCGGCTTGTGGTCTGTGTACACGACAAACGTTCCGGCTTCCAGCATATACCTGAAATGCTTTATTGCTTCATAGATAGCTAACAACTCTCTGTCATACGGGCTGTACTTTTTCTGGCTTGGAGACAGCTTGCGCGAGAAAAATGCTAGGGGTCTCCATGAACTTCCAGCTTTCTGCTGTAGAACAGCACCTATGCTTTCATCGGAAGCATCGGTGAAAAGGGCTAGTTCTGCTTCACTATCTGGGTGTGAGAGGAGTGTAGCGTTGGCAAGGCTTCGTTTGCATTCCTCAAAGGCCTCCAGCATTGCAGGTGTCATTGTTACAGGAGCTTTTCCCTTGATGTTGCCAGTCAGGGCGTCGTTCAAGGAACTCTGGAGCTGAGCAGCGTTTGGAATGAATCGCCGGTAGTAATTTACCATTCCCAGGAATCGTCTCAACTGTTTTGCGGTTGTAGGTGGTTCCAAGTTTTGAATGATGGCTACTTTTTCTTCCAATGGCTTGATACCGTCCGCAGTGACGCGATAGCCAAGGAATGTGACCTCTGGAACTCCTAGAATCGACTTCGAAGTGTTTAGAAGTATTCCATATTTTGATAGTCTCTGAAATAGCTCTTCCAGGTGTTCCAGGTGTTGGGCTGGTGTGCGCGAAAAGACCAGAATATCGTCGAGAAAGCAATATACGTTGTCCATTCCCTGTAGGACTTCATCAATAAACCTTTGAAAGGTTTGGGCCGCATTTCTAAGTCCGAAAGTCATGAATGGGAACTCGTACAATCCAAACGGTGTTGTTATGGCTGTCTTCGGAATGTCGGCTTCCAGCACTGGGATCTGATTGTAGGCCTTAATAAGGTCTACTTTGGAGAATATTGAAGCTCCATGTAGCTGGTAGGCAAAGTCATTGATGTGGCGGATGGGGTAGCGGTCGGGGATCGTTCTCGCGTTGAGCGCGCGGTAATCGCCGCAAGGTCGCCATCCGTCATCTTTTTTCTTCGCCAGGTGCAGAGGAGATGACCACGGGCTGTCCGAACGGCATGCTGTACCATTGCACATCATCTCTTCGAACTCCTTCTTTGCGACAAGTAGTCTATCCGGGGCAAGACGGCGTGGGCGGGCACTGACCGGTGGGCCGGGCGTTGTGCGTATGTGGTGCTTTGTGTTGTGTCTTGGCTCCACTGGTGCACCTGCAGGTCTTGTGATCTCCGGATATTTCTTCAGGAGCTGATGGTATGGCGTATCTCCAGTAACAGCTTTTACGGTTACTGTCTCGGCATGTGTTTCGCGGTGTGGCACTGTGATGGACAGACTCGTTAGTCCGTCGACGAGGCGGTGATGGCGGCAGTCGACTAATAAATTATAGTGACTTAAAAAGTCGACTCCTATAATTGGTTTTGCCACGTCAGCAACCACAAATCTCCAGGCGAAGTCTCGTCGAAGGCCGAAATCTAGGTGTAGCTGTATATAACCATATGTAGATATTATCGTGTTGTTTGCAGCGTGAAGTTCCAGCTCTGTCTTCATACGGTGTCCTCTGGTCACTCTTTTAGGAAAGACGCATAAGTCGGAGCCTGTGTCTATGAGGAACTCCACCTTAGTTTTCCTGTCGGAGACAAAGAGGCGGCCGTTACATTTTTGGCAGTCGTTAGCCGCTACTACTGACTGCCTTTGGCATTTCCCTGGTAGTTGCAGGGTTTGGTGCATTTATAGGCTCTGCTGCTAAATTTCTCGTGGTAGTAGCAAATACCTTTATTGTCGTGTGACCTTGGTCGCGTCCGAGAACTACCCCTATGTATAGGTCTTCTTTTGTAGGATTGGGGTTTGCTGCTGAGTGCTGCCACCTGCTTAGTAAGCTCGGCGATACGTTTGGCCATGGTCTCCATAGCTAACAATCTAGGGTCCGGCGGAGGCGTTGGCATCGGCGAGGCTGCTGCGATTATTAAATTATTTCGATAATTTGCCATGATTTGTTTCGAAAAATTTTCACTTATGTCCATATTTTTCTGATGCGATATTGTTTTAAGCACAGTATTTTTCACTATTTTAAACTAATGTTCGTTTTATCGGGATCACCACTTATAGGACGGATGGTCCTATATTTAAATTAACTAATTGTATATGCTAATGTCTATTGGAAAGTAAGAATTAAACACAACTTTACACAAATTAAATGATAGGTTTTATTCACGACACAATATGCTCCTTATGCTAATTAAACTAAATATTTCACTGCACTAATTGTCTGAATGTTTTTGTCTTTATTTATAATGTTCACTGCTTGATTTAAAGCACAAATATAGTTCACACGCGTACTTGTTAGGTTAGTTTTTGCGCGGTCGAGTAACGCAGCTTCGCCGTAGGATAGCAGGGTACGGACTGGTGGGCCGCCGCTAAGATATCACGCACGGCTTGCGTGAACGCAGGACAATAGCGACGGTCCAGACGCATGAAACGGTAAGTTGCATTTTTGGTTTGCCTAATGATGAATATTAATTTATTTATTTTAATGGTTTTTGTAACTAGATTTTTTCTTTTGAATTTTAACTTTAAATATTGTTTATGATTTAATTTGTATGTTTTAATAATTTGATTTTTGTTTTTCAGGAACGCCACAACTTGAAGACGGTTGACTTATCGAGTATTTTAGTTACTCTTTGATTAACTTGATAAAATAATACGAATTTTTTTGGTCGTATAGATTAACCCTACCATCCCTGGATAAACGTGGCGATAGTAGGATCCCTTGAGGGTCGGCTGACTGAAATCTGCCGCCATATATCACCACTCCAGCGGTGATGCGTCCTGAAAACGTTTTATGAAGAACCAGTTCTATCACAAACCCGTTTGCTATCATCTTCAATCACATCTACTTACACTTACCAATAGGTAGGTAAGATTGAGACAAAACTCGAGTTTCACTTTTACCACCACCATAGGTAGCCCACATTTTCTAAATTTTGGCGTATTTTATACCTGAATTTTAAATAGATAATACAAAAATTAATATGAGCCGGTATAAGTCATGAAGTGACATTTCACAACATGGAGGTTAGTTCCAATTTTCGCCTCTCGCCAAAAGATCCTTGTCGGAATATAACCGTGGTGCTGCAATCGGATGTCAAACAATCATTCATGGCATTAAGCGCCCTTAACATTTGCCAACCTACTTCCGTTAGCATGAAATCATACAACCATCTTCATATCGCTAACTTATCATTAGCCCCGACATATATTTATGAAACCTAATATGAAAACGTGCAAGAGTTAAGGGTTGTTATAGAAAATGTTAGTAGGGGCATCCATAACGTGACCATACGTCCCGCTTTAGGCGGGACAGCCCCACTTTCAGGGAGTCTATCCCGGTATCCCCAGCAAGGTCGAAATAGTCCCGCTTTTGCAAACAGACCAAACTATAATTTGAAATGTATTTTTCACGTTTTTCACGCGTTATTTTGAAACAGAGTTCAGCAGACTAATATAAAAATTAAACTTAGATATAACGAGATTACTGGAGCTTAGTAAGTCGTACCTACATAACTATTCTGTGTTTAGTGATTTGATTATTTTGTTTTATTCAATCTTCATTAAAAAAAATCTTAAACATAAAAGAGCCGCAGATGTCCCGCTCTGCAACAAAATAAATATAGTCACGTTAGGCATACACCACAACATTTTGCAAAGGGCTCAAGAAATTAATTTCAACGGACAATAAAATTGAAAAGCCAAAACGAGGCGGCAAATTTTGAAAAAATACATAATTAGTTAAATAACTTAAGTGTGATTTTAAGATCATTTTTTATTTTTAAAACCAAATGTTTGTTAATATATGTATAGTCTAAATAATAATCTTACCGATTAATTTAATAACATAGAATGTTTGTTTTGGCATCTACTAGAGTTCAATAATACAATAATAATAATTACACTGTTACTAGAAACGCGATTTATAATAATACAGGGTGACTGTTGACAAATTTTAGCTACTGAAGGAGAGCACTCTGTACTCGATTCTGGTCATAATTATGTAATAAAAGAAAGACCCTTTATTTTTCACTAGGATTCTCTATAAATAAATAAAGTTGTGTAACTTTTATTTTACTTACGCTGACCTTAATCGCGTAACGTGGCACGCGGATCGCTGCCAACGGTAGTGCCATTTTTTTAACTTTCGGTTAAGTTTACTCAGTAAATAATTAATATTTTTTTTTTATTATACATATTTTGTTCTCTTCATGTATGATCTCAAACTATCACGTCCTCGAATTTCAAAAGTGTCACCCACCAGTCACCCTGTATAAGTACATATTTTTTTAAATATTAGTTGTTTTTTCCAGCACGTCGAGCAATGTAGTAGTCTGAACTTTGTTGTTCTAGTCAGCAAATAACATCCGTTTTATAGAAATTCAGTACCTGCTAGAAAATATTGTATCATAAAGTCGGGTGATAACGATAGTTTTTCAAACAACGGAAATCCGGAAAGGCAATATCCAAATCAAAATTAGCACTACCGATGAAAGAATATTCTGAAAAGTAATCAAAACTACCAACATATAAAAGTCCATTTTTGGATGTCATTTGGATTTATACTTTTTTATTTTATTTTCCCACTGCTTTTGGTTTGTAGTAGATTATAAAATGAACTGCGTAAGCCTAGAGCACGAGCTTCAGGAAAAGAAAAAACATAAAATGGCCTCCCACAGGGTGTTTCTGATCTTCTTGCTCTAGGCCACAGTACAATATCTATACTGTGTCTAGGCTTACGCTTACTTCATGCTTTTCTCCTTTTGGGGTAGGCAGAGACTGGGAAACTCCACTGCTGCGATCCAGATATACCTCTTTCGTTTCTTCCACGTTCACATTGTAAATAAATAGCTATTTATTATTAAAAAAGCCTTAACCTTGAAATATAAATAAGTTAGTGTAAACTTTCAAGTTAGGTTATTATTTTTCATGATAAAATATTTCATCTTTGCCATTAATACGGTTTTCTTCATAATTTCGGTTAAACATTATACGAGTACCTAGCCGATAAACAAAAGTGTCTCAAAAAAGTAAAACGTTAGAACTTTCCACTAACTAAACTCCCGTTTATGACTAATAAAAAAGGCAACAACTTGGAACGTCATAAAATGTTAATAAACATTAAAACAGTTTAAAATTTATGGACAATCGATTCAGGTAGATATCTACCATTACTCCAAATAATAGCCAAAACCGCGCCTTGTTTGAGCTAGGCTCCTCAATATTCCCTAATGGGCTATAAATGATGCAAAATTGCGTATTTATCCAACAAAAGTTATGGTCCACGATAAAACAGAGCCAAAACTGTTTTATTACTTACACAGTACAATGGAAAGCCTTCAGATCCACTTTCAAATACTGTTATTATTAGAACTAGGTCCTTACAATAGATATGTTTGCTGTTTCCTAAAATACATATACAAATATTGTTGATATTGATAATACATTATTTGAGGTAGACAGTTGTTTGTTTAGTTACATAGACACAGGTTTAACTTTAACATTCACGAATAAAACGATAACACTTTGTATTATTAATGCGAAAATATACTTCAGTATATCATAATCAATATTGATACGAAGATATGTAATTAAATAATAAAATCTCCAGACAATACATGGCCCCAAAGTAATTAAAGTAAAGCATAGCTTGTGTTATGATTTACCATGTAGCGAACTAGGGGGAACCTAGAATATAAATATATAAACATCCAGACAGGGAACATTTTTTTTTCTTTTTTCGTGCGGGAATAGAACCCGCAACCACTGGCGTCTAAGGACAGGTTTACCCAATCGCCAAAGTGGTCGTCAAAAACATTACATTACATAATACATAATAAAAAAAAACCAATCCTTCTTCCTTTTCCGATTATCGTCCCATTGCCATCTTACCTTTTCTCTCCAAGGTGCTAGAGGGACTTGTTCGTCAACAGCTCAGCACTTTCCTGCTAGACCATAATCTACTCAACCCTTATCAATCTGGTTTCCGACTCGGGCATAGTACAACTACTGCATTACTTAATATTACCGAAGATATTCGCATGGGCATGGAGGAAAAGAAGCTTGCTGTTCTAACACTGTTAGATTTCAGCAATGCTTTTAATGCAGTTGACTTCGACATCCTTTTACAATTGCTACGTTCTCTTAACATATCTCCATCGACTATTGACTGGTTTCATACTTACTTGCATGGCCGCCGGCAACGTATATCTACCGAGATGGATACCTCTGATTGGTGTGATATTCAAGCCGGTGTACCGCAAGGTGGCGTGTTGTCTCCACTCCTATTTGCTTTATTTATCAATTCGATCACTCTCAATATATCTTTTCCCTATCATCTGTATGCAGACGATCTTCAAATTTATACACAAAGCAGTCTCGGAGATCTGCCAAATGCTATACATCGATACAACAAAGACTTGAAGTTGATATCGGACTGGAGTCATAATCATGGTCTTACTTTTAATCCTCAAAAGACGCAGTGTATATTAATTGTAAGTAATAAAATGATCCCTCGGGTTAACTGGAACTCACTACCACAAATAATGTTCAACGGTGTCTACATACCTTTTAACCAGACTGTGAAAAACTTAGGTATAATAATAGATCGCACACTATCTTGGATACAACAGATTACTGAGGTGAGTAGGAAGATCTTTGCCGCGGTGAATTCGCTCAAGCATCTTCGCAATTTCCTCCCTGTTGCCACTAAAATTGCGCTAGCACAATCTCTCCTACTTCCTATTCTCGACTATGCGGATGCTAGCTATCTTGACTTAACTGAAGAACTTCTTAATAAACTTGAGCGGCTCCAAAATCTCTGCATAAGGTTTGTATTTGGATTACGCAAATACGACCACATATCTGAATTCCGAACTAATCTCAAGTGGCTTCCCATTCGACTTCGTCGGAATACTCATATCCTATCTGTAGTCTACCGTATTCTGTATGATAAAGCCATTCCTGTTTACTTGCAAAACCGTTTTAACTATCGATTCAACAACAACGATCGTAACTTGCGCTCTTCCTCAAACCTTCTCCTTGCATTACCATCACATACTTCCACATTCTTAAGTAAATCCTTTTTTGTGCGATCGGTGTCGCTTTGGAATGACTTACCCTTAGAGATCCGCAAAGCACCCAGTCCTTACACCTTCAAAAGGATGCTTAAACGTTATTACCTCGTGAAACACTGCTCATCGTAACTTATTAATAAGTATGTGTATGTATTATTAATATGTAAGTCTATATTATATAAATAATATTTATGTATATTTATATGTAATTATTTGTATGTAGTCTATTGTATGAAATCAGTACCACCGCCCACCCTAATTTCCTCTATTCATGTCCTGTCCTTACTGGGTTGCCTGGTAGAGATCGCTTTGAGCGATAAGGCCGCCTTTGTACAAATGTTTTAAAATTTATTGTAAAATGTTATTAATGCTGTTGGTGTACAATAAAGAATTATTATTATTATTATTATTATAAAGTGTATAGTGTTAATTAAAAACCTACCCGTTTGAATGAATGTATGACTGATTTCTTTAAATGTAACAAAAACTCATATCAAATTGTCATAATAAACACATGTACGAGTAAGTGCTTATTAAACTATGTAAATGTTTATCTATAAAATCTATTAAATAACTTAATAACAGTGAAGTAAAATTATCGCAAAAGACAATTATATATTATTTGATACGATCTTATTAGTGAGATATTATAGTAAGGCTTTTGACTTTAATAATTACCCTACTAATTTGAGATATGATCAATAGAAACGATCACATTGACAAATTAACTAATATCTTTACTAGTCTCTGTTAATACTAAAACAGTATTCATTAGAGTATTAATTAATACTTACTGTATTTCCGTTCTATGCAATGGCAATAAAGTGCTTTAATTTGAATTTGAATTAATTTTAGAATTAATGCTTATTTTGTAGTCAAATTTAGTTTCTAAGCTTTTTTGATTTTTCCTACTAAAATGCTTTTTGCTGTAAATAGCACCTAATACTAAACAACATACAGGGTGTTTTCAATATGAAGGATAATCTAAATTCTGCAGATAAGTCGTTTCATATCTTAAAATTAAATTTCGTTCAAAAATACTGTCACTAGTTTTAATATATCGACAGTTTATTAATATTGGCGTCGGTCGTTTTAAAATTGATCGATATAATTATGTCGATATCAATTGATGAAGATTACTTCTGTAACCTAATTATTATTAACATACAAGCAAATATACATATACTTCTTAAATAAATTATAAAGTCTTAAAACTACAAGTTCATAATGCAATCATTTCTAAAAACTACATAACGCACCTTCGGTAAGACAAGGGCATAACTTCCAAATTTTGTGAAAATGAGTTAAATATGCCAAAAGGTATATAAATAGTAGTACCATCGCTGGACAGACAAAGACACCCATTAATTTATTAGATTTACTCTAGATAACGTAATGCCCTTGTCGAATTATTAGATTTTTTGATAATTCTGGCGCGACAAGTACGCATTGGTCAGTTGCGCCCGTGGAACCCGACTGATTTAATAGTCTTCTGGAGTGCCAAAGTCATTAAGGTAAATACGCGTCTTAATTTTTTCATTCCTGGAAGGACAAAGCCTCTTTTAGTATACTTATTCCCTTAATTTTAAATATGGATGGAAAGAAAGATTCAAAATAATTTAAATAAAATAAATGTAAAGTTTTTAAACTACTCAGATGACATAATTCTATTTCTTAATAATCATTGCATGTTACTGTAGAAGTTAAATGAGTGAAAATTAATATATACAGTGAGAAATTTGACATTGATTGCAAAAAATAACTTAAAATGACTCTCCTGTAAAATTATGAAAAGTGCAATTGTGCCCTTGTCTTACCGAAGGTGCCCTTGTCTTACCCAACTTAAAGTTGGGCTCTTGCAAAGTTTCAGTATTGTTTTCTTAAACCGAATTTCGAGGTAAAGTAAAAGTACAGAAGTTTAATACAGTGTTTGTTTAGTAATATTACTTTTTAAACATTTTATATTGTGTATAGTTTGGACATAGTTTTGTGTCTCGGATATGAAATAAGTTTACTGTGTATTTTACAGCATTATTTATATTACGTGATTATAATATTTGTCAAACAAATAAGGTAGGTATTCTACTTAAACACATCTGAACGATGTGTCTAGAGTAATTTAAATTTAATGAATATATATTTTAAGTTTATTTTTAATTAACTGAAAAAATATGCTACATAAAATCACCCTACGAGGATTCGAACCAGGGACCTCCAGCTTGCTGGACGAGTTCTGTACGAACTCTTCTATAGAATAATTGAGGATTATTAAATGCAAAAGCTCAAAATATTATTAAAACATTGCAATGCTTCATTTTAACTGAGATTGAAAGCTATAGTGTAAAAACTGAATATGCTCAGTGATTTCAATGTCTTGTTCTAGTTTCTAATGCCGTGTCTTTTTTTAAGGTATTAAAAGTTGAAAAATTTGCTTGTAGTCGATGTAACGTTGGAAAATTTTATATCATTCGTGATAAAATGAAATGAAATGAAAATGAATTTTTTTTATTCGTAGTAGGTAATTTTATACACTTTACGAACGTCAAACACTTGATGAGGGCGGCGCGGGTCCGGACGACATGACAAATCCTGGGGGAGGCCTCCGTCGAGAAGTGTGCATCTCTCGGCTCATGAAGATAATGATCGCCCATTATCCACCAATGCCTTGGTGTTGTCTACTACTACTTCTTCTTCGGCTTTAAAAAACGAAATTAAAGTAGAACCCTAGGTAGAACGAGAGTAAAAAAGCTGGCGGAAAAAAAACTCAAGGCACTCTTTTGTAAAAAGTGCGTATTATAGGTACAATTTGGCAGAAAAATTTTGATAGATTTTAGAGTCAACCTAATGAGTCTTTGTCAAACAAATAAACATAAGTGGTCCTCTTCACGAACCACCTGGCAAGCGACCACACTTCATATAAAATCTGCCGACAAATATTACCGCTTCTGCGGTGATGTGTTCAGGCAACAATCAATCAATCATTTATTTGCATAAAATATGGTACAGATTTAGGTCTTAAATTTATTAAATAGTTCATACATACATATTTAACCTTTTCAGGGCATGCAAAAATTATTACTTCTAAACAGGTAATAATTTTTGAAGGGATCCTACAAGAAGGGTGGTAGGATCCCTTCTGGGTCCGCCTGGCTAGCGACCACCCTTTATATAAAGTCTGCCGCCAAATGTTACCGCTCCGGCGGTAATGTGTTCCGGCAATATTGTATAAAGAGCCAGTTCCTTCCTAAACCCGTGTGCTTTCATCTTCGACCTCATCGTCACTTACCATCAGGTGAGATTGAGGTCAAACACGGGTTTAGTCACTTATAAAAAAAAAAACAAACATATTTATAATTAAGTAAGTAAGTATAACAATTAAATATTATTGAAAAATCATTATCAAACAATTCTTTTACACTGTAAAAAGTTTTTTCAAGTATCCTTTTATACATACACTAGCTGCTGCCCGCGACGTCGTCTGCGTGAACGCTATGCAGCACCAAACGCACCTACGATTATAACACTGCTAGCGTGATAATATGTAGCCTATATGTTGACCCGACTTCTTAACTATCTTCATGCCAAATTTGAAGTAAATCCATGCAGTACTTTTTGAGTTTATCCCGGAAAGACAAACAGACCAAAATTCTAAAAACTATATTTTTTGTTTCTGTTTCGATTGTAGATCATACCCCAAGTATTCTTTTAAAAAAATATTCAATGTACAGTTTTGACTTTCCTACCATTTTATTATATGTATAGATGATTTGAATTCAATACATGGCAATATTTTATGAATATTTTATTCTTCCCGTGTGTGGTCATTTTCGACCGTATAATAGAGTCACGAATAAAAAAACATTCTACCAAACTAAAACGAAGTAAATTATTTTATTTTTGAGCTTTTGGTGTTGGTTTTAGTTTTAATGAAGTCTGTTATTTTGGGATGCAATTTTGATTTTAATTGAACCTCATTAAAATGTTCTCTCCTTTAATAGGCAAGAAATGAGGTAGATTATTTTTGTATGGTCATCATATTTCTAGTGAATTTCAGATTTTGAATATGCACTTTTTATTAATTAAAACATCTTTATTGTAAGGTGGATGATATTTTTAGTAAAAGCATGTGGTATTTATCTTGAGAGCATTTTAATATCTTATTAATCTTATTATAAATGCGAAAGTTTTAATTTATGGATGGACGTTTGATCCTCAAGCATGGCAGAACGGCTCAACGGATTTAGATGAAATTTGGCATAGTGATATTGTAGAGTCTGGAATAGCACAATTTTATCCCGATATTCTAGGGGGATTCGAAGTTGCGGGGTTAATTAGCGCGAAACAGCTTGTAATTTATAATTAAGTCCTTATCTGTCAACAAAGGATAAATATAACTAGCGTTGGAAAATCTAAAAAACGTATTAAAAAAATTTGAGCTATTGTTTGTTATGCGACTTCTCAAACGTTATTGATGGAGGTGTTCGACTAGTTTGGAACTTTCATATAACTTTTGCAAATTTTATTTAATCTATGTTATGTGTCAGTGTGTAGGTATTAGAAATTATTATTTATTTTAAGCCATAATTTATAGTTTTTAATTGTGCATACCTAACTATACATACATATGATATGTTTTCCTTAAAAATAATCTTCAAATTTCGCACTACATTTTTTTAGAAATACATTTATTTTGCAACGGGTTTCGACTTACTTGCCTAGTAGAAACCCGCATAGAATCAATACGACATTTTTTTCCTATAATGGCAACATATGAGATCAACTCCCAACAATATAAAAACTTAAGCAAAACAGCCTTAGCAACGCAAAAGTAAATAAGAAATGGGTAGAAATAATAGCACGTACGCTTGACATATTTTTGGCACAAGCCCAAAACCATAAGTTGTCATACAAGTGGATATTTACTCATATGAAATTAATTTTGTGATATCAAAATGTCAAGGAAAATGTTCACGGTCCCTTCTTAACATAATCATTACACTAGTTTTGGTCCGAAGATTTTTCGTGAGTATTCGGGTAGAATTTTCATATACATGCCATGACTTGTATATTAGGCTCAGCGGTCTGATTCTGTAACTTTTAACATTACTTAGGCTAGAATTATTCACGGTGACGTGTGAGAATAACGGGAGTATGAGTCGTTTCGCACCGCAGCCGGTTCGAACAGCGGTTCGAAACGACTAAAAGCTCATTTTGCATGTGTTCTTTCGAACTGAGGTTTGAATCACCCAATACCTTTTCAACCGACTTCCAAAAAAGGAAGAGGTTGTCAATTCGTCTGTATGTTTTTTTTTGTGTCTTTGTTTTAGACAATTATTATTCGATTTTTTAAATTCTTATTTCATATGATAGAAGATACTTCATAGTTGGTTCCATATAAATTTTATTGAAATCGGTGGAGTACTTCATTGAATATTTCAAACTTTGGAAAGAATATGTGTGATATCGGAGAATTTTTACGTTGATGATATTATAAGTCAGCTAAAGTTTCGACGTGAAGTTGGTTTTTTAATGCGCTGCATTCGTTAATTATTTGAATAAGTCCATTTGAGCCGCATAGAGAATAATACAGTTCTCTTTTGAATGCCTGAATTCGGACAAATTGATGCAGATATTTTATATCTCATAAAGTACCTACAACCAGGCACAAAATAACAGGATAAGCAAACTACTTTTATTAGTTACAAAAAATAATAAATACTATAACACCGAAGATATCCCATATGAGATTAGTATGGCTCTTTAATAGCTTAAAAAGAACTAGCCACTGATTCATGATGGAACAGCGAGCTTTAATCCCTTCAGACGCTGTTAAATCAATTCCGCCATATTCAAGGGCAAAACGTTACAAGCATGGCCTAAAGATATTCCTAATATTCCTGTTATTCCTGTTCTTCAAAAAGGGTGACAAAATCTAATAATCCTTCCATTTAAAATACCTTTAGGCCCATTACTTTGTTGAGCCCGTTTTCGAGAGTCATTCCAAATAGTCTCGCGCACAGGCTAGCCTCCTGAAAAGGCTAGCCTGTGCAATGACTTTCAAGGCTTTCAAAACGTAATAGATTGTTTGAGGATGTAAAAGCCAAACTTGTTTTCCGAATGGTTACTTACGTTCAGGTTTAACAACTGAATTATACAAAAAGTATGGAGTTTAAAGACCGTAAGTGACAGTGCTGAAAAACTTTAGTGTATGACCATGAAAAATTTGTACCTTTGGTAGCGTGACTGAAATCGACATACTTTTACGATCTTTGCTTGTATTAAAATATGGCATTACTAACAATAATTATAGTTAATATAGTTTTTTGGTTCTTAAATCAAAAATTTCAACAAAAACTCTGCTTAGACGTTGAAGTCATTAGAGTGGTACAAATTTTTTTTTGCGATATCAAAAGTGTCACATAGACCAACCAATAGAGCGGAAAATTCTGAATAAGACTGCATTTATAAGTCATTTTGGGTAAAATGGTTTATAACACCTTTCTACCCCAAAGTAAATAAAATAAAATTACAGAAAAACCTAACATTTCCCAGTTTCTTGCGGAAATCACAAATTATGGAAAATTTTACTTAAGTATTTTGAACAGACCAGGTGACATTAAAATGTACAAAAGAAAATCAGGTACATTCAAATAAACCAAATAATTAAAAACATAATGCGAGATTATTTTAGACCTTGCTCGTGCTAGTGATTAATAAGGATAACAATGTTATTATTTTTCATTGCAAGTTCTCAATCTGTGATTATGTCTCATTTTGATCGTATATATTAAGATATTAATATTTTGTATTTTTTATAATTTTTATCACTTACCAATTTTAAACTTATCTATACAAATAAATAATAGAATTCCTAATAATATATGTTTTCTATAATTGCAAGTCATAATTGCGCCTCGTGGTTCGAATCGCCACATTCACAAAAGCATTGGGCCATTCGCACCACCGTACCCTCTGCGGTATGAATCGACCCATTCAAAAGAACAGTTGGGCGATACGAACGCGGTGCGAATCAGCTGCGGTTCGAAACAACTAAAACTCCCTCACATGTGAGTGAGTATGCGTTATGTTAGATAACACTGCCACTTAAGATATATTTGCAAAACGTAAGTCTTATGGTGCGTGCAGATTGCTAGTAATGCAACTAGTGATGAAACCTGCAAAAAAAGTTCCCATGATTTGGAAGCCTCTCGAGCATGAACTGAGCCGCTCGGCGTTCGTGCGCCCGTCTAAATTGAGCGAGCACAGCTCACGATTTTTTATTTTTTTTTATAAATTATGGATGTGACGTTTGTCTTCCATGCCACCTGATGTTAAGTGAACATGAAGACTAAGGTGGTACACGTCCATCCACGAGAAACCTATTCACTCGACGCTTAAAAGTACTAGGACTATACTGGTCAGGGAAAATAGACGCAGGCAGTTCATTCCAAACCTTGGCGACCCGTATCAAAAAGGAACTGTCAAAGCGCTTAGTTCGACTTTTCGGAATATCTACCACATACGGATGGAAGTTCTGTCTGCGTCTAGTAGTCCGATGGTAAAAGGGTGAGGGTTCAATTTGTTCAAACAGAGCACTAGCGCACTCACCAAAATGTATCCTGTAGTACACGGTTAGACACGCAACCTTACGACGATGCTCTAAGGTCTGCAGTTTTTTGGTTGTAAGGTCGACGTCATTAATTAGTTTACGGGCTCTTCGGTCAACGGAGTCCAGCGCTTCTAGTTGGTATTTGGCTGAACCATTCCAAAGATGACTGCAGTACTCCATGCATGATCGCACTTGAGCTGTGTATAAGTTAAGAAGCTGTGCAGGGCCGAAGTACCGCCGTACCTTCGAGATGATTCTCAACTTTTTCGAAGCTACTTGAGCCATGGACACAATTTGTTGACCAAAGTTTAAACTGGATGTTACAGTTACGCCTAAAAGCTCTAGATGGTCAGTGATAGGGACAGATAGATTTTGGAAAGTGGGCGTAAATGTGAAGGTGCTCTTTTTGCGGAGAATAGACACGCCTGAGTTTTGGACGCGTTGGATTTGACCAAATTCGACTCACCCCAATCGGATACTTTTTGTAAGGTCAAATCAACGCGCTCGATCATTGACTTTCTTAAACTCTGGATTTCACGGGGGCTCGCTCGCGCATTGGATACATATCTCTCTACAACAGTGCTGTCATCAGCATAACCAATAATGCCCGGTGTTAAAAGGTCATTAATGTGCAGCAAGAATAATGTTGCAGAGAGAACAGATCCCTGAGGTACCCCGGCATTAATTGCCATTTGGTCGGAGGAGTAGCCATCTCAGACTACTCGAATAGACCATTCCCTCAGAAAATCAGATATCCAGTCGCAGAGCCCAATCGGTATGCCATATGCTGGAAGCTTACTTAAGAGACCATCATGCCAGACCCTGTCAAAGGCCTTGGAAATGTCTAAGGATACAGCTATTGCTTCACCATGACCCTCCAAGGCCTCACTCCATAAGTGAGTGGCATACACGAGAAGATCGCCGGTCGATCGCCCGTTGCGGAAACCATATTGGCTATCGCTTAGGAGCTCGTTGGTCTCGAGGTATGCCAGGAGTCGATTATTCAATACACGTTCCATGACTTTGCAAAGTATGGAGGTGATTGAAATGGGTCGATAGTTGACAGGATCGGCACGGCTTCCTTCGGTATTGGCTGTACGTTAGCAAGCTTCCAGGCCTTGGGGACCTTACCCGATTCCAATGAAAGTCGATAGAGGCGCGTCAAAACGGGAGACAACTCAGCTGCGCAGCGTTTTAGAACCACTGCAGGAATACCGTCTGGACCACTAGCTTTGTTCTCATTTAGGTGCAGCAAGCATTTAAGAACCTTCTTTTTGCGAATGTGAACGGTACCCATTGTAGGTCCGAACTGAGGTAATTGGGGTGGGATTTTACCTTGGCAATCTAGACGAGAATTTTCCGCGAAGATACTAGCAAATAAATCTGCTTTCTCCTTAGCAGTGTGGGCTAGAGAACCATCGGGTTTCCTCAGTGGTGGCAGCGACGGGCAACAAAAGTTCGTTTCGACCGACTTGGCAAGGGACCAGAAAGCTTTACTTCTCGAAGGGTATGCTGCTATTCTGTCTCCGATACGGCCTATGTGGGCAAAACGAGCTCTTTTGATCACCTTTTTGCAGGACTTGGCGGCAGCATTGTATCTTTTCTTAAGTTCATGCGAATCCAGGGCTTTGCTTCTGCGGGCATTTGCCCAGGCTTTGTATGCTTCCCGCTTTCACTTTTCAGCGGCAAGGCAAGCACTATTAAACCATGGGCAAGCTTTGGTTTCAAGGGATAGGTCAGCGTGGGGAATGTAGTACTCCATTGCTTGAACTATCACACTTGAGACAGCATCAGCGCAGCACGATGGATCGGTTGATGTAAAACAAGTTTGCCGCCATGGACAAGATGCGAAGAAATGTCGCATTTCATCCCAATCTGCTGACTTGTAACGCCATACTCGCCTGGAGCCTTTTGGGCGGGTGTCAGGTGGCGAGTACAGCGATACAAATTTCACCATACAGTGATCGGATGTCCCTCAAAGTGCAGTGACGGACACCGAGTATCTGTCAGGATCGGTTGTCAGCAGAAGGTCCAAGCAATACGCAGTGTGGCCAGCAACGTCGGGGATGCGCGTAGGCTCGTTAACAAGCTGTGAGAGACCATAAGTCAGCGAAAACTTAAAGGTATCTCTACCAGCATGGTCAGTGTCCTGATACGGGTATAACCACTGCCCGTGGTGAGAATTAAAATCCCCCAGAAACACCAACTGCGCCGTGGGAAAACGTTGCTGAATCTTATCTGCTGTATTGCCAAGGTATTCCATAAGCCTCGTTGTCTCCCGATCTCCGCTATGTGAACGATAGATACAGGCGTAAACCACTTGGTCAAGGCCAGTATCTATGTGAACCCACATGACTGAAAGGTCCGGCACTTCCAAGTAACAGAGACGCTGATAACAGATCGCGTCACTGGCATACATGCACATCCCGGCGTGCGGGCGGAAAGGAGACTCCAGGATATAGCCTGGGTAACCAAGGTATGCCGACTCTGACGGATCGCAGATCTGCGTCTCCGTTAGAAAGAGTAGGTGTGGTCTCTCCATCTCAAGATGGTGGTGGACATCATTCAGATTGGAGTGCACTCCTCGGATGTTACAGAAGTGCACTTTAAGGGAGAGGAAGTGCAACCGCTGTTGAACCGTACTCTTTTTAGGACCTTTCATTGTGAATTGGTAGTGGAGTGAATAGGGAGGAGAATAGAAGTTGAGTGAAGCGCTGCAAATGGAACCAAACAACTCGTAGGGAACAACGCACCATTGGGGAACTCGCCTGGAGACTTTGGGGACGCCCGAACCCCCCCGAGGTCGCCATCGGGTCCTCTCCAACCGGTCGCCAACCGGCACGATGGAGCCTCCCGGGACTTTTCGCGAGGTGGCGGGGCAGCCTTTCGCATGTGGCTGGCATGCTACTTGGGCCCCCTACTACCTGCGGTCGGCCAGCGGTGCACCGTGCTTCGGATCCCGCTACCCTCCAAAACGAGTTACCCGGTGAGTCACTATCCTACAAGTTGAAAACAGTTCTCCAATGCAGCACGACTACTCAGACCTACCCTCCTAAATGGCTACACTAAACATCATGCCGGAACGCGACTAAGTCACTTGGCGGCATGGTTTTGTCTAGTGGGTGGTGACAAGCCGCGGCCGAAGCTGATACCGCTCGTTTAGCGCCACCCAGGGACCACGTACAAGGCATCGAGGGCTAAACCTTGCGGATGCGAGCAGTTTTCAGTCCCCATAAACAAGTCTCACTCATACGAGCACAAATTGCGCCTGTGTGAGTAAGTCTTGCTTCTCTGTGAGTGACGATCGTAGTCTGCTCGACGCAATCCGTTAATTGTCGGTCTTTTAGACAATATCAAAGGAACTCGGATTGCAAATTGGATAATTACGAGAACAACTTGAAAATGTGATTTTTTTGTTTCTTAAGTTATCGTAACGATTTTGATGTCAAATGAAAGCTCTGGGTATAGAACCATCTAAAATGTCGTATAAAATGTCATCTACGCAGATATATATCCTCCGCTTTCATACATATTTTCTTAAGTAGGTACTGAATTGATTTCTATTTAATTTCTATGGGCCAACTCTGACTTATTTTGATCTATTAAATGAAACAAGAATCATCAAAATTCAATTAATCAAGTAACAAACATACGCACTTTTGATAACCTCTTCGTTTTGGAAGTCGGTTGAAAAGAACGTGTGCGGCGACGGACCGTGCTCGCGACGAAATACGGAAAATATCTTACTCAGGATGCCCGTATTGAATGCTCAGTTCGTGCGCAATACACGTCCAAATACAGCGAGCGCAGGCATCGAGCGCTGGATATTACATTACTATTTAAATCGTGATAATAAAATTTTGGAGGTCTGGGATGAGTAATATGCTTTTTTACGATTTATAAAATTGGATCGTTATTTTTCTAAATTTCGGTAAATAATTACTAAATACGGTAGGTGCGCAATTAAAATTTTAAATTTTCATGAAAAACGTATAATGCGTACCAGAACAATGATAGTCACTCGGAGGCATTGAGTTATGGGTAGGTAATTTTAAATTCGAGAATCCTTATTTGTGTTCATCACTTATCACCATCATCATTTAAGCCAAAAACCATAAATCTGGCTCACCGTTGGATGTTGGCCCGTATTATAGCGAGCCGGAAATTGCTTAACCAGCTATGCCAAATGATTTTACAGGCACTACTTCTGTACGAAAAATTCACGTGCTAGCATTTTTAATTGCTTTCATGAACGTGACAACTTTTCGCGTATGATTATATTTTTAATTAACTTTTGGATGTTTTTACACTAAACCTGTAATACTCAAAAGTCGAGTTACAATTTAAAATATAGTTATTCGCAATGAATTCATTTTTGATTAAATAGTCCTCTATTTAAGATTATTAATAATCAAAATTTAGCAAACTTCATGAACGTGAGTCCCTAAACAATAGGTAATTAAAATTTGGGCTCTAATAGATGCTCAACTCTGTTTCCAAACTAATTTGAAGCGAATTACATTATCCTCAGTAATGTAAGTGGCCAAGTTGACATGACAGGCTTTGATTTTGAGGACCACAATCTCTGGGGCGCAAAATGATCAGACAAAATGTATTTATTTATTACTAGCTGTTGCGCGCGGTTTTACCCGCGCAATTTCGATTCCTGCGGGATTTTCGGGATAAAAAGTAGCCTATACGGATTCGGAGGAATCCCTCTAAGTAATGGTAAAAGAAATTTTGAAATCGCTCCATTAGTTTTTGAGCCTATTCAATACAAACATACAAAAATACAAAGGTTTCCTCTTTATAATATTAGTATAGATTGTGAATCGTGAAAATCATGACAAGGATTTTTAGGACCATGGTGCTTTTTTAAACTATTTGCATTGACTTATCAGGATTTAATAAAATAAAATACAATGCTATTAAGTTTTACCATGCCATTATTTCTGAAACCAGCTTAAAGATTAAAATGTCTACATTGTCGGAGCTGCTAAGCACTTTAAAAAGATGAAATGTTTTAAGTAAAGGGCAACAAAGGAATCTTATAAGGGTTTCGTTCTTTTTCTTTGTTGTGCAAGATCTTAAAAATGTATGCAATAAATACTTTTTTGACATATATATTTTTTTTACGGCTAACATCCATAAAACCGTATAAATTGTTCTCTTTTTTACATCAAACACTTTTTACATATCCTTTTACATTGTTCATCTAGCCGCTTTTGTATTTTCACGACTTTGTTTACTTATTTTACTAAAAGAAAAATATTTCAGAGCTATAATTGGCTTCGTATTTTCTTAAAAGCTTACAAATTTGATTGGACGACTCGTTTCTGCAATGTTTTTATTGAAATGTTCAATCCTTACCTTTAATTATTCAAAAGAAAAAGTTAAGACTTCATTAAATTCCTTAACTTGTACCAGACATTTCGTTTTTTTCTTTTGCTATCAGTCCAAGATTGAAATATTATTTAGACATCAATGAATAGAAAAAAGAAAATTCGCTATGAACAATATGGGTTGTAAGTCACTAGTTAAAGCTCTTCTATCTAAAACACGAACTATGTGCACCCAAAAAAAGCTTTTTATAATAAGACACTTTATACTAAGTACTATTATTATTTCTATTATTACTACCTACCATGCTGGACTGGGAGCGAAAGAAAAACATAGAATGTGCCAGCTGCTTATCTTCCCGGGCATACTGTAAAACTCAGTTAAGTAACGGAGGTTTTATTGATGTTTTTGTGGGCGATAGGCTGACCCCCTGTCACTGCAAGTCTCTCTCCATCATTATAATACCCCCAAATTTGTCAAACGTGACATCAGATGGTTTTATAGCCTCTGTTGTTCCGCCTACCCCATTAGGGATACAGGCGTGACGTTATGTATGTATAACAAGTATTATAAAAGCTAGAAGTTTGTATTAGTAAAGTTTGTAATGTATTTTTATTTATAGAGACCCCACAACGGAACTATGGAAATCTTAGAATACACGAGGACCCGAGTCAATTAATAGAAGGTGGATACCTAAACTGGTCCAGCTACAATTTGAGCCCAGTAAAATACAAAGTCAAAGTCAAAAGTTCTTTACTTCGTAGGTATTTACATACATACATACATACATAACTTCACGCCTGTATCTCTTATGGGGTAGGCAGAACACCAGAGGCCATCAAACCATCTGATGTCACGTTTGACAAATTTCGAGGTATCATAATGATGGAGAAAGACTATTGCAGTGACAGGGAGTCAGCCTATCGCCCGCAAAAAACGCCAATAAAACCTCTGTCCCTTAACTGACTTTTACAGTATGCCCGGGAAGAGAAGCAGCTGGCACATTCTACGTTTTTCTTTCGCTCCCAGTCCAGCATGGAAGCACTTTCGCTCCCAGTCCAGCATGTATTTACAAACACTTAAAAATACTTAGTTGGTATATCAAAGTGAGTTTATTTAAGACAGAAGCTATCGTTTTTATCTTTTTAATTTTTAGTTCTGTTATATACTTCCTAAAAAGAAGGTGGCAGATCAAGCGTTCCAAACCTGTCGAAAAATTGTAATTGAATCTGAACTCTATGCCCTCGACAATAAGTAAAAAATTGGCTTCTGTATAATTGTGAAGTCGGTTTTTTTTTATCTAGTTCATGTTTATCTTAAGGACCTACTTACTAAGAGGCTCCACTGAAGTCATTCAAATTCAAATATGTGACAAATAAAAATAAATTTTATTTCAGTGTCAAAAGGCCACAGTTTACTTTGATGCTATTCTCAGGCCTCGAGTGCGTAAGCCCAGCAATGTTTTACAGCAAGGTACAGTCACGTCTAATACTATGTATACATTTTCATTGAACTTTGAACCTTATTACAACCGAATAAGTAGCTAAGTGTTTACATAGTATTACACGTGACTGTACTTTATGGTGAGTTACGGTAAAATACACGATACAAAAAAGAATCTTTGAAGTTTTTAAAACTTTAAGATGTTTTTTCAGTAACCGAATACATCAGTATGAAAAAAATTAAGTAACATCTAACAAGATCTAAGCCCCAAGATTTGTCACCTCAGACGCTCGTGATATCGAGTTTAAATACAGTATTATAATTAAACGCGATCAAATTCAGTTTAAATGTCGTGTACTAAACGTTCTTTGAAGTATTATTGATAATTATATTCGTCTCTTATTAAAGGCAATTCGAAAGTAAAACGTTGTTATGAGCATACTTTCCCTATTAACATCCTTTGATTCTAAAAATACATTTCTATCATGCCGAAAGCATATCACAAATCTTGAGGAAAAAATATTTAAAAAATTACTTTTCCTTTTGAATATTTTTTGTTTTTTCTTTTGTTACAAAATCGTAATTTTCAAATGGATTATGAATTACAAGTTAAAGGAAGGTTGTCCTTATAAAGTTTAATAAAACCAAACAGTAATAATGTTACATAAAAATAACTTTACCATAGTGACGAAATATAAAAATGTAAGTTTTTGAAATTCGAATGAAATGTGTGTCCCCGCATGTAGTAATAGGACTTTAGGAGCAGTAACTTTGTATGCACAATTTCATCAACGAAAATACCTCATATATTAGCTAAATTTCCATTATGTGATGTGGTAAAATGAGCCTTGATGCGTTGTGTTTAAGTTTATCGAAGTTCACGTTTGGGTTAGATGTATATATTAAGAGGTTATGGTCCAAGTGGAAAGATGTTTCGTATTGTTTTAGAATTTGTTTTTTTCCACTTTTCTTCATCAACTGAAGAAATTAGTAGGTGTTTTTATAATAGTATGAATAATTTCATCAACGAAAATACCCCATATATTAGCTAAATTGCCATTCTGTAACAACTTTATTTTTACTTTTGTAGAATTCACTTTGATTTTTTAAACAACGGCTGTTTAATTTCTACAACTTCTACAAGTCTTGCAGGGGCTCAGTATTGATGTAATTCGAAAAGCAAATGTGTAAAATAACTAATAATATAAAAACATTAGCAAACAACTGATTAAATTACAATTGCCGAAGGGACAAAGTTAACTTTTTACAGTATTTTAGGGCATCAAGGCGAAAACTTTATCCAACCACCATCTTTTTCTTCTTATCGTGTGAGTTGCTTAATAAACTGTTGTAAAAATCATTGCTCTCAGTTTTACAGATAAACCCTGGACAATCCCGACATGGTCAAAAGTCAAACGTTAAGTCATCAAAACTGGTGTTCTGCCTATCCCAGGCGTGAAGTTATCTATGTATGTTCGTTTAGTTGACGAACAGTACAATTAGCTACCAGGCGTACCTACCTATAAAGCTTTTCAATATTCAATAATAATAATAATAATAATAAAACTCTTTATTGTACACCAACATGGTTACATAGTATAAATGAAACAACAATTACAATTAACATACAAAGGGCGGCCTTATCGCCGAAGCGCGATTTCTGCCAGGCAACCCAGGCATTGGAGGAAATTTACGTGGGCGAGGTGTACGCCTAGTAAAATAAACTACATACGAATAATTACATACATTTACATAAACGTTTACATACATAACTATATACTATATAAATAAATAAAATATTAATACATATATAAATATCTATATTATGTCGATAGCTAAGATGGACAGTGTTTCACCTGATAATGACGTTTAAGCATTCGTTTAAAGATGCGCGGTGTGCGAGCAAAGCGAATCTCAGTCGGGAGCTCGTTCCATAACGACACCGATCGAACAAAAAAGGACTTACCTAAAAATGTGGATGTGTGCGATGGTGTCGTCAGGAGTTAATTTGATGAGGAACGCAAGTTACGGTCGTTATTGGTGTACCGATATTTTAAACGGTCTTTAAGATAGGCAGGTATCGCTTTGTCATACAGAATACGGTAGACTAGAGAAAGAATGTGAGTATTCCGGCGAAGGCGAATGGGGAGCCACTTGAGATTATTGCGGAAATCAGATATATGGTCGTATTTGCGTAATCCAAATACAAACCTTATGCAGAGATTTTGTAGCCGCTCAAGTTTATTAAGAAGTTCTTCAGTTAGGTCTAGATAGCTGGCACAGCATAGTCGAGAATAGGAAGAAAGAGAGATTGTGCAAGCGTAATTTTAGTGGCAGTAGGGAGGAAATTGCGAAGACGCTTGAGCGAATTCACCGCGGCAAACATCTTCCTGCTCAGCTCAGTGACTTGTGGTTTCCAAGACAACGTGCGGTCAAAGATAACTCCTAAGTTTTTCACAGTCTCACTGTATGGTATCGAGATACCGTTAAATACTACAGGAGGAACTGTGTTCCAGTTAATACGTGAAATCATGTTGTTACTTCCAATTATAATTGACTGAGTCTTAAGAGGGTTGACTGTAAGACCATGTTTATTACTCCAATCCGATATTCGTTTTAAGTCAGCGTTGTGTTGCAGAATAGTTGCTGGCAGATTCTCGAGACTATTTTGTGTGTAAATTTGGAGATCGTCCGCATACAGATGGTAGGAAGAAGATATATGGAGAGTAATCGAATTGATGAATAGTGAACGTCTTGTCATTGAAATTACTACTTACAATTCTTACATATACCTACCATTCGTTGGTCGTAGCTTTTATTCATGTAAAATAAGAAACCCGTTGGCTTCCGATACGGTTCCGATGAAACCTTAGAATCCTGTGTCTTCTTTTCAATATCCTATTTAACCCGCTTACCCCTCCCTATTTATTCCCCTCCTTATTTGCGTAAAAGATTTTCTTTCACTCACTCTCAGGATACGCCATGTAGAGCACATGTGCGCACTCTTCTACACATGCCCATTCATAAAACTGACTATTTTTCCTACTCTTTCTCGGTTCATGCAGTCAGATTGTGGAATTCATTACCTCACATTATACGGAAGTCTCAATCTATATCTATTTTCAAGAAAAAAGTAAGAGATCACTACCTTTCTCTATGCTAAAAGTATGTATTTGTGTGTATTTTTATGTATGATACAATATGTAGGTATATATTATATATCCTATGTATGTATTTGTATTTAAAATTTGTTATGTAGGTTTTTAAATATATATTTTAATAGTATAAGTAATTTATTCGATTTATATTTATACGTACACACTATTATTGCATTTTAACCAAACTCTCCAGTCTCAGGTCTGCTGGAAGAAATTTCTTTAGAAATAAGCTGACCCTTGTAACTATATTCTATGTTTATTTTCAATTGTCTTTTATCCTGTGTACAAAAATTGTTAAATAAATAAACCCAGCATTTTTTGATTTTGACAATTTAGTTAATACCCCTAATTTACCCATAGAATAACCCTACTGCCCCTGGATAAGCGTGCCGTGTAAAGCGACTAATCTGAGTGAGCCCCGCTTGGTGGTAGCCTGACTGTCTCGCCTGACTGAAATTTGCCGCCAAATATCACCACTGCAGCGGTGATGCGTCCCGTAATCATGTAAGTTTTTTGACTTGAAAAATCAAAGCTGTTTCTTTTCAATTTATTCCACAATGATTGGTTTAAAAAAAGATGTACGTAATAGATACATAGTCACGCTTCAATATAATAAAAGCACGGAATAAGAACAAGAATGTTGTAGGTCTGAGTATTTATCTATTTAGGCATTTAAACCAGTGTTTTTACTGGCACAAGTAATTATCATTAAATCAATACATTAATTATTATAAGTATTTTTATTTATAGTATTTGTCTTTCTATAGGAAACGTTTTGTCGGAAAATAAAACGTCGAAATTAATATATTTATCAATGGTTGAGTAAGATTTAAAAATATATATTTGAAAAAAAGGATATTTGAAAATCGAATTCAAATATCCTTTTATATCAATATGTCAATGTCATTCGTATTTTCGATACTTTATAATTGCAATGATTTTAGATTTATGCCACGCACTAAAAAAACAGTGTCATTTTAAATTCAAATTCAAACATATTTTATTTCAGATATTACATCCATTGCAATGTTTGTTCCTAAAACAATTTACTGTTAAAAACGCTTTAATCGTTTAGCCTGTTTCCAATAAATGATTTGCGTTTTTTTTATCAAACTACATTGATTTAAGGCAATGACTTTACAAAAATAAATATGAAATGAATTTATGGGATTTTCCCAGAACAGAACTTAGCTCGCTTTATTGTAAACAATATCGATACTTTATTTGACATTATTATTTTTACCGAAAAGTTTACCTTTGTGTTTTAAGAACCTGTTATAGATAGTTCAACTCAGTTGTGCGCGCGGTGCTATGTGTGGGTGCGTGGCCCTATGGGTGTGTGCGCTAGTAAATATACAACTTCTATTTGTGTGGCAGTGACGCTGCAGTCATCGTCACTGTACGCACACATAGAATAATGACAAGTCACACAAAGTCACTGTATACGTACAAGGTTTACCCACACATAGGGCCGCGCGCACAACTGAGTTGAACTATCTATAACAGGTTCTTAAAACACAAAGGTAAACTTTTCGGTAAAAATAATAATGTCAAATAAAGTATCGATGTCAACAACCAAACATATCTTGTTATAAAATGTTTGGATATATTGCCGTAAATATTAAGCCACCTCAACCTATGTTAATTTATTTCAGTATTAAATTTCAATGGTTTCCTTACATAATTTTAATTAACATCCCGATACCTCAAGGCTTTGAACACCTTGATAAGCCTTAAATATTTGATAAATTTTCTGTTCCATTTACATTTAGGATTTTTTATATACATAGGTTTTTGTTATCAAAAATTTATATTTTTGTTTACGAATTGAAAGAACGGTTATTCTTATTGTAACTTCAGTCATTGTTCTTAGTAATGTTATACGAGCCGATTTCGAGATTGTTTGATCAAAGCTAGCGATATCTTGTAAGCAATATTTTTGACAGTTATATTGTGCCAACAATAATTTGTAAACAGATATTGTTTTTATATTTTTCGTAGGAAAATATTAAAGGCAACTGTTTCAATATTTTTTTGTTCTATTTAAAGAATGGGATATGTTGGTATTTTTTTATTTCTTTGGGTATATTTTTGTAAGTCACCAACATAAATACATGTAATTTGTTTTAAGCTTTGTCCCTTACTAGTGCAAATTATATTATTATAATAATTGCAGCATAATAGGTATAAAATAAAAAATAAATAAATTGGTTCTCCTGATTCATATAGCGCGTCCGTTTGCTATTTTCCGGAACATAATGGTCTATATTTATGAATTTCTATTTATTTATTTATTTTATTTACACTTCAGTTTATAGAGGTACAGTAAAAGAAAAATGAACACTTACATTAAACATAAAAACTTGGCGGTCTTATCGCTGATTAGCAATTTCTACCAGACAACCATTCTAATCGATCAATGAAAATAAATTATGATTTTATCGAAAGGTAATAAATTGACTTCTTACAAAATTAAATTTGTGAACTACATTGGTGTTTTTAAAAATAAGTGAACGGCGTATCATCATCATCATCAAAACTCTTTGTTATGAGCCCCCTGCAGGGCATGAGTCTCTCCCCTGGGTGACGAAGAGGTTTAGATCATAATCCACCACGCTGGCTTAGTGCTGGGTGGTGGAAGTTAGAATTTTCAGGGCGCCGAAATGGCTTCTGACAAACCCTAACGATTACTGTATACAAGTATACAGCACCCAGGACCGACTGCAAAACGTTCCCTCCGAAGCACGGAAGTCGTTGTGAGAAATGAATGCTCTGCGGTCACCCAGCCAAGTACATACCTACCGACCGCGCCGGACGTTGCTTAACCTGCGATATCGTATGATACACAGAGTAACCACGGCGCCAGGACGACTTCCAGCGTATAACACTAATTAATGTGGCATAAGCTGCGCTTGACCGTACTTGGTCAAATCAATATATAAAACTGTTCCGTTACTGACTGAGTGACTGAGTGACTGACAGACAACGTACAGCCGTAACTACTAGACGTAGAGAGCTGAAATTTAGAACATACATTCATTAGGGGATGTAGGGGTGCACTAAGGAAGCAATTCCCGAAATTCCCACGAAAACGGGAAATATAGGACTTTTTAGTTTGTATGGAAAATCTTATTCCTTGAGTGCACTGATGTGAAACTTGGTGCAAAGGTTTTTCAATGTGTGTCTGGTTGTTTTATGAAAGCAATTCCCGAAACTCCCACGGGAACGGGAAATATATGATGTTTTAATTTGTATGAAAAAATCCCATCCCTTGAGTTAAAGGATATAAATATACTTGATATAAAGGTTTCTCAATAAGTGTCCATTTGTATGGAAGGAATTCCCGAAATTCCCACGGGAAGGGGTTGGACTTTTTAGTTTGTATGAAAACCTTATTCCTTGAGTGTACGGATGTGATACTTGGCATGAAGGTTCTACAAAGAGTGACTGGTTGTGCTACGAAAAAAATTCCCAAAATTCCCACGGGCACGGGAAATATATGATTTATAGTTTGTATGAAAAAAACTTATTCCTTGAGTGCATGGGTGTGATACTTGGTATAAAGGTTCTTTCAGTGGGTGTCTGGTTGTATAGTTTCTGAAATTTCCACGAGAAGGGTAGTTAAGCGCATACGAAGTTGCGGGATAAAGCTAGTAGTTAAATAAATTAGGAATATGACTAACTGTTCAAGGAGAAGCAATTACAATGAAAGAGCTACAAGCAGAATGTGAATCTAGGTGGCTTAGATCCTGGTGTCATGAAGGCAAATACCTGATTCATCTGTATTTGGTTTAGGTGGCACTCAGATTAAACGTTACTTTATAAAATTAATTTTATGATCTTAAAACTTCAATTTGTGTTTCATGTGATGCTTTTGGGTCCACTCGTCTAAAAAAAAATAACAACAGTGAAATTATGAGTTAGGCACAATTGTAGATAAATTTGTGATTCATTTGTGCCTGATTCATATGATCAAACCATCATAATGATCAAAAAATAAATAAGTTTCTTAACTTTCAATCAAGAAAGAAGTTCTTTTATTGCTTAATTATGCTACAAGAGAAATCTGTTTAAAATAAATTTTCTTGAAACGTATTTTACGCAGGTTTCAGTAAATTTACTATAAAGACCTGCAATTGGATTCAAGATCTGAAAAGAGTCACTCAAACTGCAGGAACAAGTAAAATCTCTAAAAAAGATGATTACAGATCAAACAGACATAAAAATCTACCTAAAAATAAAAAGTACAGCTTCTTGTCGAAACTTCTGCTACAAGAATCAACAAATTCTAATTCATCTGGACATATAGATGTTTAAAACATCGATAGGTATCAAAAAAAGTACCTTAGCAAAACGCGGCTCTGATTAAAATAATGTTGTGTGGTATATTTATTTTTGTATAAACATGTGCAACCATGTAAATTTCAGTTTTATCCAAAATCGATCAAAAGAACGACATTTTGGAGAAATACCCGTTTACTTATATTTTTGAATAAAAAGTCTGTTCGATATTCATATGACGTAATACATAAATATTTCAGCGGAGACTATTGCCTACTTGTTTCCTACTTTTTAGAGCGTGTTTTTGATAGTCGGTTTTAGTTTTTGAACTTATTTTTTTGTATATTGAGCTAAGTATTTCGATTCAAACTCTTAGATTAAATACCATACCTTTTTTACCGTATTTTACTAATACGCCTCGTATACACTCGATATTTAACATTTTGAGCGACGTAGTTAATCAAATCCCGTTAAAAAACACAGATTATATAAAAAAAAAAACTTAAAAACAACAAAGTCACAAGCCTAATTCCTTGTTATTAAGGTTTGACCCTGTTAAAATATTACATATCAAGCCCAATGGTAAGAAATGGCGTATAATATACTGTCACTTTGACCGAATTGAGTTTGTATTTGAGATCGAATATTGCAAAACACAAGAAAGGGAAGTTACAAAATCAAGTTAAAGATGATACTTAGTGTTATAAAATGTCATATTAGTATTAGTCTAAGATCCGGCTGCAGGATTAGTGCGTTCATCTGTTTTTTGCAGAAAACCGAATTTTTATGTATTTTTATAAATCGGAGAATATATATTTATCAGGTTGCCTATCAAAATTTGGCCGCCAGTATTTTTAATTAAATTATTTTTAATTGATTTTTGGGAAAAAATTTCGTTCACTTGTTTTTTAAATAAAATAACGTCTACATCACAGCAATTTATATGAAGATTAAAAAAATCACGGTTGCCGTTGCGCACTTGGCCGCACCTCTTCGCAGCCATGTGTAAACAGGTATGATTTCAATACATTTATACGTTCATAGCGTTGATTCATTAATTATATATCAAAGCTATTTTTTTTCTATTTATTACAATATATGGTTGCCTAATCAATATTAATTCAATATTAAATATATTAAATGAATATTATAATTTTTTTGTGATTTTTAAATTTGTAATTTTGAAAAGGAAGACATATTTTTTGGAGTATTTATTAAGTCGTCTCTATTACTCCTCGGTGGTTGAGAACACTAACATTCGACGCATGCGCAATGGCTTAAAAGCGTCGCACAGCTAGCAATCGCTATCCTCGTCTGACAAATGATGTTACGCGCTAACTCTCTTTCACTCTACCTTAAATATTTGTTATTTTCAAAAGCCAGCAACCCTTATTTGCGGGTTGTTTTAATTAGGCAACCATATCTATACTAATACTAGCTTTATCCCGCAACTTCGTATGCGCTTAACTACCCTTCTCGTGGAAATTTCGGAAACTATACAACCAGACACCCACTGAAAGAACCTTTGTACCAAGTATCACACCCATGCACTCAAGGAATAAGTTTTTTTCATACAAACTAAAAATCATATATTTCCCGTGCCCGTGGGAATTTTGGGAATTTTTTCGTAGCACAACCAGTCACTCTTTGAAGAACCTTCAGGCCAAGTATCACATCTGTACACTCAAGGATTAAGATTTTTCATACAAACTAAAAAGTCCAACCCCTTCCCGTGGGAATTTCGGGAATTCCTTTCATAATACTAACAGGCACTTATTGAGGAACCTTTATATCAAGTATCACATCCGTGAACTCAAGGGATGGGATTTTTCATACAAACTAAAACATCATATATTTCCCGTTCCCGTGGGAATTTCGGGAATTCCTTGCATAACACAACCAGACACACATTGATAAACCTTTACACCGAGTTTCACATCGGTGCACACAAGGAATAAGATTTTTCATACAAACTAAAAAGTCCTATATTTCCTGTCACCGTGGGAATTTCGGGAATTTCTTCCTTAGTGCACGCCTACATCCCCTAAAGAATGTATGTTCCAAATTTCAGCTCTCTACGCCTTGTAGTTACGGCTGTACGTTGTCTGTCAGTCACTCAGTACCTCAGTCACTCAGTCAGTAACGGAACAGTTTTATGTATATTGATTATAAAGAGGAAACCTTTGTATTTTTTTTGGACCGATTTCAAAATTTCTTTTACCATTACTTAGAGGGATTCTTCCGAATCCGTATAGGCTCCTTTTTATACCGAAAATCCCGCGTGAATCGAAATTGCGCGGGTAAAACCGCGCGCAACAGCTAGTATTATAATAAATAGAAAAAATTGCTTTAATTTGATATATTATTAATGAATAAACGTTATGAACGTATAAATGTATCGAAATCATACCTTTTTACACATGGCTGCGAAGAGGTGCGGCCAAGTGCGCAACGGCAACCGTGATTTTTTTTAATCTTCATATAAATTGCCGTGATGTAGACGTTATTTTATTAAAAAAACAAGTGAACGAAATTTTTTCCCAAAAATCTATTAAAAATAATTTAATTAAAAATACTGGCGGCCAAATTTTGATAGGCAACCTGATAAGTATATATTCTCCTAATTATAAAAATACATAAAAGTTCGGTTTTCTGCAAAAAACAGATGAACGCACTAATCCTGCAGCCGGATCTCGTACTATATTTCATATTATCAAGTTATACTTTCTATGCATACTTCTTATAAAGGGTGTTAAGCATTGGGACCGTGTCAACCGTTGGAGCCTTTACCTTATGTACTTCAGAATATTAAATCTTAAATCCAATTTATCATGAACGCTACGCTCGTAGACTCAAAAACAGATGAATAACTTTGTAGCTGTCAACCTGTCACCTTCCACCTAAGTCATTCGTGGTCCGTAAAGACATCGAGACGTAGTCGAGTACGATGTAAAATATAATCTAAATACGGAATAAAATCTGATTTAAAAGTCCTTTATTATTTAGTATCCTTAATATACAACCTGTAACAAAATGGAAAGATAAAACTTAAGGGTTGGCTTCTTTAGGTACCATACGTACAATATACAGTAAAAGAATAAGCATGATCAGTGCTGGTATAGACTTTCATACAAATTTATTTCTTTAACGACAAAAAATTTTGACAACCCTAGTCAACCTAATAAGCTAAAACCAGACTGGTGCCGCAGTCAGGAACTTTATGATCTTTCCCGCACCAGCTGAACATTGTAGTATCTGTCTTAGTTACCCATCACTTTATTTTTACGCCATCTGTTATCGAATAGATTTCATCAAAAGCTAACAGCTTTTTTTAGGGTTGACACTTAGATATTTTGATCTAAACTTTGAACTTGTTTTTCAGCCGAACCGTAAGGATAACAAATTTATGTTAGTTTTACTAATAAACTCCATCACCAAACATACAATCCCCTTAAGTATTATCTCTTCATTATGTTACACGTTGTAGACACAAAAATTGGTGTAACATAATTATCGCTTCAAAAAAGGCTTGGGCAAGGGTGTTTCATAGTGAAATATGTTGGAAAATACGGGTAGTACACGCTTTTAACGGATCTGTGTCGACTTACCCAGTAACCCTGCGCTCGTTAATTAAATGAGTAACTCTTACTTAATCACTAACTATGTAGGCCCAAAGTAAGTTCAAGGACTTTGTTTTATGGAGACCACACATAGGAAATAGGGGTTAGCTTAGTATACACCCAGAAATAAGCCAATTTATAAAACATAATTTTGTAAGCTAACCTCGTATCGTGGCCGTAGAAGCGAAATTATATAACTCGCAAACCCTTTTTTTTAGAGAAAAAGCTGATTTAGTGTGTTTTTTTAACAAAAACCGAAATTAAAATTTTACTGCATATATTTTTGCCGTCGGGATTTTATGTATTAATAAAGAGTACATTGTGCGTGTTTTGAGTGTATTGTAAAATCCATGTCATACAACCTGAATATTTAAAAAATTATTAAAAAGTTATCTCATTTTGCTTCAATGAGATTTCGGAATAAACATGTGGTTACTGTTTTATTGTGTTAGTTATTCAGTTTTGCTGGTTTATTTAGTAAAAATTTGCTTTAAAATCGACATGATAAGCAACATTGTTCAATTATTCCACTGTAATGTAATTCATCAAATACATTTGTCTACTTTTTCGGATGTATCAATGTAAAAATAAATGGAAAACTCCATGTTTATTAGTGACTAGCTGCGGCCCGCGGTTTCACTCGTTCAGTTCCCTTTTTTGTCTATAAGAACCATCTTCTGGCAATAACAAATAAAACAAAAATAAAAAGAAATAGTGTAATGGGTTCCGCAGTTCAAAGGTGCTACCGTTATCAAGGAAAATGAATCCATCACCTATACTCATATTATAAAGAAGAAAGATTTGATTGTTTGTTTGTATTCAATAGGCTACGAAAGTACTGAACCGATTTTGAAAATTCTTTCACCTTCAGAAAGCTACGTTTTCATCAAGCAATGTTATAATAATAACACACGTAGACCGTAAAGCCTCCGTGCATTGGCTGTGCTTCATTGGACCTCTTTGGAGAAACCGAAGGGTTTGTCTTTGCGATACATGAACAGGTTGTCAACCTTGTCGACCTAGCACATGAGGTGCCCGAAATATGAGAAATTATGTCCACCAAAATCATCCCGGTTGCAATATTCACAAACGGGGTCACCCAGCCACATTGGTCAGACACCTTGAAAGGCTGGGATTCGGCGATGTTTCGCTTCCAAGACGCATGCAAAAAGCGGTTTTGCTTGAAACTGCCCGAATCGTTCGTCGGTTTCTGTCTTTCAGACCCTGATCCCCGACCGACTGTTCAAATTGTAAGGTCATTCCGCCTAAGAATGCGTGTAGCTTTTAAGATACCCAATATAATAGTAATAGATGCAGACAACCGCACGTCCTGATTGGCGGGTTATCTAATCATGTGGGGGCGGACACATGAATGTGAAATTACTAGCATGGGTAAAATGGCTCTGGAACCTTATATGATAGATAGAATGATGGATAGAAATATGGATGAATGTTTAGAGAAGCTACCTGGGGCCGCCGGGGCGTCTGGTGCTGGTGCTGGGCGCAGCAAGATGCAGCAGTGCGCAGAGATTGAGGTGACCACCAGTTTAGTCCTAACCACCATCATCACCTTCAGTGAGCTTGGCACCGGTATCACAAGCCCTTAATCGTTGCCCGCCCCTGAAGGACGGCGCATGAGATGAACGCAGGATCAAAACATCAACCTTTGCTTCTTACATCTTTGCTTCGTAACACCCCCAATTACTGCGAATGTCACCTCTTACCATAAAGATGCGGCCTCCTTCAAACTTTAAAACTATGCAAAAAGTCGATTTTGGGAAAAGCATTAGTTGTTCGATTTCGCTTCTACGGCCACGGTATGGTCTCAATCACAGGACCTCTTTCGCCGGAGCAAGTACTCCAAGTATTTCACAAGCTACAATTCGTGATAAACTGACAATTGTTAGCGATTTTCCAATGACTTTCGTTTCATAAAAAGACAATTCTACAGGCAACATACAAGTGTCAGTAAAAAGCGTTTCATAAAAATTGTCACGACATTATCAAGGTTTAAAGTGTTGCGCCTGTATGCCTATTCGCGAAAGATATACCTTTCCTATATCTGTCTCACTCATTCCCCTATCCTTCTCCCAAGTATGAGGGAGACAACGACTCTGACGCAGCGATGACAGATTTTAGCTGTCAATCGATCGAGGACTCGAAAATCATTGGTGATGGTGGACACGCCCTTGAAATTAGAATACATGTTTTACTGATACCATTGATAAAATTGAAGTTTTTTAAGTGTCGAGATCCCCGAGGAAGACGCAGCTGCCAGCAACAATAAGTTCAGTTAGCTTTCGCTCCCCTTTTTCCTAATTTATCTTACCAAAGAACCTTCGCGCGCCTTCATAATTTTGAAAAGGGTATGGGAATGAGTGAGACAGATAAAGGAAAGGTAGAACCTTCACGAATAGATCTACAGGCGCAAACATCCTCCCCCGCTTGATAGATTTCCTTCATCAAATGAAACGCATCGATAAAGCGATTGGGTGAATGAAAATTAACGCGAAATTAAACTACATGAACTAAACGAAGTAATATCAACTATTGCGAACTTAATTTGGAAAGCGAGAAAATGACAAATAAATATTACGAACTAATACGACAAATAAATTCGATCGATAAACTATGACCATGAGTATAAACCTAATGTTATAAATAAAACTAAATGTGCGATCATTTTTTTGTGATTTGGGAGAGGTTAGAGTCGCATGACCGGTCTAAGGTAAGTTGCACTAACCGTCTTCTGTCTTCTGTCACTGACCTCATAATCCAATCTTTTCCAGGATAAATTGAGATGTATAGAAGTAAAACACGTCTGGTAGGTAACGCAGTTCGTTTATTACTGGTTTTTGACAGGTGACTCAGGTTACAGACACATCACTCCTCCTTACATATTTTGAAACCTGGTAACAATATAAATAGAAAATAACATAAATAACGTAATATATAATTGCTAAAACTAACTTACAATAAACACAAAAGAAACTAAAAAGAACAATAATTATTTAAACAGACTTTTGTAGTCGACCTTTTTTCTTGGTCGGAGCTGACGCGTGAGCACGGGACGGTCTGGCGGTGGTGACGGTGACGACGGCGGCGGCGCCGGCGTCGGCTGAGGGTCCGCATTAGAAACGACTGGCGACTCGCGAGGCTCTAAACACGATTGTGGCTCGACTGTTCCCTGCTCACGTTCCTCTCCCATGCCATTGTTCAAATCTTCCTCTATATCACTATCTCCAGTGCTCAAGCATGCCCCTCCTTCCTCCTCCGGTCCTAGATCACTAGCCGGTGAGTCTCTCATCTCATCACAGTCTGAAGTTATTGTAGGTAAAGGAGACAGGGATGGCATATTTTCATTTGTTTTATAAGAGAGATTTCCTTTAAACTTGAGCATCTGGTCAACATGTCTAATTTATTTATTTAATTTAAGGCAAACCAACTATACGCTACACAAAACATTTCATACTAACATACATTAGGTATAATTTCTGGGGAGCATATTAATGACAGGATTGCACAGCATTATTCTATTACTAGGCCCTTATGTAAAGATGAAATAATTGATCTTCTAACAATACAAAGTACCTAAAAAAAAATCTAAACAAAATAAAAAAAAATACAATCAACTTAGAAGTGAATTAATTATACACAAAAAATATATAAAAATTATAAAACAAAAAAGAAGTGAAAGAACATTTAAAAATTAATAAATAGGGATTAAGTATAATTAAAAAATATATATATTAATTGGCACCCCGATAGTTAATGTCGTATACATTAATTATTAAAATCAAAAACATATATTTTAAACATTCTACTTCTAATCTTATTTTCTACTCGCCCCTTTACCCAACTCTCTTTTCGGTTTGTATACCAGCGAACCCAACAAAGCTCACCCAACGAAAAAGATCTAGAAATCTTTTTGTTTTCACTAATACATTTGTTTACATTTTTATTTTGTGGGACTATTAAATCGAGTCGAGTACGTAGCTTCCTACCAAACATCAACTCAGCCGGCGTTTCGCCAGTTACACAATGCTTAGAATTACGATAATTAAATAGAAAACCTAATAGTTTCTCATGTACAATATTAGTAGTCGAATTATCAAACAATATACATTTCAACATTTTTTTACAACTTTTGACGGCATTCTCAGCTTGACCATTACTGCAAGGATGATAAATTGGCGAAGTTATATATTTAATACCATTATTAGAACAGAATTCCTTAAAGTCAGCCGAGTTGATTTTTGTGTCGTTATCAGACACCAACGATTTAGGAATGCCGAAAACAGCGAAAACTTGTTTTAATTTAGTAATTAAGGCTTGCGTAGTCGTTCCGCTGTGCATATACAGGCATTCAATCCATTTAGAGAACGAATCTACAATCACGAGATACACGCGCTGGCCTATTGTCATATAATCAATATGAATACGGTCCCAGGGATGGTGTGCGCGGGGCCAGGGCGCGGGGTCGGCGGGGGGCGCCGGCCGCGCGCGCGCGCAGCGCTCGCATGTGCCAGCGCGGCTCTCGATCGCCGCGTCTATGCCCGGCCACCACATTCGACTCCGCGCGTTACCCTTCATTTTCACTATACCCAAATGTGTGCTATGTAACTCATCTAACAATCGTTCCCTCAATTTCGTTGGAATTACAACCTTATGACCACGCATTAAAAATCCATTTTCGAATTGCAAGTCAGCTTTACTGTAAAAGTAAGGAATAATAAATTTACAATTGATTTTACGCGGCCATCCGTGCGTCATATACTTTATTACCGTTTGTAAGACCTTGTCAATCTTTGTAGCAATTCTCAGCTCATCTGACGTGACAGCTGGACTACTTGGATCTAAAAAATTCAGTGAATAAAGCCTATCAAATTCTGTGTCAGATTTATTAGCAGTAGCCGGTAAGGGCGATCGCGAAAAGAAATCGGCAACTAAATTATTTTTACTTGAAGTATACTCCACCACATAATTATATGCTGACAATATTATGGAGTACCTCTGTAATCGCAACGCCGTTGTAACTGAAATACCCGTCTTATGATTGAAAATCGACACTAAAGGTCTGTGGTCCGTCTTCAAAATAAAAGGGTCACTACGACCATACAAATACTGGTGAAAATGCTTTACACCAAATATTATAGCCGTCGCTTCTTTTTGGATTTGACTATAATTGCGCTCACTTGAACTAAGAGATCGAGACGCAAACGCTAAAGGTCGCTCGGGTGCGTTGTCCCCGGCGCGCTGCGCCAGCACGGCGCCGAGCCCGGCCGGGCCCGCGTCCACCGACAGCACCAGCTGCTGGCGCGGGTCGAAGTGCGCCAGCACGCGCTCCGACGCCAGCTCGCGCTTCACAGCGGCCACGGCGCGCCGCTGCCGCGAGCCCCACTCCCACGCCGCGTCCGCCCTCGTCAACTCATGAAGAGGATTTAAAATACTGGACGCATTGGGGATAAAATTCCTATAATAATTTATGACACCTAAAAATCTTTTAACGCCACTTACGTCTGTAGGATCTGGTGCCTTAATAATCGCTTGAACTTTATCGGTCGATGTTTGTAATCCATCCTTATTAATGATAAAACCTAGATATGTTACGCTGGGTTTAAAAAACTCGCATTTATTTATGCGTAAGCGTAATCCGGCACTGTTAAGCCTACTCAGTACCTCCTGTAATGTCTTAATGTGAGCTTGCTTGTTTGGCCCCGTAACGCAAATATCGTCAAGCCAACAACTTACCCCGTCCAGGCCAGATAAAAGAGTTTCCATAGATTTTTGAAAAATCGCGGGTGCGTTTGCCAAACCGTATACTAATCTTGTATATTTAAATAATCCTTTTGTTGTATTAATTGTAGTTAACATCTGAGAGGAGTCACTTAACACAAATTGATTGTAGGCATTTTTTAAATCGATTTTCGTATAGTATTCTCCCCCCCCTAACTTGGCAAAGACCTCTTCGATCCTAGGTAACGGGTATTTATCGACTAAAAGGTCTTTGTTCAATGTTACCGAGAAATCGCCCGCAATTTTAACCTCGCCGTTTTCTTTTAATACTGGTACAATAGGTGTAGCATAATCTGAGTAATTAACTGGTACGAGAATGCCTACATCTACTAAACGGTTCAGCTCTTTTTCTACCTTATCTTTAAGGGCAAATGGTACTGTTCGGGGTTTGAAAAATTTCGGCGTTGCATTAGGTTTTAATTCTAAATGAACTTTGAACTTATTAAACAAACCTAACTCATCTTTCCATAAATCGGGAAACTGTTTCAATAATTGGTTCACCTCTTCATCTGTACTTATAGAATTATGATTTACACTCACAGTCAAGGTCAAGCCAAAAGCCGACATAAAGTCGCGCCCAAGTAATGGTGGCCCGCCGTTGGTTACAACAAATATTTTAAGAAGTTTCACAGTATTATTGAAGGTAATTTTGGTTTTGAAATAACCCCGTGGCTCGATTTTATGACCATCGTATAGACACATTTTAATCTTGGATTTATACAATTCGCAATTTGAGAATAATCTTTTATACATTTTATCCGAAATTACACTAACGCCAGAACCCGAATCAAGTTCCATTAATAATTTAATCGTACCTAACATAACGTACAGTTTAACAGGTTTATCTGTAACATACCTCAGGTTAAAGTTCTGACACTCTTCACAGTCTGAATTTTCACTTTCACCACACTCGATTTTATAATTTCGCGGACGTTTCTTATCGCACACTTTCTTAAGGTGACCTTTTTCACCACAATTAAGACACTTGTAGCTTTTAAAACGGCACTTATTCGAGTCATGATTTTTCATGCCACACACAGAACAATGCGACATAGGTCGCTCACGGTACGGCGTAGGCGGCGGCGCTGGAGACCGGTGCCTCCGCGCGCCTGCCGCGCCGCTGCTGCTGCTGCTGCTGCCGCGCCCTGTCCTGTCTCGACATCCACTCATTTTAAAAATGGTCTCTTCTTTTACTGCGCTGCTGACCACCTTTGCAGCCTCCCGGACACAAGCGGCCTGCTCTGCAATTTCAAGAGCTTGAATCATGTTCAATTTCGCCGCGTTGCGCTCAAACAGTTTGGAGCGCTCGGGGCCCTCACCCAAGCCGAGGACGAAACGATCCGTAAGGTTCGTTTCTAAGGCGGTGCCAAAGTTGCAATGGCTCGCTAACCCCCGTAGGCGCGCCGCCCATTCTCCCAATGATTCGCTTGGATCTTTGCAGGCACTGTAGAATTTTGCTTTGTCAGCAAACGAGCACTGCTTAGGCTTAAAGTGCGTGTCCAATCTGTCTACCAGCGTTGAATATCTTGAAACCTCCACATCTTCTGGGTACATCAGGTTACGTAATAGTCGATATGAGTCATCACTCAAATGTGTGAGAAGAACTGCTGCTTTATTCTCTTCTGTCACGGCATTCACTTTTAGAAATTGAGTTAATCGACATTTAAATATCACCCAATCACTACTTTTGTAATCAAAAGTCGATAAATTGCCCAAATACGACATTTTTGCTTTGTTTTTATTTTTTTTGCGGGTATATCCCAACTCGTCGTCAAATGAGATGTATAGAAGTAAAACACGTCTGGTAGGTAACGCAGTTCGTTTATTACTGGTTTTTGACAGGTGACTCAGGTTACAGACACATCATAAATACCATTGATACCTCATTTCATTCACTTATTACGTTATTAGAAACGTTATTAGAAAAGAGTTTTTACAATTTCGAAACGCTTGTCAATTTCGAAGTTTGTCGTGCATGTAGGTACCTCATCGTCATCCTTCCATCCATCACAATTTGTGAATCATTAAGATCTACAAGTCTATTACACATATTTCCTTAATACTTATTTAAATCAAAGGGTCTCCAATCGAAATTACACTTCTTCAGAGAGCCAGTTAAGTTGTGATGAACAAAAACGCATAGGGTTCTGCTACTATTATTTTTATTTTTATGATTATGGAAAATGTCAAATTTTGCTAAATTATCATAAAATTTTCTTTTATTAAATTTTGTGTGCAGCCATTATTATTATTATTCTACCTTTTTTACAATAATTGTTGCCTGTCACATTGTCACGACAATTCTACAATTATTGGTAATTTTATACATAACAGGCGTTTCTTAAACGACAATTCATAACGATTTATGTGACAATAGTCAGAAGACTACAATTGTTTTATGAAACGCATTATTATGAGACAATTTGGATGAATTATCAAGTTTTTATAAAACGAATTTGTGCAATTTTACAATGAATTGTTGACCGACAATTGTCTTTCGATCTGATTTTTATGAAATAGGACAAAGTTACTGTCCGACAAGGCTTTTTAGGCGCTTGAATGGTGACCTCAGGGGGGTGTGATGGTGAAATAAGGATAAAATTCATGGGAAACTATGAATGCATAAACGTTTAGTTTTTTTTCATGTTTGAAAACAAATTTATTAAATTTTATGTAGTACAAAAGGCAAGTCGCCTGAACTTTGAGAAAAACGTTTGTGGTACAAAAACACAGAGTTGAAGATAAAAATAGAAGATTAAGGCTTCGTCTAGATACAAGTGTCTTTTACAGCATACTCCATCTCCTCCGGTTCAATGGATCCGACCGCCATGAATAATATCAACTTGGTCGATTTTCTTCCACAAATTATGAATGATCAACATCTTTTAACGAAAACAGTGTCAACCCTGCTTTTGCAGGTAAAACTCCTTATGGATGAGCGCTCTCTGGCCGCTTCTTCCAATCCTTCCGTTTCAGCTCAGATCCCTCCGAGCTTCCCAACTGATTCTCCGGCATCTCCAGACCCATCTGAGTACACTGATAGTATGTCAGACGCCATGTCGGTAGATTCTATCGCTTGCAAACGCAAAACTACCCCGCCAGGTATTGAGTCCGATTCCACTTCTACTGTTACAAAATCTCCTGCGCCTTTTACAGAGGTTCGTAAAAAGTCCAATTCTTAAAAGAAGCAAGATGCTTCTTCGATTTCAACTCCTGTTGTTCCAGCTACTCCAGCCGCAGTTAAGCCTCCGTCTGCTCCTTCCGTTCCAGCAATCCCGGTGCCACAGCCTGCGTCGCAGTTAGTCTCGGCTCCACCGAAGAAAAGAAAGAAGAAAGAAAGAAACCCAAGTCTCCGCCCCCCGTCTTCCTACGGGACAAGAACCGCTGAACCGAGGTCTCAGCTCTCTGCGGTCGTCATAGTCCCAAGATCCAGTACAAAAAGCATCTAACATGGATACTTTTATTAAGGTCGAGGTCTCTTTCATTTCCGATTTCAGGAATCTTACTCGGCTTCTTGCTGATAAGAAGCTTAACTCTTTACATGGTCTGCGTGGATTATTTATTATTATTTCAACCGCAATAAAAACAGGCTGAGTGGTTTAAAAAAAAATATCAAATTAATCCAAAAAAACTAAGTTCTTTAAATGCTCAAACTTTAATTGGATTCAATAATAATTACTTAGTCTTGACTCTTTATTTTCTTTTACCTAAATCAATCGCCCGATATTGTTTTTACTCAACCTTAAAACCAACAGTGACCCTTTTACGCCAAATGTTTATTTTGGTACCTTTCTTAGATTGCAATTTCTTGAAAGCCTATTGCGTAGTTAATGGAGTGTTGTAAAGTTTTTCGCCGTATGTATGAAGAGCTCTTAAGTAAACTTAGCCCTTTCATTTTATGGAGATTTCTTTTGTTTGTTTACTGTTGTTTGTTTTTTCACAAAGGTTCAATAATTATTTTGTGACCTTTTAAAAATAACTGAATTAGAAATTAGTTTTCTGATATTATTTGGGTGCTAATTAAACAGAGTTCTTTAAAATAGCATTTCTGCCCTCTAAAAATCTAAGTTGCCTAATAAATTACTAAGTCAGCCACAATCTGTGCCATAAAACATGTCGGAGTTATTTAATCACGAAGCTCTAGGCTATATGGTGCTTTGCCGGCCGCTGTTTCCGCGGCACCGCTCGCTCCGCTTGCTGCGCTCGCCCGGCTCGTGCACGGACGGCATCGTTGCACCTAACCAACCTACTCATTTTCTTGTGGTTAAATAAATGTTTTAGTCGCTCGCTTAGTAGTTCAGTCGCACTATTAATATTTCATACTGTTTTAATTTGACGACCACTTTGACTATGGAGTAAACCTATCTACCTCAGACGCCAGTGGTTGCGGGTTCGATTCCCGCACGAAACAAGAAAAAAAAATTTCCGTGTCTTGGTGTTTATCTATTTATGTATTTATATCCTAGGTTCCCCCCTAGTCCGCTACATGGTATACCATAACACTAGCTACGCTTACTTTGGGGCCATGTTGTTGGTGTGATTGTTTGGGGATTTTATTATTTATTTATTCATATTTTTTAAAGATAAATGTAACGATCGAAAATATTGATTCCAGACACATTTTTTGGCAATTAGAAGTTATTGTCCCTTAGCTAAGTTATGAAATTAGAAGTTTGATCACGTGGACTCTATCATTTTAATTAACCGTGCCCTTATTAACTAGAGCATTGATATTTGGCGTATGATTTTATAAAGGGTGATCCCTAGCCATGCGAATACTCAAGGGCACCGTGATTTTCAAGGGCGACTTGATTTTTCTACTGTGAAGCGAGGTTACTCAGATTAGTCGCCTTTTATGACACGCTCATCAAAGGGAGTGTATCCATGTCTACTGTGCGGTGCCGTTTGCCGTGTAAGGGCGTGGTTCCATCTCTACGGTACGACACCGTATGCCGTGCCGTGGCACGGCGCGCCGTTCGCGGCGCACGGCTCTGCGCTTTATATTACCTCTTAAAATTATCTCCATCATACAAAAAAAAACAAAAGTATTCGTATAATTTCACGGCGCTGCAGTGCCGTACGGTTCAAATCAATGCAGGTTACATTACTCATTATATTGAAAAAGAACTTGGATTTTGATTTTTCACCGACGGCGTTGCCTGTACCATTGCACGTGGACATGTATCCAAGCCCTAAGAGCGGTGGGTGGGACTATTCTAAATTATTTTTCTTTGTGAAAGTAAGTTTTGAATCATTTTATAACGGCACTTACAAAAGTAATTTAGTAGTTTTCAGTATACTAAGCTAAGCTAACTAAGTAATACTAACCATTAGGTATATCGCTGCTTTTTCCTTATTAATCTACTAATGATTTCGTTAATAAGTAAAACATTATTTGACATTTATAAAAGAATGGGGCATTTATCATCCATTTTACCTGGTGGAAAAAGATCCTGAACACGAAGGTTTGACTCTCACAAATACCAAGACTATATTTATCCGGAAAAACAGACGCAGGCAGTTAATTATATCCCACCATAAAGAAAAATGGTAAAAAACTAGAGCCAAGTTCAATATAAAATATGCTTAGCTGTGGGCTTCGCCGCAAAGTTAAGGCGACATATTGAAAAAATTGCATTGACTTTCATCGCAAATTATGAGAATATGACAAGACGAGTGGATCTGAAATTTTGATATGCAAAAATTCATATCTTTATGCATACTTTGCCTGCTCAAAAACATGATTTGATGATTTTGACTCGATAGTTTTATTTTTCGAAAACACGTCTAAAAACATACTTTTGTTAAAATTACTACGTAGTTATGCAATCCATATGCTTAGAATTTACTTAAATTCAATCTTCACATTATTGTTCGGACTTTGGTTGCTCAAAATTTACATAGCATTTAGCGTTATTTTTTTATCGATTTTTGAAACGATTTCAGTGTCTGAGCGGTGTCGATGGTGGCGATTTCTATGCAATACGCGACCTTATGTCGGCGTGTTAAGATGCTAAGATTTCAAGAAAAAACATTTCGATGTGTCATCTTAATGGAGATTTTTTCCTACGCTTACATAGAATTACCGAGCTAGACTCCAAATTTTACTCTTCGTTATCTAGAAGTAGATTAGGTACGTACTATAAGTCAGTCAGTCAGTGCTAAAATTTACGACTTTTTGCCCTTCATCTATACATATAATAAAATGGTAGGAAAGTCAAAACTGTACATTGAATATTTTTTTAAAAGAATACTTGGGGTATGATCTACAATCGAAACAGAAACAAAAAATATAGTTTTAGAATTTTTGTCTGTCTGTTTGTCTTTCCGGGATAAACTCAAAAAGTACTGCATGGATTTACTTCAAATTTGGCATGAAGATAGTTAAGAAGTCGGGTCAACATATAGGCTACATATTATCACGCTAGCAGTGTTATAATCGTAGGTGCGTTTGGTGCTGCATAGCGTTCACGCAGACGACGTCGCGGGCAGCAGCTAGTATCTTTATAACTGGTTGAGGTAGCTTCATGAAATTTGGGCTTCTACATGTCCTTATAAATATAATTAAACACGCATAGTTTTATGTGTTTACATTAAATAGGTTTTGAGTTATAGAAGGGTCACTTGGCGCTGGCTAGCTAGTTCCTTTGCTTGAACTTGGCTTGACACGCTGCCGCGTCTAGATATCATGGCTTCCTGTACCAGAAAGCCACTATCGATACTGTTAATAACGTGTAAATAAATAAATGAAAAAACGTGTTAAAAAAAAAATCATTTATTTAAGAGTAATTAAGCATTTTAAATGCAAAAACTTTAAAATATTAAACGTGCTGAACTGAAATGGTGAACTTTTTCGTCACTTATGCGGTTGGGATCTATATTTAACTAGTAATTTAGCTTCCCTTGATGTTTAGTCACTCTTAAACCACAAAGTAAAATTTAAATAAGCCGTAGTTATACGTTTAAATTAGTCGTAATTAGTTACTTATAAAGAAAACCTTCACATGCCTAAAATAATCATCAAACATAAAATCAAAGCAAAGTAAATAAAGTTCACACACCTTCGAAAATAAGTTTTGATGTAAAATAATACAGCTGTATTTCAGCTTCAATATATATTTTCATTAAAAATATCACATGTTATTTTTAATGAAAATATATATTGAAGAAAATATACATTACTCACACACATCGATACTCAATAATAAATGTGATATTTTTAATTGATATAATGTTTTGCAGGTACGAGGTGTACCAATAGCACTTTTCGAAATAACACAAATTTATAATTGCAGCGTTCATGCACGAAGAGTTTATCAATTTTAATCAAAAGTGTAAAGTGAGCTGTTTCATTCGGTTTATACTTTTGAAATGTCGATAAAAAAATGAACGTTACCATCCCCAAAGCGCCATATAGACGTTTAATTATATTTTTCATTTGTTTTTGTAAAAAGATAAAATAAATTTTGGTGCCTTTTTCAAATTTTTTTTTCGAGGTGGAATTGTTGTAGACATACTTATTTTTTACGTGTTACACTTTGGGCGTAGCACCAAGTTGTGTGGGATTTTTAACCCCTTAGGGTGTTACCACACCAATCGATCGACGTCGATCGACGGTCGACCGACGACATCAATCAACGTCCGTCAATCGATTTTTTATGGCTTAGTAAAAACTATCGATCGACGATTCGTTTTGTAACACCCTTAATCTTTTACCCTCTTCAGTAGCTATAATCTTGATTTAAAGAGAAACACAGAGATCTATTACTATCTTAAGTAATTACAGCCCCATTGAGATTGTGTAGCGACGACCGGTTGGTGTAGCGGTAACAACATTGCCTTCTATGCCAGAGGTCCTGGGTTCGAATCCCGGCGGCGGCTGATATTTGTGTGATAAACACAGATATTAGCCGTCAAGTCATGGATGTTTATATGTTTATTTAAGTTTATTCTAATAAAAATATGTATTTATTCAATATGTATGTTTATATATTTCTTAAGTATATCAGTTATCTAGTATCCATAACACAAGTTCTTTAAGAAACTTAATTTGGGCTAGATAATGTTGTGTGAGTGTCAGAAATATTTATTTATTATTATTATTATTTATTATTGTTTAAATCAATACTTCAAACCAAGTTGACTTCGCTAGTTTACAACAGTGGAGACGGCTGTTTACAAACAAATTTCTCATGACCTTGGCCGGACTTTGGTTGGCGGGAGCTAGTTGTAAGCGGTGGTGTTTACAAACACAAACATATATCTACAACTACAAAATCTACTACACATAGACACGATTTGTATTGAAACCAAGCGTGCCGACTTTTTAAGACCTACTGTGACGTCACAGCTGATATTTATTACTGGGATATACAAATAGACTCGAAGACACCGATGCCGCCGATTGATTAATGGATCGATTATTAAGAACGATATTGATATTGTAGACTCGATTTTCCAACAGACATACAAACAAATATCTAGAGGCAACCAACCTTGACGCTTGGTCGAGGTTCGGACATGCAAAGAACATGCATTTGCTTTATCCATGTAGATGTATGTCTGTGTTTAGGACAGTGTGTACGCTTGTCATTGTATATTTTACTTTATAACTATAACTATAAATGACTCGACTTTTGTAGCTTTTTAGCCTGCGTTTCAACCTTTATCCTCAATTGAATACAAAACTGCCATCGCGAAGATGTTGCCAACACGAGAGATCAAAGCGCACTGACGATTTGGGGCGTGGCCTAGCGTAACCTTGGCTTGTGTTCTTGTTTGTCTCCTTGTTAGCAACCACCGTTTGTAACAGTGTGGTTTGTAACTCGGAATTGGTTGTCAACAACTTAACCTTCCTTAACCTTGGTTGGCAGCATTCGTTTTCAACGCGTTTTTAACAGTCTGGCTGGCGCTTAAACGGCGGAAACACAAACATACCTCTACATAGACAACGCAAGTGTTACGATTTGCATTGAAACCTAGCGGGCCAACTTTTTAAGACCTACTATGACGTCACACAGATATTTATTGCTGGGAAATACGAACAGATTCAAAGACACCGATACCGCCGATGAAATCGATTATTAAAAACGATTTCGATATTTTGTAATCGATTTTCCAACAGACGACATACATACGCGCGGACTAAATCTAGCGGCGACCAACCTTGACGCTAGGTCGGATTTGGAAACGCAAATGCATTTGAGTTATACATGTACATATATGTCTGTGTTTAGAACAGTGTGTACGCTCGTTATCGAAAATTTTTACTATAAATGACTTTTGTGGCATGCAAACGTGCGAATTTGTAATGCCAACCAAAATAGTTTATTGCCACGACTACCATTTTTGAATTTCATTAGTTTTTCAGACCGTGGTGCAATTAGTGACGTTAATGTATTTCTCACTACAGTTAGCTATTAAGACTTAACTTAGATAAGTTGAAATGACCAAGTAATTCTCACATGATTTCCTGTACTTGGGTCTTGAGATGAAGATAATCAACGAATGCAGAGCATTAAAAAAACCGACTTCACGTGAAAACTGACTGAGTTGAAAATGTCATCAACAACATTCTCCGAAGTCATACATATTTTTTCAAAAGTTTGAAATTTTCAATGAAGTACTAACCGATTTCGATGAAATTTATATTAAATTTATTCTATTATATGTTATTATTATTATATATTCTCTATCATATGAAACAACAATTTTCAAAATCAGTTCATAATTGTCCGAAATATCGTGTAACAAAGACACAAAAAAACATACAGACGAATTGAGAACCTCCTCCTTTTTTTGAAGTCGGTTGAAAATAGTACCTACAGTGACCTGAAACCAAAAGAAATGAAATGAAAGAAGTGAAACCACTTTAATATTATTCAACATTATTATAATCAGACTAAGTCTAAATTGAAATGTTAAGTAATTTATTTTAGTTTCAGGTCACTGTAGGTGCTTTTTCTTCATCTCAAGACCCGAGTTTTGGAAAAAGGATGGATCGGTGACTCATCGGCGGTGACATGACTGGTTCTAACAAATACAGGGTCAGTTTCATATCAGCAAAAGAAAGAATTGCTTATTAGGAGTTTAGACAGGCAGAGGTTTGGAAATAAAAATCGAAAAATAAAACGGGAAAAGATTGAAAAATACGGGATGACATCTCCATGTCCACGTCCTGTCTTTGTCCACGACTATCCTCATCTCCATCCACATTATCTGTATTCTCTCTCACCTCTATCGCTACGTCTATCTCTGCTTCTATCTTTACCTCTATATCTATGGCTACGTTTCTGTCTAATACTTGATTGCCTATTGTATAAATATAATAGTAGACTCCAGAAGATCAACTCGTTCATGGGTCCAAAATATTTAAGATTTAAGGATAAGTGTTATGTGAAAAGGTTTACTATAAAATATCCGGATGTAAGAAGATGGGATTCCCTGGCTGTAAATTGTTATTGTTTTATTTTTTTTCTCTTATTTTTAAAAGATGATTGCTGTTGAGTTTCTTGCCACTTCTTCTCAACAGATCGACTTTCCGAAGTGGTGGTAGATTCAGTTCAATTTGTAAATTGTTTGACTTATTTCAAATGTATTTAAATACTTACGAAATAAAGAATACTTGGGTTTAAGTTTGGGTCTGTGTTGACTGAGGCGGCGCATCGGGAATGGAATTTTGGTAAAAAATTAAGTACCTAATTTTATACTCCTTCAATATCTAAAATTTATCAGCAGTCACCTGTAATTAAATAGTTTATACAGGGCCTGTATAAACTATTTAGATGTAGGGTTGGTTTAGTGTAGCCCTACTGCCCTGGAATAGCGTTTCGTAAAAGCTAACAAATCTGAACGTCCCTCTGCCTTGGTGGTAGAAACCACTTCAGGTCCCGCCTGGCTAGCGACCACACTCCATATAGAATCTTCCGTCAAATATCCCCACTCCTGCGGTGATGTATTCCCGCAATATTTTATGAAGAGCCAGGTCTTACTTAACCTGTGTGCTGTCATCTTGGACCTCATCTCACCATCAGGTGAGATTAAGTTCAAACCTGGATTTAGTCATCAATAATCTATACTAATATATAAAGCTGAAGATTTTGTTTGTTTGTTTGTTTGAACGCGCTGATCTCAGAAACTGCAAGTGGGATTTGAAAAATTATTTTTGCATTTGATAGCCCAACTCTTGAAGAAGTTATAGGTTATATTTTATGCCACGGGATCAAAAGTTACGCGGGTAAAACCGCGCGCGGTGTCTAGTAGGAAGCTATAAAGATTATAACCTCAAAACTACTGTGCAGAAGCTACAACAGCTTTTCTTTCTATTTTATCTGTGTTCATTTCATAGTCGCGTTGCGAAGCTCTCCCGGTATGTTGTTTGAACTCAGAGCGTATATTCTTATAAACACAGCTCATTTTCTCTTCACCTTATCGCATCCCTGCACGAGCTATCTATCTCAGCAGGATTCAATAATGGGAACATTATTAAAGACAACATAATGTATCCCCGCCGTAAAACTTGTTGTTTAAAATAGGATGACTCGGTTCATTATGATAGTCAAGTGTAAATTCAAACTTAAAAATAGTATTGAACGAAAATTGTGTAGCCTTTATTTTCATATTTTTATTACTTGCATAAAAGACAAAGCGGAAGTAAGGACCTCTGAGTTTTACCACAGGAGTCTTCACGCTATGACACAAATTAGCTTTTACAAAAATGACATTAATGCCAATGCAGTTGTAATTATAACGGTTCATTATTTCCATTTATTACTCAACTCCAATTCCAAACTTCTATTTAATGTGCACGTTATTAACTACGCATATAAGATTGATGTAGGTAGTGCTTTTGTGTGAAATCAACGAAAGCATCAATAAAATGAGTGGAGCCCTCACAATACAGCTTATATTGATCTTAAACATATTCAAATCCGCTTCTTACGATTCATCCAGTAGAAATCCCTTACTTGTGATAAAGTTTGTATTTTACGTTGTAAACGACACCATATTTTACCACTGAGTAAGCAAACTAGCTGTGCTGTATGTGGTGAAAATAGCTTATAGATTAGGCGGTTTGCCCAAGGAGCAACTATCGAAGCAACTGGCAACTAGCTGTTTTCTTATATTTCCATTGGACTGCGCATAGCAACTCTAGTTTCGAGTTCGTTTTCAGTTGCTGTAATCGATGGCTTAATTAGTATCTGATCTCTGTAACCGCTTCTAAGAAATTCATCGTCCTGATCGGTTCTTATGAGAAACTTAGCTATGAAAGTTGCTAACAGATTTCTAAGCGTATAAAATTGTGGCAGCCGTAAAAGTTATAGCAACTATTCAACATTGTACAGGAAGCTTTAATAAAGTTCGTAATTGCCGCAATAAAAGTTGCTCCATGGAGAAAGGGCCTTAGGGAGCTTCTGAAAGGAATGTGCACTCCACGTGCTTCCGTATTCTAATACAAAAGTGCTTTACGATCGGAACACCCAGATGCATCTGGTGAATAATGAGCTTGGGAATTTCGAAATAATCTGTAACAGCATCTGAGATAGCCATGGTTAGGTTAATTTATCTCTTGATACAGTATATCTCTTTAACTGGATACTCCAAGTATTTATTTCCTTGTTTTGTCAATTGACGGCCCTGGCTGTCGGAGCGTGAAAAACATTGTCTACTCTAATGGAAGTAGTCATAGGTTCAAATCTCGATGAGGGTTAATTTCTGTGCTCCAATATAACCGTCAAATAATCGATAAATATGTAATATTTATCGATATTTAAGTAAATTTATTCATTCTCAAGTTTTTATTTCCATCTCTAGTATTATTTATTAATTTGGGTTATATGGGGTTGAAAATAATGTTTGAAGATGTGTTTATGATATTATTTAACTAACTGAATAAGTTTTTATACAGAGTGTAACTTGAGGGGTGGATCAAAGGATTACCTGAGATGGGGGACCTCAATACCTACCAAAATAACCCCCATGACTGATATAGACTGTTTTTACAAATTTTCTCTGACAATCTGATTAAAAAATATCTTCAGAACATTAAATTTGACGACCACTTTGGCGATTGGGCAACACTGTCTGCCTCAGATACCAGTGGTCGCGGGTACGATTCCCGCACGGAACAAGAAAAAAAATGTTCCGGGTCTGGGCGTTTATCTATCTATTTATGTATTTATATTCTAGGTTCCCCCCTACTTCGCTATATGGTATCCCATATCACAAGCTCTGCTTAGTTTGGGGCCATGTAGGTAGTCAGTGTGATTGTCTGGGGATTTTTTTTTTAATATTGCTGAACATCATGGGGGTTATTTTGGTGGGTACTTAGGTCCCCCATCCCTGGGAAACGTTTGATCCACCCCTCGAGTTACACCCTGTATAAAAGCTTTTAAAATAACTGTAGGTATAAAATATTTATAAAGTTGGCAGGCCTTGCTGGCACAGTAGATGAATAACCGGTTAAGAGAAGAGAGGTTTCATCGCCGCTATCATAAAAAAGTATGATAAGGAACCTAAAAAGTGAGTTCCGAATTTCATTTCACTTTGTTGTGTTCCGGCAATATTTTATGAAGAGCCAGTGCTTCCATGTTAGACTAGGACCAAAAAACTTAGAATGTACCAGCTGCTTCTGTTTCCGGGTATACTATTAAAGTCAGTCAAGGAACAGAGGTTCTATTGACGTTTTTATGGGCAATAGGCTGACACCCTGTCACTGCAATAGTCTCTTGGCATCATTATAATACCTCCAAATTTGATAATTGTAACATCAAATGGTTTCATAGCCTCTGGTGTTTTGCCTACCCCACAGGCGTGAAGTAATGTATAATTGAAAGCCTCAAAGATGTTTCGTTCGGCTGTGGCAGCACATGTCTTTGATCATGTTTATTACATGCACCAATGAAAGTATAGTCACTATGTATCGACGACCGGCTGGTGTAGCGGTAACATACATTGCCTTCTATGCCAGAGGTCCTGGGTTCGAATCCCGGCGGCGGCGGATATTTATGTGATGAACACAGATATTAGTCGTCAAGTCATGGATGTTTATATGTTTATTTAAGTTTATTCTAATAAAAAATATGTATTTATTCAATATGTATGTTCATATATTTCTTAAGTATATCAGTTATCTAGTATCCATAACACAAGTTCCTTAAGAAACTTAATTTGGGCTAGATAATGTTGTGTGAGTGTCAGCAATATTTATTTATTATTTATTTATTATTCATGTATTCTGGCCAACAATCATTGCCATTGAAGCCAAACGTCATGTCCAAGAGCACAACAAGCTGTTAAAAGAAAAACGAAAAAAGAAAAACATCGTCCTCTTTTCTATTGAGTTTGAAGTTTCAATTCCGTGCCTTATACCAGCTTATACAGCTTATAACAAACCTATTCAAAATGCATTCGTATGCATTTTGTCCATACGGTTATTTACGCCTAGCATAATTTTAATACATTTCCAAAGCCAAAACTTTACTACCAAATTTTTTTATTTACAAATGCCCCATTCGGCTGTTGTCAATCAATAGATAAATGGGCCGCTAGCTATTCAGTGCCCAGTAGGTTATTTCCGCACGAGTACATGGAGCAAAAGGTTATGCTTTGAAACCCGTTTGTAAATGTGTATCGCAAAAGTTAAACACTGATGAATTTATGATTCAACTAACTTTAACTTTAAATGATTATGGCTTCGCTACAACTCCTAAAATTCCGAGAACATATCTCGTTCTAAAAGTTAATTGAAATGTTTCCATGAGAGCTCAAAAACTTATAATAATGTATGTACATAAGTATAAGAAATCGATTGACCTACCGATTAAGTTTCATGATTGGATATCGGGTTATCTATGGGAATGGTCAATGGCAACAGGATTGCACGAAGGATTTAATGGCAATCAATTCCGGGTTTAATCTATGAATTAGTCAACTTGCAGAAATAAGAATATAATAATAATAAAATCCCCAGACAATCACACCAACTACATGGCCCCAAAGTAAGCATAGCTTGTGTTATGGGATACCATATAGCGAACTAGGGAGGAACCTAGAATATAAATACATAAATAGATAAACACCCAGATACGGAACATTTTTTTTTCTGGTTCCGTGCGGGGATCGAACCTGCAACCACTGGCGTCTGAGGCAGATAGGTTTACCCCAACGCCAAAGTATCCGAAAAAAAATATCCAATGAAAGCGTATTTAATCTAATATATAAAATTCTCGTGTCACAGTTTTCGTTGCCATACTCCTCCGAAACGGCTTGAACCGATTTTGATGAAATTTTTTGTGCTTATCGGGTATCTATGAGAATCGGCCAACATCTATTTTTTTTTTATTTATATGGCAAAACAACGTTTGCCGGGTCAGCTAGTATAATATAAATCAGATGAGTTTAAATCTGAAGACCTTAAATTTTTAGACTCCCAGATAGCTCGAATACTGTCCATTAATGTCCAATATTTCGAATGAAAATATTTATTTGATATACTTAGATAGGTAAAAAAATATTTTACAAACTGATTTGATTTTTAAATTGGCAATTTGATTTATTCATGCAATGCTGCAAGACATACATTTTTGTAAGTAGCAAAAATAGTAACTAACTAGTATGAATTTATAACCCGTCCGGAAAAAACTCGTATAAGGATGAAACGCCATCCTTCACAAATCATTGGGTGGTGAATTATCCACAATGGAGAAGAAAACGAAAAGCTCTAAATAGATGTCGCTTCATACGCTTGACACATAAAAAACTATCAAATGAACAAGTTGTAATCAAAATTGCTTGTTCTGTGTTCTATTTTGGGGTAAACCTATAAAATAATATAAGCACATGTATCAAAGTATGAAAAATGTGGACCGTAATATGTACATTTCCACAAAAGTTTAAATCCAGTAACATCCACAAGTTCCGCATATGTATATCCTCAGAGAAATTGAGGTATCCATTTTCTATAAAACTCATGACTACGCAATGATGCATTTCAATTTTTTTTTATCAAAATCACTATAAAATTAATTTTTACTATGGTATTTGACAGTTGTTATGGGTCAAGGGTAATCAGCGCCTCTAGTGGAATAAGAAGGCAGTTTTCTACCCCATTGACAACGCCTTCAGAGGCCCGATTCTGTAACTTTTAACATTATGTAGGTACGGTGACGTGCATTTTGTTCACCGATGGTTTTCCTAGTGACATGATATTGGCGGAATACTGATTTAATGTCACATGTTAAAATAATGTACCTTTTAGGCATATAATGTTAACATGCGGTACCATCTAACCAACTGAATCATGACCCATTTTGCTGAAAATTCATTCGAAACTGTCAAACTTGTAAGGTCTATCGCTTATAATGCACTCATAACTTTTTAGATATTGTAGGAATTCTTCATTCATTAAATGTCAATGTTGAATGTATACTAATATAATAATAATAGGTAATAATAATACTTTATTTCTTATCAAAATTTATACAGTTAAATATTTTATAAATTACAAGTTGACAAAGGTTAAAATTGTGAGAGCCCGAAGCCTAAACGAAGTTTCTAGGAACTTGAATTTCAGGACATCAGGACAATATATAAAGCTGAAGAGTTTGTTTGTTTGAACGCGCTAATCTCAGACAAGTGGGATTTGAAAAATTATTTTTCTATTTGGTAGCCCAACTCTTGAGGGAGGTTATAGGCTATATTTTATCCCGAAATTCCCACGGGATCAAAAGTTACGCAGGTAAAACCGCGCGCGGTGGCTAGTGTAATAATAATAAGTTCTTCACTGTTGGAATAATCAAAAATCCCAGTTATCAGTCACTCTGTCAATCACTCTGTACAAACCTATCAATCGATCACTCAAGCATTATTTAAAATTGTCTATTCAAATGTTTCATTCAATAAACGATTATTGCCTCGTACACTTGTTTTTAACTTACCTTTGGTTCTGCATCCCATTTCCAACAGGTTATGGGCCCAGGCCACGCAATCTAAAATCAGTGCAACGTGTCTATTAAAAAGAGCGACGTGTAAAATCAGTGCTTCAAAATGGAATCCCGCAATAAACGTAACATCCAACAATTTATCGGCGAACGCTACAGCACGTAGAAGTTTCGCATAAAATCTCTCCTGGAAGAACTACAAGTGAGTGCTGTGATCGAAGATCCTATTCCTGAGAATCCAGACGCTGATTGGCTAAAGAAAAATCAAATAACCAAAGGTATTACAAAATATAGCCAAAGGTACAAACAAGTTTTACCAACAGCCAAAAAGGACGATTACACATCGAAATCCGAATTTCCCTGCCAACCGGAATTCTACGACATGTGAGTCATCGAACATGTACTGCGATTACTGCGGAAGGCGCAACCACTTCAAGAAGGACTGTCGGTTCTACAAGAAGATACTCGGCGGCGGCGGCCAGCCAAGCAGCAGCTGCGGCCAGCCAAGCAGCAGCGGTGGCCCCAAGCGCGCAGCACACCACGTGGAGCCCTGCGAGGATGACGAGGGCAGTTTTGCTTTCGTGTTCACCAACTATAAGTATTAAACCTTAAACTAATTCTACTAAGAAAGAAATATCTTTTCTTCTAGATTCTGGTGCCACCGTGAATACGCTGAGCGTGTTTACTTTATACACCGAACTACCCTCACCGATGAAGATCGGCGTTGCGAAAAATGGAGAATCGATTCTAGCGTACGGTAAAGCGTATCAAGGTGACGACTAATTTTGGTTTTAATGGTTCAATTGATGATGTATTGTATTCACCCGAGGTACGCCATAATTTACTTTCCGTGAACCGAATGCAACATGCGGGGATGATAGTGGTTTTTGCCAACAACTGTGTGCAGGTATAAAAAAAATAAGAAATGTATTATGTCCGGTGAAAATATTTAAATTTGGCACAAAATTCCCTTGATTCTTACAAGTTATGGCACAGCCGATTAGGTCACCCCTATAAACAAAAGTTTTATATCCTTTAAGGTTTGCTAGACGAAAGTGATAGCTCGTTATTTAGTGATGTAATGCCTAGTGACGAAATTTGCGAGTCATGTATTCTGGGTAAACAATGTCGACTGCCCTTTGCGCAAGCTAAAGATAAGTAAGAGTAATAAAACTCAGAATAGGCCCCCTTTACATTATTCATTCCGATGTTTGCGGTCCAATCACACCAAGCACCATTGATGGCAAAAAATTACTTCGTAAATTTTACAGACGATTGTACGTACCCTCTATACTGTAACTTATTTAATGAACGCTAAATCTGAGGTACTTAAATGTTTTAGGGATTTCGTTGCTAAAAGTGAGAATTTATTTAACACAAAAGTCACAAATCTGTACCTATTGTGATAAAGGTAGGGAATATCTTTCTAATGAATTTACAGAGTTTTGTGTTTCTAAGGGCATAACGTACCATTTGACGGTACCATATACACCGCAGCAAAACGGTGTGTCAGAACGCATGAACCGCACATTGACCGAAATGGCTCGAACCATGGTCACAAGTGCGAAGTTAGATAAATCAATGTGGGGTGAAGCTGTGTTAACATCAACTTACTTAATAAACAGACTACCCACCAAAGCGTTATCAAAAAAAAAACAAAACACCTTATGAAATGTGGCATGGCAAAAGACCTAAAATAAGTCACATAAAGGTTTTTGGTTCAACGGCCTATGTACAAGACAAAACAACTAAAAGTAAGTTTGACGAAAAGTCCTCTGAAGCTATTTTTGTCGGGTATGATCAAAATAGTTATAAACTATTTAACGTTCAAAATAGTCAATTCTTTAATGCCCGAGATATTATTTTTGATGGAATAAATTATGTACAATCAAGGCCGATAAACCAAAATCCTGATGCCGAAGTTAGTAAGCCTGACAATAATAACAAGTCAGCAAAGCTAACAGGCACAAAACAGGTGATAAACCCAATTATCAAAATGTCCGCCGAAGTTGGTAAGCCTGACAATAATAAGTCAGCAAAGCTAACAGGCACGAAACACAAATCTCTTCCCGATGACCAATCGGATGCCAATTTGTCAAATTCGTCAAATAAAACAAGGCGAAGTGAAAGACTTCAAAAACTACCTACAATAGATTATAAAAAGATAGACGATCCAGATTTGTATATCTTATCACTCACAGCCGTACAATCATAACCTACCTACTTTAGCGATTCAATGGTTAAAAGCTGTAGAAAGTGAGATTGACTCTTTATATAAAAATCAAACATGGACTCTTTTAGATAGGCCTAAAGATGTTAATATAGTAAGCTGTAAGTGGGTATTTACGATTAAATAACCTTCGCGCTATAAAACTCATTTAGTAGCTCGCGGTTTTACTCAAAAGTATCAACAAGATTAGGTATGACGAAACGTTAATAATAAAAAATAAACCAGTTGCCCGCATCTCGACGTTTAGATTCATTCTAGCATTTTCTAACCAATTTGACTTACAAGTTCATCATATGGATGGACGTAAAGACAGCATTTTTAAATGGTAATCTCAAAGAGGACATCTATATGGAGGTTCCTGAAGGTGTCTCAGCCAAACCTAACCAAGTTTGCAAGCTGAATAAGACTTCATATGGCTTAAAGCAATCGTCGCGATGCTGGTACGAACGTTTCGATCGTGTTCTCAAAGAACTAGGATTTAAAAGTTCTGAAGTTGATCCATGTTTGTATATACTTGATAAACAATGCATAGATAACAATGTATATATAGTATTATATGTAGACCATTTAGTGATCTGTACAAAAATGCAAAGTAATCTAAAACTTATTGATGCAGAAATTTAGTATGACCGATTTAAATGAGATTGAACTATTCTTAGGTATAAGATTAGAAAGGACTAGAAATACAATTACTTTAGATCAATCAATATACCTACAAAATGTTTTGAGAAAATTCTCTATGAGTGACTGCAACCCATCTAAGTCACCTTTCCCTTCAAAATTAGACCATACAGCTCTAAACTCAGACGTGCACTACAATGCACCCTGCAGAAATATCGTAGGATGCCTAATGTACGCTGTGCTATGAACGCGACCTGATATTTGTGCCGCAATAAGTATACTGAGTAGATATCAAAGTAAAAGTAACGCACAGCTATGGAATTGCTTAAAACATCTTCTAAGGTATATCAAAGGAACTGTTAATTTAAATGTTATTGTTATTGTGTATTTTTAAAAGATGATTGCTGTTGAGTTTCTTGCCACTTCTTCTCAACAGATCGACTTTCCGAAGTGGTGGTAGATTCAGTTCAATTTGTGATTGTGACTTACTTCAAATGTATTTAAATACTTACGAAATAAAGATTCTTTTGACTTTGACCTATAAAAAGTTAAGCAATTAGTTACCGGGTACCTATGCAGATTCTGATTGGGCAAGCGATGAGCTAGACCGAAAAAGCACAACGGGATAAGTTTTTCAAGTGTTTGGAAACTGTGTAATGTCGTGGAAGACACGCAAACAAAACACAGTAGCCGCCTCCTCAACAGAAGCTGAATACATAGCACTTTTCGAAGCTGTGAGAGAAGCGATTTGGATTAAGTCCTTACTAAATAGTATTTCCATACAACACAGCCCATTGTAATATATGAAGATAACAATAGTTGCATTTGCATTGCCTATAATCCCACTAATCACAAAAGGTCAAAGCATATTAATATCAAGTACCACTTTACCAGAGAACAAATTACTAAAAAAAAAAGTAATAAAGTTAGAAAATATTTCCACAGGAAACCAACTAGCTGATATGTTTACGAAAATGGTACCATCAGTCAATGTATAAATTAAAAAGGGTGAAGGTATTGTACCTAATTATTGAATTAGTTTTCTTTATAAGACTTGAATTTTTGAGGGGGACTGTTGGAATAATCAAAAATCCCAGTTATCAGTCACTCTGTCAATCACTCTGTACAAACCTATCAATCGATCACTCAAGCATTATTTAAAATTGTCTATTCAAATGTTTCATTCAATAAACGATTATTGCCTCGTACACTTGTTTTTAACTTACCTTTGGTTCTGCATCCCATTTCCAACATTCACCAAGGAAATCTATCTTCAAGCGAATTTCAACCTACTTGCATTTAGACGATATGCCAAAATGAGCTTGTTGTGGGTCATGATTCAGTTGGTTCGAGAGTACATACAGAATCGAGGACCTGATGAGTCGACACCTAGAAAATACTGAGGCGGTCTTTAAAGGCATACTTTATAATTGGTAAAGGAGTAACAATACACAAGTAGAATTTTCAAGCCATGCTATTCCAAAAAGGAAAATATTCGTAAGTAAGTCATCGATAAAAAACCGCCATATAACTGTGGAATTATTTATACTTACTGCGATTAAATAAGCTTTAAACTAGCTGTATTTATTTATTTACTCTTCATTGTACAAACACAAAATAGAAAATAAAGGACAATAAAAAAAGAAAACACAATCGGCGGCCTTATCGCTAGAAAGCGATCTCTACCAGGCAACCAAAACATTTTGTACATACAATCTAAAATTTAATCATTCAATTCAGTCAATCAAATAACTTCTTATAGCGCGTGTGTTTTTCAATAATACCTAAGCTCAATTCAAGTATAGCGTTTACTGCCCAAAACTTATTTTGAAGTTGTGCAATTGACTTTGGCCAAACTGATTTTGGACGGGTTGTCGCTAAACTATCTTAGTTTGGTATCAAGTTGATTTGGCTTAAGCGTTTTTTTACCCACGACGGAACGGTATATGCGTTTGGGGTGAGAGGGTGTTTGTGCAAACCAATGTACCATTTATCTCCAGAACCACTGGTCCGATTTTAATGCGGTTTTCAGTAATCGCTTTGGATTTGATTAGTGCATGTTCTTAGATAGGTGTAGCGGTAACAACTCACCAGGGGGCGCTGCAGTAAACATTTGTTTGTAAAAGCCAATGTTACCGTTTATCTGCAAAACCATTGGTCCGATTTAAATGCTGTTTTCAGTGATCGCTTTGGATTTGATTAGCGCATGTTCTGCGATAGGTGTTACGGTAACAACTCACCAGGGGGCACTGCAGTAAATATTTGTTTGCAAACCAAATTGGTCCGATTTGAATGCCGTTTTCAATTATAGCTTTGGATTTGATTGGTATAATGCTCTTAAATAGGTTTAACGGTAACAACTCATCAGGGGGCACTGCAGTAAACATTTGTTTGTAATAACAACCATTAATTCTGCAAAACCATTGGTCCGATTTAAATGTGGCTTTCAGTCAAGGGCTGCCATCAATATTTTAAATTTCAATATAAAACTACAAAATGAATTCATTCAATGGCAGCCTCAGACGGATTTTCTTGCTATTCTTATAAAGTTCATAGGGAGTTCAATACCTATGTTATTGCGACGTCTACATCTTCGAGAACCGAATAGGTAAGCGTAGGGAAGTGCTATAAAAACGAATAGTATGTTGTTCATAATATGACCGACTCTGTGTGAGATCAAGTGAACTTTTAAAAAAGCTTTTCACGTTAATTATCTCTCGTCACATAAATCATTTCAGTCGGGGATTTTAAATTATTTTATTCTTTTTCAATTACTTTTTAACCGTCGCGTCGTGGGTTTTTCAAAATTTTTATTTTGTTTTTTGCCGTATAGTTTCGGTCGTTACACATTTTTGACGTTCCTTCATACATTGGGCTTAGACAACAAGACGCACTTGGTTTATCATTTTATTTGAGCTTGCACATAAAAGTTTAGATTTAAAATAAAAATAAAACAAAATCCCCAGACAATCACACCAACTACATGGCCCCAAAGTAAGCATAGCTTGTGTTATGGGATACCACGTAGGTAGCGAACTTGGGGGAACCTAGAATATAAATACATAAATAGATAAACACCCAGACACGGAACATTTTTTTTTCTTGTTCCGTCCGGGAATCGAACCTGCAACCACAGGTGTCTGACGCAGATAGGTTTAACCCATCACCAAAGTGGTCGTCACCCTCCTATAATCCTCTATAATCCCATAAAAAATTATTGTATCATGCAAAATTTTATTCCAATTTATTTATTTATTAAGCTTTTGCATAGCTTCTATCGCGGGCCTTGAGCGTGGGGACCGAATCCAGAAAAAAACCTAACACCCCCCACGCCGACCGGCACAGCGGTGATACTTTGATTTCATAACTTTACATGGGGGCTTTAATAAACAATCAGCGCCATCTACTAGGAACTTATGGAACTTCATATTAGATCAAACATTACTGCACTAATAAAATAAATAAATAATTATAATTGCATAAGTTGATAAAAAATGCTATGCATCTTAGAGTATAAATGGCGACCTCATCATAAATAGAAGATCTCTTCCAAGCAACACAGCTGTTATTTAATTAAGGTTCAAAAACTTTGAATGACCGTTTCGTAATATAGGAATTTTGCACATGTTACATAGTTAATTGCTACCGTTAAAACTTCTGATGCCAACAGGATGCACAATTTGTCACTATGTACAAAATTTTTGTGAACGAAGTTTCGGTTTTCATCAACTCACGTACCGAATGGCCGAGATGAAAACATATAAGTATTAGCTCAGGTATATAAAAATCAAAAATAAAATAATAATAATATTTAAGTACCTAATAGTATTTTTAGAAGTCGTCGTGGTGCCGTGGTTACTGTGTGTATCAAACGATATCGCGGGTTAAGCAACGTTTGACACGGTCTGTACTTGGATGAGTGACCGCCGAACATTCATTTCTCACGGCGGCGACTTCCGCGCTTCGGAGGGCACGTTAATCAGCCAGTCCCAGGTGTTGTATACTTGTATACAGTAGTCGTTAGGGTTTGTCAGAAGCCATTTCGGCGCCCTGAAAAATTCTAACAAGTACTACCCAGCACGGGGCCAGCTTGGTGGATTAGGGCCTAAACCTCCTCGTCACCCAGAGGAGAGACTCATAGCCCTGCAACAAAGAGTTGTGATGATGATGATGTGTATTTTTTTTAACACTTATACATCATCTTTACCGACGTAGTAGTAAGCTTTTGAAACTGCATTTGCGATCCAAGATTATAATAAAGTTTACAGTATACCTTCTTGAATTTTAATTGTATGTACATATCGATGCGATCAATGCTGACTGGGAGTTTTAGGGAGTTACCACACAAATCGATATTCGTCGGTTTTTTTTTGATCGAATCTGATTGGATTTGTCTAGTAAAAACTATCGGTTGACGTCGACCAATCCATTCTACCATCGATCGCTGGCGTGGATCGATGATCCATTGATTGGTGCGAAGATAGGGTAGGGGATTAGTCATATTTAATGATTTGATTTGTATTCGTTGTCAATTGTTTTACAAGCTTACAGTCGATTCACTACTCTGAAAGTCTTACCATTCAAGGTTGCAGTACTTCAATATGGATCCATTAGAAAAACGCAGACAGCTTATTGATGCGTTTTTTTTGTATAAAATTGTAAACAACCAGATTGATTGTCCTCAACTTCTTGGCTGTCTTCGCTTTAACACCCCGTCTCTTTTATTTGAGAAAAGCTATAGTTCCGTTTAGACCTCCTTTTAGAGCCACTGTGTTAGGAAGTAATTCCCCTATATCTAGAATTACCAAAATCGTAAACGATCGCAGTTGTCTTACAGACTTACACAGTGACTCTAAAAGTAGATTCTCTAAATCTTTGCAGAAACTAATCAAATAATTAATTAATTATCAACTCTGTCAAAAATTGTATGCATGCTGTGTTTAAATTTAAGTGATTGTCATACTATGTAACCTTATAAAGTACCTTATGTCAAAATGTAATTATTAAGTAACAGTGTCAACAATTGTTGGTAAACCTGACTAAAGAAAATAAAAATAAATAAAATACTCTAAATGCATTCCATTTAAAAGCAAAGAACAATAGAGATGTCAGAAAATGTCATGCCGACTATTTTGCAATAAGTATCTTACCTAGTAATTCACTATTTCGTTCCTAAGTTAATTACATGTCTAATAAACGTTCTACATCTTTAAATAAACCTCCTTACTCTTGCTGCTTAAGATAACGATTTATGTCTACAATTACTAAAGTTTTATTGCACAGAGTTGAGATCACTATGCATGATGAGCATTCTTAGTAAGGATGGATGGATGTAGTTTATATCTTAAGACATAGTTGAGCCTTGTACGTGCTCTATTTTAACATAAACTAGGTTTAAATTTTCTCAATTTTTTACAATGAATAAATATTAAATAAAATACTAGAACCTCCACAATTGTTGTAAAATAAAATATAAAGGTAAACATGTAAATAGTGCCTAGGTAAAAATGTAGTGTATGAATTCTTCTTGGTATTATTTTAATAAAGGGGAATTATTTCAACTCCAAATTTAACACGTGCGGGCCACGGGCAGTAATGATTTAATCAAAACTACTGGATCGATTTTAATCATTTTTTCAGTTAGTGACATACCTACGCTATATATTTTATACCTGTGCAAATCCGGAGCGGCCAACTATGTTTTTATATACAACGTTCACAGTTTTTCTGTAGTGTATTTAGTATCAGCATTGCACCCGTGCAAAGCCGGGGCGGGTCGATAGTTTAATATATATTAAACATTATAATACAACCGATAAAAAGAATACATATCTGTATAGACATATATAAGTAGTTAAGATTAACGTGTTTCACCTGGTGTGCGAGCTAATATACCTAGGTGCTCCATATAGCTCTATATAGGCTATCATTGCGATGACCGTTTGCACTCAATAATTTTTTTTCTCGTACCTATAGAATTCTGTAACTTGATAAAATTTAAGATTATCATAATTAAATAGAACAGAACTAGAATTTTATTTAGTATCATTCTGGCTATTTCCAATAAATATTTTCATAAATGTATTGTAGATCCATCTATCTATACGATCTATGGCTTATGTTTAGCACTAAGGCTGCAAACTGGACGGCAGCGACAGCGGGAGCGAGAGCGGGAGCGGCGTGGGCAGCGATTTCCGCGACACGATAGAAAGTATTAAGCCGAGCGCCCGCTGGCCGTCCAGTTTGCAGCCTTTTATGTTCTTCAAAGGAGCTAATATCATCCGAATATACAAGTACTGAAATAGTCAATCATAAATTAATTACATCGTGAAATCGTGTAGGGAATTGTGAAATCGCACTTCTCACTACATACATATGTACATAAATTCACGCTTGTATCTCTTATGGGGTAGGCAGAACACCAGAGGTTATAAAACCATCTGATGTCACGTTTAACAAATCAGCAGGCGTAGCACGGGTTTCATAAGAGATAAGTCACACGACAAGACATAATTTTGTCACAGTCCGGTAATTTGTCTTATATGACAGCACGGGCACACGACGTGACAAAAATGCTTGCCGCGACATATCTTTGTCTTGACGTTTATACAAAGAACGAGTTTAACAACTTTAAACCTCCAAATGTAATTTTTTAGTTGGTGAATTTTTTGTTTTAATATTATTTTTAAGTTTTGTGACCATGTCAAGTGCCAAAAAGCAGTAAGTACCTACCTTTACCGTTGAAGTCTTAAAAGAATCTGATTATAATAATTGATAGGCATAATTATTATTCATCATCATCATCATCATCACAACTCTTTGTAATGAGCCCACTGCAGGGCATGAGTCTGTCCGCTGGGTGGCGAGGAGGTTATAGGCCATAATCCACCAAGCTGGCCCAGTGCTGGGTGGTGGATGCCAGAATTTTCAGGGCGCCGAAATGGCTTCTGACAAACCCTAACGACTACTGTATACAAGTATACCGGGACCGACTGCTTAACGTGCCTTCCGAAGCACGGAAGTCGTCAAGAGAAATGAATGGTCGGCGGTCACCCATCCAAGTACCGACCGCGCCGAACGTTGCTTAACATGTGATATCGTATGATACACACATTAACCATGGCGCCACGACGACTTCATAATTATAGTTATGAAAAAATAATCTCACAACCTCCGAACCGCAGTGATAAAAAATGTTTGGCGATGTGTCAAATTGTGACAAAAATAAACAAAACGATGCCGCCATGCTATTAAATAAGAGATAGAACTTGAAAGAAGTCTTAAACATTTGTCAAGATGTGTTTGTCACGCATTCTAGATAAATTAAACTTGCCCCGTGCTGCTGTATAAGACTAAGCAATTATGTCGCTCAAATTGTGATATAATCTGTGACATAAGTCTTGTCTTGACAAGCCGTGCTACGCCTGCAGGGGGCGTTATAGTGGCGGAGAGGGCTGACCTATCCCTCACAAAAATATCTCCAATAAAACCTTTTCCCTTAACTTACATTTACAGTATGCCGGGGAAGAGAAGCTGCTGGCATATTCTATGTTTTTCTTTTGCTCCCAGTCCAGCATGGAAGACTTAAATTCATATTTAAAATTCGATAGTTTGAATGGATGGTTTTTCTTAATCACGGAAGAACGTACTTTAAATTTTGTATAGAAATAGCTTATAGTCTAGAATGTGCATTAATTTTTAACTTTTCTCTGTCTGGACAAACCTTCGAGGTTTTTAGATAGTAAGCTCTTCATACAGAAAAATATAAATAAATAGGTCAGCTTTTTTTATTTCAGCCAAATGGCACCACTAAATTGCCAAAAGAGACACCATGCGGCCCGTAGAGGAAACTTATCAGACCCGTCATCATGCTATCAAATCTTCAACAGCATTATTTTTTAATATCATAAAAGTTAGAAAATTTGGGTTCCAATTTATCAATAATGATCGTCAGCGTAACATAAATATCTTCAAAGTTCAAAAACTCGTCGAGGTTGGTTGAAGAGGTACCTAAGAAATTTAAAAAAGAATGAGGCTGTTATTATTGGCAAAATTACAAAAAATTGGATTACAAAAAATATTATTTACTTTTGCAGAGAAGCTATAAAGTTAATTTTATTTAACAGAAACATTACAAGTGCTATTCGTAAATGCAAGACTGGCCTTTAAGGGAAATTTAAGCACGTCTGCGTTTTATTTATTCGGTAAATTATCAGTTATTTCTCCTGAAAGCGTCAAACCAAAAACAAGCAATGCCCACAGTGGGTATGCCATCTTATCTGCAATTATTGGGTTATATGATAAGGAGCTGAAAATGTCATCACCAGTTAAAAATATAATTTGATGAAATATATAGAATCACATGTTTTTTTCCACAGCTACTTTAGAAGAATCTTAGCTAACACCCCCTTTTATAGAATCCTATAGTTAGAACAATATGAAAAATAAATTATAGCAGCGGAGGGTTTAGTTCATTCGGTTACCGGCAGAAAACAAAATTAAAAAATGTCCCCAAAATACAAGATAATTTCGGATTTGAGACACTACTCGGCAGCACCGTCGTTGTGCACGTTCCCTTTTTAATAAGAAAATTGATTTGATGCCAACCTCGTCTACTCCAATGGTATTTTAAAAGCGCAAAATGTCCTTGAGCAGTCCTGCCCAAACAAAATATAAGAAAATTTCAAATTTCTGCTCAATGTCCTTATTTCTTGACATATTCAAATTTCGCGCCTGACGTATGATTTACTACTCTATTCGCCGTTTTCCAAAATTATCGTAATTATAATTAGACAATCGGTGAACTAGTGCAAAGTGTAATTTGATAACTTCTGCAAATGTCAGATGCCACTCAAAAAATGTAAGACAAGAGTCTTTTTCTTTTCTTTTTTTTTGAGCGATAATACACCCTTTTTGTTTGATATTAGAGCAATGCACGGGTCATCTTTTTATGAAAATGACTATACTTAAACTTTAACATCTTTTTTACATTTGCTTTTCTGGGCAGAAGCTACTATAAACAAATTATCCTTTATAAATGACATTGGAGAGAACTCAGAAGGATGTTTTGTATTGGGCAGGACGAGGCTATGACACGAGAGTACGCACTAGGTATTTCAAATTGCACAGTAAACACTTTTATAAAACTTCGAAGCGAATGAAGTCGCGGGCAGCAACTAGTAAATACATAATTTTCCTGTTACCTTCTTTGCGAACTGCCTCGTGTATGACTATTAAAGTTTGTATCCATTATACAATATATTGCTGCAATAACTCACAGATAAGTACAAGAAATAACAATGAAGATACCATCGAAACGCACTAAACATAACGCTTTTGATTCAGAATCCAGGCAAATGAAAATACGTGTTAATAGGTTGATGTATGTAAACAACTAAATCATGTTTTAAAAAAGATTTAGTAGTCTGTTTTAATGGGCAATTAATGGATATGGTTTATGAGGCGAGTGACCTTGTAATATTTTAGGACAATGGGATAGAATTTGAAAAAAATATCTTCTGCCATGGCTTGTGCCATGAAGAATAGATATTAGAATATAAATGACCTTCTCTCTGCACTTGAATAAGGGATTCTGTTCGGGGTAACCGTCGTCGCGTTAGAACTATTGATAAGGTTTTAATCTGGATTCCACCAAAAGTAGTTCAAAGGGCTATAACTATAAGCTATGTATATATTACAAAACTTCGCCTAAAAGTCGAGTTCTGACAGTTTTTGTCAGCAAAACCGGACTTAGGACCCAAATAATCAACGAATGTAGAGCATTAAAAAAACCGACTTCACGTCAAAATTGGATGAAGTATAAGGTCGTCATTGTATACAGGGTTACTGGTTAAGTCGACCTAGATCCGTTAGCGGCATATAGTACCCGTCTTTTCGAACTTATTTCACTATGAAACACCCAACCTAACCGTTTTCGAGATATTCGACTTTCAAATTATTTCATAAAACTTGCCGATGTTTTTCCATTAAATGTCATATTTTGAAATTGGTTCGCTTTTCAAAATATGACATTCAAATATGATTTCCACTCAACAAGTCGGAATAAGGGCAACCGACTGCTTTCAGAATAATGGCAGGCACTTTAAACAATTACTGTAAAATTTTAGAAGAAGAAGAAGTAAAAATTAAAGAAGAACAATAAGAAGTAGTTTTTGTCTCACTCACGCCTAAATATCCTGAAAAATACCGCTCACACTCGCACGCTTATGGAATGTTATCTGATTTGTACAACCTAATAGTCGTGTATTTTGTTGTAATTTTGACCAAACTAGCCCAAATTTCAATACCAATGTGATCTTTTTTTGTTAGCATAGGTCCTTGCAAACAAATAAAATGAAAAAAAAAAACGATATAATAAGGGGCTGGTTTTTTAGGTAGCACACAATGTCTAAAAAAATTAATGAATTTTTTCAAGTTTTTCAGCTATACTTAAGAATTTCATGAATTGCATTTTGTCTGAACAAAAATTACTTTAAATACAAGCAAATATCATCTTCCAAATAAGACCACTTTTGTGTATCGGCGGTTACCCCAAGGCACTGCGTGCCGCCAGAGCTACGCAGCCTCGTCTTTTTAGCTTTCAGCTCATCCATGGGGGCAACCTGTCAGGGTGCCGCCCGCTGCGCAGCCTCTATCTACCGATTGGCTGTCGTTCCGATTATGATCAATGGCCTTTACCAAATAGGGTCATTAAAGGGGGATGTTTAGTGGGTATACTCAGGAAACTGAGGAGTTTCGTGGCCGCTTGCGGTCCCACACTGTCACGGTATTTTATACCTGTTAGCCTTCGGGGCTAGCAACACTTTAGAATACCCTTTCGTTCGTAAGATGGATTCATCCTCCTGCTAGAGCTTGCTTTAGTGGGTGCCAAAGCTTTCCTTGACGGAAAAACAAAAAAAAACATATTTTTTTATAATATTTTTTTGTCCAGAACTAAATGAATTTTGATGAAATTTATATGGGACTACCTCTAAAATTTTTTCTATCATATGAAACAAGATTATTTAACATCGATTCATAATTGTCCAAGAAATCGTGTAACAAAGACACAAAAAAATAAATACACATTAATTGAACTCTTCCTCCTTTTGGAATTCGGTTGGTTATTGAAACGATCTGAATGTGATTTGTATTAATTAAAAAATAATTCTGTCGCGTATAGCTTTAAACACGATGAAAATCTTAGCAGTTAGCTTCAAAACATTCAGGATTCATTGAACCCAGTCACAGGATGTTACAGCTTATTGAATATCATATAAAAATCTTATCAGGGACACCAATCACTATGCAGGGTTAAATTTATTAATATTCATGTATGTTATTAATAAATTGTTTGCTTTTAAAAATAAAAATATCAAAATAATAAAACAAGGTGAATTATTTTGAATGGACTGTTCAAAGTTATTTAACTAAACATTCCGTGGGTGTTTTACGCTACTTACGACAAGTTGTAGAAACATTTGCTTTTAATCGGCTTAGCAAATGTTTAGAAATTCGCAATGTTGGCGTAGAAATGAAAATAAAATGAAATAATTTAAAGATATAAAGAAAATATGTTTTGGGTAACATTTTATTTATATATTTGTAATTTTTTCCTAGTTTATTTAGTATGTAATTAACTTATATTAAATACTCGTGTCAATTTGTAGGTAAGTAAAGAGTTTTTTAATCAAAACATTAGCTTTACACTCTGAACAAACAATTATAATATTTTAAATTGAAAGTTATACTTTGAAGCTTTTGTTGAAGCTTTGAATAATCTATTTTACACAGAAATAGTTCCTATGTGCACCGATATACGGAGAAAAACGTATTTCGTAAACCGATAAATCTCTTACTTAAAGGTCAAAAGGTATATCAGCGTTAAGGTACAAGCACCCTAAGCAAGCAAAAATCCGCGTGCGAGCCTCTCATACATTTTATATGAACTATCGCAAACTATTCCGGGGCGGGGCGGGTCGCATTTCATATAAAACTAGCTGACCCGGCAAACGTTGTTTTGCCATATAAATAAAAAAAAAATAGATGTTGGCCGATTCTCATAGATACCGGATAAGCACAAAAATTTTCATCAAAATCGGTCAAGCCGTTTCGGAGGAGTATGGCAACGAAAAATGTGACACGAGAATTTTATATATTAGATGTATGCAAGTGACGCAGGCGGATTATTGCGCTACGATGCAGCGGCATCGTGTGCGCGTACTTTACGCGTTTGTTGTGAAAATAAGTTAAGGTAAGTTTAGTTTTGTCTATGCGTCAGACAGTCGAATTATGTTTTGAGTTTTTTTTAAATTAATGTATCTTGGTATCTACAACAAAAATATATACATGTATGTTTAATAAGTATGTTTATGCTACCGTACTGGACAGAGAGCAAAACAAAAATATGAAATGTTACGTTGATGACAGCACGATTGTAGAGAGATTTCACCTTACTGAAGGTGTCCGATTGGGGCTAGTAGAGTTTAATCAATTTCAACGCGTCCAAAATACAGAAGTGTCTATTCTCCTAAAAAAGAGCACTATCGACCACTTTTCAAAATGTATCTGTCCCCATCACCATCTACGGCTTCTAGGCGTAACTTTAACATTCAGTTTAATTTTCGGTCAAAACATTGTGTCCATGGCTCAAGTAGCTTCAAATAAGTTGAGAATCATCTCGAAGGTACGGCGGTACTCCCACAGCTCAAGTGCGATCATTCAATCGTGTTAACGTAGCGGCTCACTGCAACAACAGTTACATTTTCCTGCACAATTTTCTCATACACACTTTCGTTTATAATGTCTTTCAGTTTAACTAGCACTTATTCAGAAGCGTTTAAAATTCGAAATTGTAAATCATCATCCGCTATGAACTTAGTTTCAAATTTTACCGTAAACTATGCCTCCATTTTGGACTTCGACTATGCCTAGAAAGTGCCTTATATAATAATTTTATAAGATACTTAAGTGTAATTGTTTAGATGTAACAAAGCAAAACGTTCACCAAAACGGTCACAATTCACTGATTGAATTGTAACAAATATAAACTAAAATTTTCAAGATCAAAGTTATATTCAGATATATTGCTATCGAATCTTGGTTTAAATACATATTTTAAATCATCTTTATCGCAACGACTACACTTTCCGTCATTATATTTTACACGACGTAGTTGCAAACTTGTTGTTTGTTCTCGATATTTTAATTAATTTATGGCTCCCTTACAATCGTTTCAAATACAATAAAGTTGCCATGACAACTATTTTAGAGTTAATCTCACTCAAAAGTTTAAAAGTCGCTTTTAGTGAAACTGTCATCGAAAATTGGCGACATTAATTTCATATTTTATTTAAATAAACTGTTACATACCTCAACTAAATCAGAATACTTGTGATAGCACAAAATAAATAGGTTAAACCTTTTGAAACCTTTAAATTAAAAAATATGACGGTACTAATTAAAGTCTGTGGTTAAAATATAAGGGTCAATTTAGGTGCCCTCTGAGGCCTGCTTTATTTGAATATGAATTTTATTAGAGGTAAAGAATTAGTTCATTGTTTATTTAACTTTTAGATCCAATGAACTCTTCTTGATTAATTTGGTGTATGTAGCGCTGACATATTTTTATTCTTCGAAAAAAGAATGTATATCCTGCCTAATTGCAATTTTACTCTAGGTTGACCAATCACAACTTTTTTTAATTCACCTAGGCCTCAGGTGGCATCTAAAATACTTCATTCCCACGATAAAGCTATTTGAATGAATTACAAACATTTGCTTAACGCTCGATCTTCCCTATGTCCCTTTGTATTAATTAGACTTAACTAGACTTTAATTAACTTTAAACATTACCTTTAGAATGGAACTTGCAATTATTTCACCATATGAGAGGATAATTTGTGTAATAATAATCCTCTCATATGATACGGTAATGACGTGTACCAATCTACCATAAGCATAGCGTTCTATAAGCGCAGGTAAATAAAATAAAACTGACTAAAAAAACTAAACTAAAAAAAAAGACTAAAAAAAACATTTAAAACTGAAATGTATACGGGGTTAATTTAAATTAGCGCATCACCCCCTGCGGCCAGCCTCTCCACATAAATCCCAACAACATTTTGTTCTACGAATATATTCAATATTTATAATTTCTTAAGTTTATTATCTGTTATCTAGCACAAGTAGGTAAGTACTTACTGACCACCGAACTCGTCTAGAATGCAGCCAGCGCGTCATAAACCTCAACTTTGAAGAGGATGATTTTTCTTCAAAATTGGTTATGAGTGACGAAGCGCATTTCCATCTCTCAGGGCATGTCCATAAGCAGAATACTCGATTCTGGGGTACTGATAATACTCATTATTCAAGAAACACCTTTACACCCACTAAAAGTTACTGTATGGTTTGGCATCTGTGTTGACAGAGTGATCGGACCCTATTTTTTCGAAGACGCTGGAGGCAATGCGATAACTGTCACTGGAGAACGCTACAGAACCTTGTTACGTGAGTTTTTGATACCCAGTATGGACGAATTGGGGCTGGAACACATTAGGTTTCAACAAGATAGCGCTACGTCACACACACAGCGCGCGACACTATGGACTTAGTGAGGGACGCTTTTCCAGGCCGAGTTATCTCTCTCGTTTTGGCGATTTGCCATGGCCTGCAAGATCAGCCGATTTGACCAGTCCAGACTTCTTTCTTTCTTTAGGGTTTTTTTGAAATCTCGGGTGTATGTGAACAAGCTACAGACTCTCGCAGCTCTAAAAGAAAACATTCATCAAGAAATAAGGAACATATCGCAGGAAGTGTTACGGCAAGTTATGCAAAATGTCATAAATAGGGCTCAAATGTGCATCAACTCCGGAGGTCACTATTTAAAAGACATCATCTTTAAATCCTAATGGTACGAAATTTAATGCCACAAATATACATAAAAAAAAAACTTAATCTAGTTTTCTAATTTAGAAAAAAAAATTGTAGCTGAACCAAATAGGGTCTTTGCTTTTGCGCCACCCAGTAGAAATATTGATTTATTTCTATGTTTAAGCCCCAAGATCCAACATCTATGCGAGCAATATATTACTTTGTGATACGAATAAAGTATTTTATTCAGAAGCAGTCTTTGAGAATATATATGTTGGATCTTGGGGCTTAAAAATAGAAATAAATCAATATTTCTACTGGCTGGCGCAAAAGCAAAGATCCTATTTTATTTAAAAAGTCCATGCACAAAGCTGTGTATTTGTAGTGTTGATTGACGCTTGAAATCTGAGAGATCCTGTCTGCAGTAAATTTTGGATTAACATAAACATCAGTTTCAAAATAACTCGAACATACACCACGTTTTATTCCTATCCAAACAGATTGACGTTTATGAATTCTAAACGCATTTCGTGTAAATCACAATCCCTATCACACCATAAGATGATTCCACTTCTGTGTCTTTCGGCCGCTTTTGTATAATTAAACTTGCGCAGTACCAACCAATATATTAAACCACGATCAATACCTACATTTAAATGGCAGATACTAACACAGTGTATGAGATGGTTCTTTCATAGCTTTTAAGAAGCAACGATCGTGCAGGTATTGGTGATTCTGTCCATGGATAACTGCCATTCCAAGGGACATCTACATAGGTTTGTCTACTCTGATCCAATAATTTTCATCTCGGTGTCAGTATTTTTACTGCCTAAGAGCCCATGGTCTTCGTTTTACTGGCCCGTTTTATCGGATACTTTTTTTCATCGATGGCGCATAGAACTGTATGAGCGATTTCACATATGGCACAGTTTAAAGTAAAAAAAACGGTCTGGTAAATTATGACATTCCGTTTTGTCATCGAATACCGGATGAACGGAATACCTATCCGTCATGTTTCCACAAAATTTTACCGGATAGAAGCCGACAACGGTATTGGTACGTGAGATCAACATTCATGAGGTCAACATTTACTAGGTAAACACCGTTATGGCAATGCTTAGTGAATCAACAGTTTACTATGTCAGTAAATTACGAGATTGACAGTTCATGAGATCAACAGATCACTAAATAAATAATTTGCTACGTCGACAGTTCACCACTTCAGTATGTTCAGTAAAAAAATCAGCTAAGTGCGATTCAAACCCACGAAGGGTCCAAATACTGACCGACTACTTACTTAACAGGCACTACAGTTCATTCAACACACTTCATGGTCATACATTGATATCTTTTATCAATACAGAGTAAGCTCAAACTGGAGAGAACCCGTCTTATATAAACTAAAAAAGACCATCTTACATAAACTAAGTTAATTAACCTATAATTATAACAATCTATTTAAATGACCGCATGTTTTATTTAAAATAAATACTGCGCCATCTAGTGAATGCGGTAGGAAACTGCCGTTGAATTTACTACGTGGTATGTACGGGAGCCTCATAAATATATATGTGTTTCTACTTTTTAGTATTTGTTGTTACAGTCAGTTACAGTAGCAAAAGAAATCCATCATCTGCGATCAACCCGTCTGTCTAATTACAGGTGACAGTCGGACAGAGAGACGATCAGATTAGCAGCGGAATCTTAGTAGAGTCTTTTTCATGAAAGAAGTCCCGTGATTTGAGTGATACACCCTATGTGTTTGACATAAAAGCAATGCACATGATCTCTTCAATGAAACGACTATAACAGGATCCCATTTTACCTGTTGGGTATGGAACTCTGAAAACGACCTGTGTGACTGTGAAAAAGCTAGAATACACATGAAATTTAATTTTTCAAGCCTTGTCAAATTTGTCAAGCCTAAACAAATATCACACTCTCTACCAAAATTTTGCTTCCCAACCCAATCTCAGGCACCGGTCTTCAAGTAAAAACGTTATTTAAGTATATTGAAGTTTGTTAACAATTCTCACCATAAATCTGAACAAATATAATACACCCTTCTTAAGATATAGGTTTCCCCTAAGCCCTCTTCAATCTGAAACCCAAATCTTTGTATATTTCCACTGCAAGCACTTATATCTACAGGCGCTATATGGCAATACCGATGATGACAAGACGAATTTCCTACATAACTGTATCACGATATTTTCCTATAAATCAATTGCTGTAAAAGTTGTCGATCGATGCTATTTTGTCATTCAAAGTTCAGTAGTGAAGTCCTTGTATTTTAAATAAATAAATAAATAAATATTCCTGACACTCACACAACATTATCTAGCCCAAATTAAGTTTCTTAAAGAACTTGTGTTATGGATACTAGATAACTGATACACTTAAGAAATATATAAACATACATATTGAATAAATACATATTTTTTATTAGAATAAACTTAAATAAACATATAAACGTCCATGACTTGACGGCTAATATCTGTGTTCATCACACCGATATCCGCCGCCGCCGGGATTCGAACCCAGGACCTCTGGCATAGAAGGCAATGTATGTTACCGCTACACCAGCCGGTCGTAATAACACATACAGGATAAAAAAATTCGTGAAATATCGTGCAAAGATGGTATAATAATTTCCTTTAGTGATAATTGAGTTTCCGTAAAATTCCCGTAAGTCATGCTTATCCAGTGGTTTATCTGTCACCATATTTTTTCATTTAAGTCATATCCTGGAAAACGTTAAATGTCAGCGTCACATTTTTTGGTTCTGGCAAGTTCATTCATCTCGGTATTAAGGGAAACAAATTATGACGAAATTTAACAAGATAAATGGCGTGGCGAGGGATTATGGGAGAGTTCAACGGTTTTTTGACCTCTAATTTGCAAATCAACAATATGAATAGGTTCGTTGAGGTAATGCTTTTTTGAAGAACCTTAATTAAGCGATACTTACAGTCAAATAATTGATTGGCAATACTTACTACCACTTTATTTTTTACTCCTGGATAAAATTTTATAACAACTTAAGATAATGTATAAATTAGTAAAACATAACTCACGAAGAGCTGGTTAATAATGATCCTGGTGCCACTTGCTAATAATGTCAGTTTCTTCTCCAATCAAAGATTCTGCACGTTAGTCATCTGTGTACGTGTTTCGATTGCCTCTTGCGAGGTCTTAGGGTTTATTGGGCATGGAGGTTGTAAAATAAATTCAAAGATATATGTGTCGAATTCAGTATTAATGGAACTACTATCTTGTTTTTGTATCATTTCTACGGAATGCTGACTAGACCAAGTTTGAAACGTGCAATGGTAAGATTGGTAAGTCGAAATATACTTCGCCAAAATCTCGTTGAAATGGACCCTTACTTACTTACTTATCGCTGGCCGATTAGTAAATCCCCAGCTAGAATGTTAAAAACCAATGCTTCCAACCAAAGTTACGTAACGTTAAGTTGTTTATTACCAATTCCGAGTATCACCCACACTGTTATAAACGGTGGTTGTAAACAAGCCACAAACCAAGGACAGAAACCAAGGTCACGCTAAGTAACGCCCCAAATTGTCAGTGCGCTTTGATCTCTCGCGTCGGCAACATCTTCGTGATGGCAGTTTTATATGCAATTGAGGATATAAAGAAGGAAAGGTTGAAACTTTTGAGTAGCTCCGTGGGCAAAGGGCCTTAAGGAATCTTCAAGTTCCCATTGCTAGCCAGCAGCCTTCATAAACGTTTACTTTTAAATATCGAAAAGTCGAAGTAAGTAATTTAAATTTTTGATGTCTTAAAGAAATCGTTTCTCAGGCTGCAACTGGACGGCAGCGACAGGAAAGCGAAAGCGGCGTGGGTAGCGGCGTGGGCAGCGATTTCCGCGACACGATAGGAAGTATTGAGTTTGTATGAAACCGCGACAAATCGCTCGAGCGCCCGCTGGCGTCGAGAACGGCCCAGATTTCCCGCGTCGCTGCCCGCGCCGCTGTCGCTCTCACTGTCGCTGCCGTCCAGTTTGCAGCCTTAGAGTTCAAAAGTTCACCATGTAGTCCATGTAAATCTAAATGATCTTATTCAAACTCTCAAACTACACACCGAGTGTAAATAAGAATTATAACGAGGTCAATTTATTTTTACACTGTTTAGAACTTTTATAAACGTAAAAGCGTAAAAACAAAAATGCAACAGCCAATGTTTTAGACACTATCTGTGTAAAAATACAGAGCAAAAATACAATAGGTTATTAAAATGAAACGCAGGTTTTTCACCTGTTTAATCGTACTAGTATTATAATCTTATTATAAGACCTGCCCGAAGGTAATTTGGAAGATCAAAATTCCCTTGAGCTGTCCTGCCCAGACAAAATATTAGAAATTTAATTTTTCTTTTGATATATTAAAATTTTTTCCTTTAATGGTTTTCCGGAGAGTGTTATATCAATACATACAAAACGAAACAATCTTAAAAACATAAAATTCAAATGTACATTCATATTAAGTAAAACAATCTTTAATAATTACTCTTCTAACAAATTATAATTGATACAGTATAAAAATGTAGAATGTAACAACACTTTCGAAAATAAAATAAAAAGTACTTGATCAAGGTACAAGCAATTTTTTTAAGCAAAAATTAAATACATTAGATATAATATCAAGGCTATTATGGAAACTAGAATCCTCACATAAACGTCAAAATAAAACTTCAATTCAAAACTTGATTTAACATAAAAAAATAATCTCCTCATTAAAATCAAATGTTAAATATTAGAAATTCAAAGTTTGGATTAACTGCTATATACTACATTGATTGAAAAGTTCGCGGCCTGGCCATTAAAAAAAAAACTTTTGTTATTTTTTCTGCCGTCATTTTGAACTGTCATTATTCAATTGTCAGCCCGCGAATTTTCAATTTGATATCTTGTTTAAATAAAATTTTACGAACAATATAAATACGTGTGTAGAACAAATTTTCACTAATGGAGAAATTTGAACAACGTGCTGTGATTAAATATTTGTTTAAAAAAAGATTAACACCAAAGGAGATCCATGATGACATGCAAACAACATTAGGGGAATCTGCCCCGTCTTATACCACTGTGAAAAAATGGGTTGTCACTGTGTTAAACGTGGACGAGAGAACATCGAAGATGACCCTCGCTCCGGCAGGCCAATGACGTCTACGACCGAAGAAAACATCAATAAAGTGTGTGATCTCATATTGAAAGACCGTAGATTGACTATCAGAGAAATTGCAGACACTATAGGCATCTCATATGAACGAACGCAAAACATCATTGTCCATGAACTCGGCTTTTCTAAGGTTTCGGCTAGGTGGGTCCCCAGATTGCTTTCAGTAGAGCAAAAGCGAATTCGACTCACGATTTCTCGCGACTGTTTGGAGATGTTCGAGGCTGATCCACAAGGTTTCCTTGACAGATTTGTGACAATGGATGAAACCTGGGTTCACCACTATACCCCAGAATCAAAACAACAATCCAAACAATGGAAAAAATCAGGTGAACCAACTCCGAAAAAAGCAAAGGCAATTCTGTCGGCTGGCAAGGTGATGGCATCGGTTTTTTGGGATGCTAAGGGTGTCATTATGGTGGACTACCTTCCAAAAGGCGAAACAATAAACTCTGCGTACTATAGCACCCTTCTGCGCCGTTTACGTGAAGAAATTAAACAGAAACGCCCAGGATTACTGAGAAAGAAAGTGTTCTTTCACCAGGACAACGCCCGAGTCCACACGTCTGTCGAGTCTATGGCTCAAATTCGTGATTGTGGTTTCGAATTGTTGCCACATCCAGCTTATTCTCCTGATTTGGCACCTTCGGACTTTCATCTGTTTCCAAACCTGAAAAAACACCTCGGTGGGCAGAAATTTTTAACGAATGAAGAGGTCGAAGCCGCTGTTAACCTGTATTTTGAAGACCTTTTTTTAAAACAGGTATGGAAGCTCTGGAAAGCAGATGGAAGAAGTGCATAGAGCTAAATGAAGATTACGTCGAAAAATAAAAATATTTTTGTATGTACTTTATTCTGTTTTCTTGACTAGGCCGCGAACTTTTCAATCCACCTCGTAGGTTGTTTTCTAACCTTATCGTGATTGCTTGAAATATTAGACAATCAGTGAACCAGTGTAAACTTTAATTTGACAACTTGTTCAAATGTCATATTGCCTGCAATACTCACTGTTATTATATACGTGGTTATTACTATTAGTATTTGTTGTTCTGGGCAGAAACTACTATAAACAAATTGTCCTTTATAAATGCCTAGATGTAGCGCGCGGCTTTACCCGCGGGAATTTCGGGATTAAAAGTAGCCTATGGGCTATTTCAAAATGCACACTATCACTATGATAAATTTCATGCAAATCCGTTCAGTGTTCTCCCGTGATTGAGGAACAAACATCCATACATCCAAACTTTCACATTTATAATATTAGTAAGATAAGATAGAAAGAAGTAAGATATAGGCAGAACTTAGAAGGATTTTCTTTTTTATTGAGCAGGGCGAGGATAATTTGAAAGTTATTAAGAATAAATGGAAGTTTCTTGTTCTTTCACACTGAAACAAGTTGACAAAAGAAGTGCTAAACCTGAAATAGTTTTAATCTAAACCTAACGAATGGATTAGGATATGCGCAGGCGAGCTTCTGATAACAGCGCTAGTAATAAATTAACTAAACGTTTTGATTTTCATGACAAGACCCTCTCAGATTTACTCTAGATAGAACCGCGAATAGGATCGTCCCCACGGAGCAGTGTTCCCAAGTATTAAATTAAACAAGGTAAGGTAATAAATAAATAAGGATTGTGTAAAAGGCCTCAGACGTAAAGCTTCTTGTTAAGAAATTGAATACTTAAATACGAGATTGCAGTTTAATATAAACTCAGTCAAGTTTAATAGTCAGGTAGGAAAAAATATATTTTATTATTGACTAAATTCTAATCATTAAAGCGACAACGAATCGCTTATCGTAAAAAGTCAGTTTTAATTATAAGGCCGATTTAACTCAAAGGTATCGAGTTACTTAATGTTAAACAGCAATACATACATATATACATAGATCACTCAAAAGTTCTGCATTGCATAAAAAAACAACTTGTTATAACCAAAATATTGACACTATTTTTTTATTTATAAACACTGCCTCTTCGGAGTTGGTCGTAGTTCAGTAGCATCTGTGAGCATCATTCCACGCGAGCCCGCTTCTGCTTGCAACGACAACAAAATTTCCGACTTTTACATCGTCTCATAGGTAATCCGCGGGTTTTCTTCTATCAGCCGCTTAACAATAGCCACATTATTTTCGTAGACGACAGTTGAAGTTGAAAGAAACCCTACCTCTCTCAAAGTCAGCAAACCACTTCAAGGTGCTCCAACAAGGCGTGCTCTCTCAAAAGCATTTTAATGACAAGTGGCACACTCTTGCGGGGAGAGAGAAGTTTTAAAATCATAAAAATTCATCGCTCTAAAATCTTTTCGACTTAACTCCATTTCGTTGCGTATATGGTTAAAAACAATTGAGTAATGATTTTCCACCAATTTCTTTTTATTACTTTTAGAAGGTTGCAAGTCGTTTAAAAACATAGGTATATAACACTAGCTGACCCGGCAAACGTTGTTTTGCCATATAAATAAAAAAAAATATATAGATGTTGGCCGATTCTCATAGATACCGGATAAGCACAAAAAATTTCATCAAAATCGGTCAAGCCGTTTCGGAGGAGTATGGCAACGAAAACTGTGACACGAGAAGATTTTAGAGAGATTTTATTTAGATTATAAATTCAAATAGTTCCGAGAGCTAGAAGTGCAAAATTTTTAGTGTGCCCCAAGTATTTTTACGTTTATCCCTGTACTTCAAATCTGTGAAACTTACCAATCACACTGTTTGGGCAGTTTTGTTTTCATTTTCATAGCATTTTCATTCGCAAATATGTATCGAAGTGAATCGAGCGCGGCAAAGTTACACTGACAAGTCGTATACGCAATAGGATAGATTGAGTGCATGTGCTGCGATTAAAAAGTTATTTTGTAATTAATTAATTAAAATAATTACTTAAGTTATTCTCACATTGCTGCAGTCCAAAACGCTAAGTAATTGTGTTAGTCTGCCAGGATTTGTTACCGGGGCAACGGAATGAAGAGAAGCAGACTTACACGTCAGTGCCTCCACGTGTTTTGGTGAAGGGTTGGTTTCGGGATTGTACTGAGGACGACAAAACGGCCAACTCTGGATCACGCAAATAGCGCCCGCTTAAAAGCCTGGAGAATCCCAAGGCTTAGTATACCCACCTACGTGGCGCGTACACACACAGCATGTAATACATACATAACTTCACGTCTGTATCCCTTATGGGGTAGGCAGAATACCGAAGGCTGTAAAACCATCTGATGTCACGTTTGACGAATTTGGATGTATTATAATAGTAGAGAGACACTATTGCAGTGACAGGGGGTAAGCCTATCGCCCAAAAAAAGCGTGTAACTTTTTTTTTAAAGTGCTATCAATTTAGTATTTCAAAATGTTAACTGTAAACTGATTAAAAAGTATGTGGTATACAAAACAATTGGTTCAGCAACTATTAGTTTTCATAAACCATCGCTTACACGATTAACGACCAATATAAGATAGACTAGTTAGTAATTAACTTCAAAGCTTGACTATAGTTATAACTTCATTAACTGTTCAAGAAGCAATAAGGCTTAATTGGTTTGGTCCTATAAAGTAATTTAAAAAGCTTTTTATGTTAAATAATAATAAAAAATCTCTACTGCCACTACTCAAAAAGTTCTGTAATATTTAAAATAACTTAAATATAAATACTCATAATACAAAAACAAGAGCATTTTTCCAGCAAAAATCTAAACATCTCTTTAAATTAGCCGCGCTACACACACGGGGACAGTGGGTTTGATAAAGTCTAATTAAATATAATTTAGTTATGGCCTATACGAGAGCGACAATAGAACAATATGCAAATATTACTGAGTGTGAATTTCCTTCATTTGTCATTTGTTTTACGATTTGGCAGCTAAATGATAATTATTTGTCACGTCAGCATGAATTTAACGCGAAAGAATTTTCGAACTAAGATTTTTTATGACTTTCGGTGTCATTTAAAATAAAATAAAGTTATGCCAGACTTCGACTGGCCTTTCACGATGAAGCCTCTATTTGTGCCACTATTTATAACTGGTTTAATGGATTTAAAGTGGTCGCACTAATCTCACTGATGCTCTGCGTGAGGGTCGGCCTTCTACAGCGACGGCTGAAGGAAACATCAGTGTTGTGCGATGCTTGTGATAGAGATTCAAGTGCACAAAACCCTCCAAGAACATTTAGCCATTAGAAAGCCTTTATACAGGTTGCGTATTGGGAGCGAAATGAAACCGATGAATGCTGGATAAATACTGACTTTATTCATAAATAATATGCCATTATATAACGTGAAAGTTTACATACTTCACCTCCCCATTTAAAAAATAAAAAATAACATACAATAAAATGTTTATTTTTTGTTTAAAATAACATAATCCTTTCCTTACATGCATAACTCGAGTTATATATTCATTCATTCACACAATAACAAAGAAAATTATAAGTAATTACAAGAAGAGAAAAAAAAACATAGTTGTTTCAAAATAAAGAACTTTATACAAAATCATTTGTAGAGTTTAGTGCGATTTTTGTGCACAATATCTTCTTTTCCATTTTTAATTATTTTTACATTACAATCTAAATCCTGTACTACTAAATAAGGTCCTAAATATATAGGATCCATTTTATTATCAGAGGGGTTTCTTAACCATACATAGTCATTTTTATTATAAGACACTGGTTTTACATTTAAATCATATTTTTTTTTACGTTTTAATTTACTGTTAATTAAATTATCTCGAGCTTCCTTTTGCGCTAATTGCAATCTATATTTGAATTCTAAAGGATAATTATCGTGAGCATATAAAGGATCTACGATAAAACTATTAAAATTACTAGGTAACATGCATCGCTTACCGAAAACCAACTCATGTGGGGTATATTGTGTTTCACAATGTACTGTGTTGTTGTATGCAAAACACCAGTAGGGCAACCAGCTGCTCCAATGATCTGTTTTATTTTCGCTATAAATTCTTAGATACGCACCCAAAGTTTTATGTGAATTTTCTATAGCTCCAATGCTTTCATGATGGTATGCTGTTGAACAGATTTGGTCAATTTTTAAGATTTTGCATAACTCTTTCATTGTACTTGAAAGAAATTCTGTACCTCGGTCAGTTGCAATTACTTTTGGTATGCCAAATCTTAAAATGAAATTGTTTACTAAAGCTGAAGCTACACTTACCGAATCTTTGGCTTGTAGCGGATATGCCTCTGTAAATTTAGTTAATTCGCACTGTAAAGTAAGTATATAACTAAAATTATTTGAATCTTTAGAGATTGGGCCAACTATATCCAAAAATATTTTTTCGAATGCCGAATTTGCAGTAGTTGTTATCATTAAGGGTTGCTTTGTACCGACTGAATATTTTTGCCTATTACACTGGTCGCACTTGGAAACATAATCAATAATATCCTTTTCTATACTTGGCCAAAAATAGTACCTTTTAATATTGTTAGTCATTCGCTTGATGCCCGCGTGGCCACTCGTAGGCAACAAGTGAAAGTCGTTCAATATTACTTTTCTATCATCAATATTATTTATTCTTTGCGCTTTATTGAAAATACACACTCTTAATTCTTTCCATTTGTCATAATTATTTATTGTATTAATTAACCCAGCTATAAAATCTTTATTTTTCTCATTTCTTATTATACACACTTCATTTATCTTATATTTTTTGCATATAATTAACAATTCTCTCATCAATTCGACTCGCGAAATCGACGATCGAGACATTGTATTTAAATAAATGGCTGACTTTCTGGGCACATAAACGTAATAATTATACTTGTATACTACTTCCTGTTTTATTAAGTTTCTTATACTCTTATCATCACATATAATCAGTTCAGTATAGTGTTTTGGCTTTTTAATAATTTCCACAACCCTCGGTTGATCAGGCCTTGAGTTCGTGTCAATATTATCGACCAAAACGCTATCACTGTTATCCTCACTACTCATCGCTTTTCTTGTTTGCGCACGCGTCATTACATTCATTTGGTTATTAATAGTTTTTAAATCATTCACTGAAATGTTTATTCGTGATAAAGCGTCCGCTACCGAATGAGATGTTCCCTTTATATATTCTATATAAAAATTGTATTCTTCTAATAATAATCGAAATTTAAGTAATCTACTTGAAGGGTCACGCATACTGAATAAATAAACTAGTGGTCTATGGTCGGTCTGTATCTTAAATAGTTTCCCGTATAAATAAGGACGAAAATATTTTACACTCCACACTATAGCCAAGAGTTCCTTTTCTATAGTTGGGTAATTAATTTCCGCCTTATTTAAACTTCGACTTGCATAAGCTACAGGTTGACCATCCTGATTACATAAAACAGATCCTAAAGCTTTACCTGACGCGTCTGTTTGTAGTAAAAATTCGTTACTCTCTGAAAAATCGGGGTATTGCAAAACAGGTGGTTTCATTAATGACGATTTCAAATTTTGGAACGAGTTATCACATTCCTTTGTCCAAGAAAAAGTTACGTTTTTACGAGATATTTTGTTCAATGGAAGCACTATTTCTGCAAAATTTGGAATAAATTTACGATAATAATTCGCAAATGCAACAAACCGCTTTGTTTCGTCAGCTGTTTCTGGTTTTGGATAATTTTCTATAGCTATTATTTTATTAGAGTCTGGTGAAATACCTTTTTCAGAAACAACGTGCCCTAGATAAAGCATTTCTTTTTGTAAAAATTGACATTTGGCAGGATTTTACTTTAAATTAACTTTGCGTAACCTGGTAAAAACATCTATTAAATTTTGATTATGTATACTTAAATTTCTTCCAAAGACTGCCAAATCATCTTGATATATTAAGCATTTATCGTAGTTTAGTCCTGACATTGCTATAGTCATCATACGACTGAACCCATTTGGACTAGATTTTAAGCCCATCGGCATCCTTGTCATTTGGTACTGATTTTTACCTGTGGTAAAAGCTGTAAGTGGTCTACTTTCTTGTTTTAAATTAATTTGGAAAAAACCTTGATAGAGATCTAAATGTGTAAAGTACATTGCTCCTGACAAAGAATCTAATATGTCACTAATATTCGGCAGTGGAAACTTATCATCTTGAATCTGGTTGTTGAGTTTACGATAATCTATAACTACTCTAAATTTTTTCTCACCAGTAGAATCTATCTTTTTTGGAACTAATAATAAAGGACTAGACCAAGGACTCTTAGATTCTTCTATAATATTATCATTCAACATGTTTTGAATTTGTCTATCTATTTCAATTTTTTGTGAATTTGGCAATCGGTATTGCTTAGTATAAACAGGGACAGTGTGAGGTTTTAACTCTATTGATTGCTCATAAACTGTGGTTGTTAACAATTTATCACCGGGCAAATGGAAAATATCTGGAAATTTAGCACAAATATTCTCTATTGATTTCTGTTCCTCAATATTTAGTCCTTTCAAATTTAGTAATGAAAATAATTGTTTAACTCTTTCACTATTCATGGCAGGTTTTTCGAAACTACATATAAAATAATCATTTAATTTGTGAGTGTAAAATTTAAAATAACTTAATTTTACCTCCGTATCTCTAGTGTTTAAAATTCTAATAGGAATTTTACCATTTTTTGGCCTAGCTAAAGTGCTAGCCATATAAATTCCTTTACTAAGTTCGTACGGGGCTATCAAGCAATCTTCACTACAATCTGCTGTAACATAGTGTATCGATTCGCATCTGGGGGGTATAACCAAATAAGAATTCAAAGCTGTTTCCAAATACGTAAGGTTTACAATTACACTTTTGTTGTTTTTTGTACTTAATGTAACTGTATTCAACTCAAAATCCAATAAGGCACCATTGTTTTTGAAAAAATCCTGACCTAAAATACCGTTAGTCAAACATGGCAATTTCTTAAAGACGTGAAATTTATGAGTAAAAATGCAGTCATTAAAATTTAATTTAAGATACACATGACCTAACGAAACTATTTCTCCACCGATACCTACGACACTCACTTCATTCTTATGGAATGGAATTTGTAAACGTTCAACACACTCGTATTTGATTGCAGAAATTGATGCCCCTGTATCAACTAGCCAATCGTATCTATATTTTTCGACGAAACTATAAATTTTACATAAGCTGTTACACGATGTTATATAATTATTCACGAAAAAAATGATTCAAGGACTCAATTTGGGAATTATCTGTTTCAACGTTCTCCGCTATTCTCATGACGTTTATTCTGCCGCGGGTGGACTGACCACGGCCACGAACAACATACTTACCACGATTATTACGAAAGTTATTTCCGTGAAAATAGTTATTTTGTCTATTTAGTACCTGTTGAGACTGCTGGTAGTAGGGGCGCATGTGCTGCCCTCGAGATCTGCTGGAAAAATTGCGAAATCCGCGCGGCCTCACATGGTATCCACGCTGGGGTTTATTCCTAGATAAATAAATGCTAGAATTTTTATAGTACATACCCATGACTCCTTCAGACGTGGACGGAGAAGTGATTTCCTCGTCTTGCGCAGCTTGTATGGCATCTGGTAAAGAAGCATAATTACGCGCGGCGATGATTGTGCTCAATCGACTATTTCGCAAACCATCACTGAATCTTTTAATAGCCAATTTTTCATTAAGCGGCCTTAACACACTGAATTTTTCTGAATCTCCGTCTGCCTGCGAAATAGTCAAATCAGCAAAAAGTTCTGAAATGTCTTTTCCGAAATCACTAATAGACCTATTATTCTGCCTACATTGCATTAGTCTCGATTGTAAAGCCGTATAGCTTTTTTGTGGTAATAATAGTTTTTTCATATCCTTTATAAGCTCATCGATGCAATCATAATTTTGTGAAAGTTTTAATTTAGCTTGCTGAGATAACCTACTTTTTAAAACAAATTGTATTAACTTAATTTTACATTCCTTTTTTGATAAGACAGAGCTATAATATTCTATATTTTCAATTAATTGATTTGTGTTTTCAATATTATTTGTCATTACCGGTAAAATGCTCAAAGCAATTTTCAAGTCAAAAAGTTCGCTAGCCATATTTTCTGTGAAACTTTCTAATGTACACAACTTTATTATTTCTGTGTAAAGGCTATCAAAATCTTTACAAATTCGATTAATCAAGGAAATTTCACTCGTATCAATTTTTCCTAATCCTAATTTAATTTTATAAGACTCAATAAAACTATTGTACTTATCTAACACTTTATACGCCTCAGTTCTTTTTATATCCAAAATATTACCTATCCTTCTACTCGGACCAATTTTTATTAAATAAGTTCTTATCGATTTAAGTTCATGTAAAATTAATGATAGGTCCTCAGCCATCAACTACAGTATATAGTAAATACATAATGAATGTCATAGAGATTAAATAGAAATCATAACATTATTATATTTTAATTATAAAACATACGTTAAAAAACAAACTATCTATCGCAAATATGTAAAAAAAAAAATAGAGATATAGAGAAAAAAAACAAACAAATATTACTATAAGGGTTCACCCCTTACCCTTATTGATAACACATAATATACGACGACACTCGCATTATGACGCTCGCGCACAACACTTCACATTTGGACACATTTTCACTTCACACGGGTAGTGCTGGTGGAGCAGCAGCAGGGGCGCCTTCACGTGGATGTCGACGTAATATACTCATCGACCTGCGTAACTCATGCGATTCGATGCCGCGCCGTATCCACTTTCCATGAATTTTTTTATAATATCGCATTAACCAAATTATAGCTGCAGTAATTAGCACCACGCAAATAATAATTAAGACCACAGTGGTTATACTGGTGTGGTGCAGCAATTGGGTCGTAGCTTCATTCCCCGCTCCGGTTTGGGCAATAATGATTTGCTCCTCTTTAGATTGTTGTTTCCCCATTTTCAAACTTTATGACTGCACTGGAACAACTTTCGATGTCTTCGCCGTGAAAGATACAACTTGTAAAATCCATTCCGATTAGTTAGTTAAGTTTCTTTTTTATAGTTCATAAATTATAGTTCATAACTTTGATCTTAAAACTCTCAACTTAGTGTCACTGTTTATGAATCCCGTGCCATATTTGGGTGATGGTATGCGCGTCGCGGTGACGGCTCCTGTTACTGGCGCGACGGCGGTGGCAAGGTCGCCATATACAGGTTGCGTATTGGGAGCGAAATGAAACCGATGAATGCTGGATAAATACTGACTTTATTCATAAATAATATGCCATTATATAACGTGAAAGTTTACATACTTCACCTTGGTCAAAGTGTATAAAAAAGATGGTGGCCTGATTCTTTGGAAGGACCGGTCATTATGCGATAATTGTTTTAGAAGATTAAAAGTCAGTTACTGCAGAGTGGTATACTGATATTTTTTTGCCACTTGTCTTGGAAAAAGTTCGAGATGACCTCGCAGTAGGATCCTTCTTCACAATTACAACTACGCCTCCTGGCACACCAACCGATGAATGACCACCCAATTTGGTGGCGTCAGACCTCACACTTTGCCATTTTTATTAATTTCCGAAAATATAAGAAAAACTTTGAGGATTTATTTTATATTGACGCTATGGAAGCAATGGCTGCGTTCCAGAAGGAAACCCTTAAGAACAAAAGGGCAAAGAGATTTTCTCGGTGGTTCTATTGAATGTAGCGATGTATTGATGAGAATGGACCTATTTCGAAAAGATATTATTAAAATTACAACTTACTAGTTTTCTCAGTCATTGATTTTCTAAGAACTTTCAGTATCATCCTCGTACGTAAACAACCTATATTCTCCACCTCGCTACGCTCGTCGTCCCACCTAAACGTTCCGACTGCATCTTCTAGTGCGGAAGCTCTTTTTCTCGTTAATTTTTTTTGGGTACTAATTAAACAAGCATCTTTTTAATAGCTTTATTCGCTTCAGAAAATATAAGTTACCTTCTAAATTACTAAGTGGCCCACAACCAACGCGCGTCTGAATAATTGTATCTCAGCCACTAGTTACCTTCTATGTAGGCCACAGTAAATATAACTCAGCATGGTGATTATTTTTTAGCATCTAAATTTATGGGATGCATTCAAATAGTTAACATCTAAAATATTAATATATGGCACCAAAATAGTAATACTAGTAGCTTCTAATAGTATAATTTAGTATGTTTAAAATATAAGTTAACCTACATTAATCGATTGTTAAATTTACCTAAAATTATCATCAAATAGTATATTAAAGCCACTATTATTACATTATGAACTATTGAGGACAGACAAATAAAACACTTTATTTATAATAATCAATTTGTGTATTGAAATACAAACATTTATAGTATTAATTTAAAAAAGTTAAACTTAGCGCGCATAATTTCGAAATTAAAAGAAAAAGAAACATTACTGGATTATTAATGCCGCTCGCGCTTTAGTTGGCCTTCCACGCTTTCTTTTTAGTCCAAGCGGCTGTGCTTTTGCCTCTAATGGTGGCATTATGAATTTCAGTCTGATTGCTAGGCCTATCAGATGCTTGCAGAGGTATTTGCGATAAAAATGAGGACAATCACAGCAACCAGTAATCCAGTCAGTCTGATTGTTTGGTAGCGTTACTTTCCAAAATGAAAAAAACGATTTTTTATATTCATCAAAATGCCTGAATTTTTTCTCAGTTTGATTATTTTTGGGCGAGTCTTTGCCAGGAATGAAATATGTGTTGCTGTCTGGCGTTGATTGTACAACTCTAATTTTGGTATCAGTTTTAGCCCATTGATATCCGGTTGTCCAATCACATAACTGCAATTCAGGTTGTGTCGCAAAGGTGTCTTCTGTCGCTTGTTGTGACCAGCTAGTAACCATTTCCTCTGCCACCATTAAGAAACGGGCCAACGGTATACGCTCGCGGAGGGTGTTGTGGTCTTTTATAACTCTGTTAAAGGACTCGAGTGCGTTGTTGGTCGCTGGTGATACTGATGCTGCACCCAGATACCAGTTTGGGTTTTTTAACAGCCATTCTTTTTTAAAATAAGTGACAAATGTTTTTTGATCTTTCCATTTCTTCAAAAATAACTCCGAAGCAGCAGAAAACACTTCAAGAGATGTAGCTGATTGAAGTGCATCAATATCTTCCAATATATGTTTTCGAATATTCTTTTTTGTCGTTTGGTCCAATTTAGTGACCATTTTCTTCTTAGCGTGAGCCCAGCACATTTTCACAATCGTTTCTTCTCCAAACACTTCACGAAATGCGTTTTGTATACTTTTCGCAGCGTCGCAAATTAGGATTTTCGGTTCAAAAGTATAAGAAAAAATGGACAAAAGATTGCTCTTTAATCCTTGAAACATCGTTTTAAAATCAGCCTTACGTTCATTTGTAGATATTGTCAGGCAAATCGGGTGAAATTTTCTGTTTTTATCAGTAGTTCCCACTATCAATACCGGGAACCCCTGCCAAATCAACTTATATGTTGCATCTGCATGCAAAATATCAGCGACAATACATTGTTTCAACAAGTTCTTTGTAGATAATACGATGCGAAAACTAGGCGGATCACTTTCCAAAATATAATAGGCTATTACAAAAACTTCGTCCACGTTATCTGGCACATCAGTGTGTTTAATTATCCATTTTTCCAATTCTCCTAAAGAAATAGTGGAGGGTCCATATTTGATACGCCGGCGATCTCCTAAATAGTTATAAAGCTGCCTTTTTGTAGGTATTTTAAGTTTAGAGTTTTTTTTCAAACACTCTAAGATTGATTTCGGCTTTAGGTGTAGGTCATACAGTTTGTTGATTTCAGATTTCGTTTCGTCACAAATACCATAACTGTAGTTACTCTTAATAGAATCGTGATCATGTGCGCAATCTGTGCGATAAAGTAACACTGCTTCTGTATCCGCCTCAAATAGCAAATATATTTCTGCAGCACACTGTACTCCTTTACGTGGTACTTTGTTGCATCTATAAAATCGTTTTTTCCCGTCCATGGAGTCGTGTGTAGTGCGTACTGCCCACGTATTCTCTGCACTCACGGCTTCATTGGCGGTACTCACACTCGAAAATTTACTTTTAAATATCCACTTCCTAGATTCACCTCGCTTTTTTTTCGACGGTTGACCTTCTCCTTCCGATTCCTCATCAGAACAGTACAGAGGTACTTCGTTTTCACTATTAGATGTCATAACTATTTAAAACTTTTCGAAAACTTTAATTAATTAATTACAGATGAAACTTTCACTATTAGATGTCATAACTATTTAAAACTTTTCGAAAACTTTAATTAATTAATTACAGATGAAACTATTGCAATACGAACGCACGAACGACAATAAACAAACATGGTGAATGAATGAACAAGAAACGAATGGCGCTCTCTGATTGGTGCAATCGGCCGGTTGCTGTCATGTCGCGCATTCGCGCCGGTGGCTATTTTCACGATAAAAGAATATGAAGTATTATTTTACATGTTAAGTTATATTATATGTTGTTATCTATTGAAGCTCGAATATAATTTTTTTGAGGAGTTTGTATTGAAGCTGTAAAACGTAAATTGGTGACGAGTCAGAAATTTCGTGGCCGAGTTAGTAAATTAGTTGGTAATGTATAAATCAGTAGGACAAGTAAAAATAATTGTTGATTTTGCCTTGACGCTTTCTTTAAGATTTTTAGTTGGCGTTGTAAAGAAGATGAATTACTTCATTAGAGGCTATCTCATTTTCCTGATGCTTAATTATTTAATGAGAAGTTTGACCAAGTGGCCAAAAAATAATTCTGCGGCCGTATTTATTATTTCTCATTTTTTTTCATCGCAATGTTTACTTTAATAAATATCAAATCAAATCATTTTACTGCTATATTTACTGACTAGCTTTATCCCGCACACACTTGTATGCGTGTAAAATTTCCACTTGTTCTCGTGGAAATTTCAGAAACTATACAACCAGACACCCACTGAAAGAACCTTTATACCAAATATCACACCCATGCACTCAAGGAATAAGTTTTTTTCATTCAAACTAAAAATCATATATTTCCCGTGCCCGTGGGAATTTTGGGAATTTTTTTCATAACACAACCAGACACACATTGAAAAACCTTTACACCAAGTTTCACATCGGTGCACTCAAGGAATAAGATTTTTCATATAAACTAAAAAGTCCAACCCCTTCCCGTGGGAATTTCGGGAATTCCTTCCATAATACAAACAGACACTTATTGAGGAACCTTTATATCAAGTATCACATCCGTGCACTCAAGGGATGGGATTTTTCATACAAACTAAAACATCATATATTTCCCGTTCCTGTGGGAATTTCGGGAATTCCTTTCATAACACAACCAGACACACATTGAAAAACCTTTACACCAAGTTTCACATCGGTGCACTTAAGGAATAAGATTTTTCATACAAACTAAAAAGTCCTATATTTCCCGTTCCCATGGGAATTTCGGGAATTCCTTCCTTAGTGCACCCCTACATTCCCTAAAGAATGTATGTTCCAAATTTCAGCTCTCTACGCCTAGTAGTTACGGCTGTACGTTGTCTGTCAGTCACTCAGTCACTCAGTACCTCAGTCACTCAGTCAGTAACGGAACAGTTTTATATATATTGATGATATATATAGTGGTATACAAATATATCTTATATGTTATAAATAGTTCCGCATTGCACTTTATCATGCTGTAGCATGCAATATACATTTCTCTAATTATTGAACACAATTAGAGAGAGAAAAAACTTTAAAAAGGTACATTTCAAAAATTTTTAATAATTAGAAACAATAAAATGACAATAATAACAACAATTAGAACATAATACATAAAACAATAAATTCCGATTCTACTTGCATGTCAATATTATAAATATAATGTCACACTGTTATATTCTAATTTCACGAAATATAGACCGAGGTCTATTTATTTTACATATTGCCGGTAGGACGGCAGGTAGGTACTCAATAAAATCCCTAGGAATTGTAAACATTACCTAGGTAAAGTATGAAATGGACTGTTTTACATATGCAATGTTTTTCATATATTGCCTGGACGCCTCAGGTATTCTTTATATTGCCTAGGTATTGTATAGAATACCCGAATTATACAGATTTCCAGTAACAGATAAATAAATAAATAATCCATGCTGTCACTGCTTCCGCACCGATAATTTGAGGTCGACTAAATGGTAACGAAAGATGGTTATTTTGTTAACTGAATCTTTATATAATTGTTTTAATCAGTAGTTAGTTTGTCCCTTAATTTAACCCACAGTCAGTCAAAATTAACAGTACAGATAGAGAAAAGCTCTTTGCGAACTTTAATGCTGGTTTCATCGTCTTAAATGGAGGGTCGTAATTATGGGTGCACTTTAACGTTTTGAACGTAGTAATGTTTTTCCGGTGCTCATCAATTTTGTGCCACTAAGCTTTTTGAAATTAAAAAGCCTTCGTTTATGCCAGGCTATAAAAGTCCCGCTAAAGAGATTCTTAAAAGTTGACCAAACTCGCATTTACTTTCAATCTCACCTAATGGTACATACAAATGAGGTTAAAAATACACGAATTCAAGAAAAAACAGGCTATAGGAACCCATCACTTTGACAGCCAATTGGTGTAGCGGTGAAAGCATCTGCTTCGTATGCCAGAAGTCTTAGGCTCGAGTCCCGGTTGGTGTGGATATTTCTGTGATGAACACAGATATTAGCCGACAAGTTATTTGTGTATATATGTTTATTTCTAATTTAATATTAATTAATTATCATATTTAATATGTATGTGTATCAATTATACAGTGTGTGTGTTAAGGCGAAGTAATGTGATAAATTCTATCGACAAAACCACAGTAAAAAGGCATTTGACCCTACTGTGTAGAAATGGCGGCCACTTTAATTCACCGTTTCACACAGTGCCTTAATGCCTTTTTACTGTAGTTTTGTCGATAAAATTTATCACGTTACTTCGCCTTAACGGGTCCGACACCGGTGACCGGACACACTGCATATCCGTTATCTAGTATCGATAGTACTTTGGGCTAGATATTGTGGCGTTACTGTTAAAATATTTATTTAATTATCACTGCCAGAGCGATGACTTAAATCAGCATACTTTATATGCTGGGCGTTCGCTTACCAGGCGGACTCCGAGACTCTTTCTACGAACAAGATAGGATTAGTCGCAAGATTGGATTATTCACCTTTTACGACACTAAGTAGAGCTATTCTAAGCCGCCCCTAGGCGGCTCGTGTGGATGTCGATGGCATTTGGGAACATTCTGTTAAACCAGAGATTCCCAAAGTGGTCTATATCGACCCCTAGGGGTCTATGACAACGTGCAAGGGGTCTACGACTGCGAAAAAAATTTAAGGGGTCCATGAAATGAAAATTGGTGTCCATGATAGTGGTTTTCAACTTTAACTGATAGTGCCTATTTACTCACATTACATTATCTTATAATATAATATGCATTATTTTTAAAAGTACCTACCAAAAAGTAAAATATGTATACGTCTATAAAATTCTGTAAGTTGTAGGATGTGAGCGATATAAAAAAAATCAAAAAGTCAATATCAGGAAAGTAGGGGGTCTACCCAAAGTCATAAAACATAGCAAGGGGTCTACGACGAAAGAAATTTTGGAACCTCTGTGTTAAACCTTGATGTACTATCAAACCAACTGAATCATGACCCACAACAAGCTCATTTTAGCAAATCGTCTAAATGCTAGTAACTCGAAATTCGCTTGAAGATAGGTTTCCTTAGTGACGAACTTGTTATCATTTCATTCGACACTGACATTTAAAGACTACAGAATTCGTACAGTATCTAAAAATAGACCTTACCAGTTTGACAGTTTCAAACGAATTTTCAGCAAAATGGGTCATGCATTCAGTTGGTTCGATAGTAGAAGATCGAAATGAATAGGTATTTGTCCCTATATGTGTCTTAGTCAGACCTCATTGACAAGATCAGACAATGTCAAAGATTACAATTGACTTAAAAAAATGAGGCTCTCAATTAGACCAGTAAGTATGTATGTATGTTTCTCCGTGATTATCTAGCAATTATATGGTAATTATACCTACTTCAAAAAAAGGTAGCTCTAAGTTTGATCCGTCTCCGCAATTATCTCACGTTTGTTGATATTGATCCAGGTTTTTCTTCACTTAAATTATCCTTCATTTAAATCTAACGCAAAAGTACACTTCTCATTCTAGTTATTTCAGATGAGGCTCTGCTCATCGTGGAGATGACTTAGTATTTTTTTGAGTCAACATCACTTAAGCCATGCCTTCCAGGGATACGTATAAGCGAGTAAGTATACCAGGTTGTAAAAATACACGAAAATCATTCAAAATCTTTTATTTTTCTTAAATCTAACGATACTCGTAACATCATCCAAAAACATTATTCATATAAATAGCGATCTAGGTTTTTTTACTTCAGATAATACATATTTATATTCATTCAAGTCTTTCAGTAAACTCGCATCCTATTTTTTATTTACCTGCATAATATAAAATTGACCACCACTGCAGTGCTAGGGCAACACTATCCATAGACATAAGAGTGTTACCACACCACTCGATCGATCGTAGATCAACGGCGTCGATCGATGGTAGAATGGATTAGTCGACGTTGATCAATAATATTTAATAGGCCAATCCGATCAGACAAAAACCAGTCGACATAATTGGTTGATTGATTGGTATGGTAGCGCCCTAAGTGAACCCAGGTTCAATCTCCTCATAATGCTATAATTTTTTGCATTTTCCACAGAGGCCTTGCTGTAAATATAGTATAGTTAAATTTACACGCGTAAATATAAAAGCAAGAATGCATTTCGTTGTCTAGTACCCATAACATTAATCTATATCTTTACTTAGAGCAAGATGGTTCTATGTGAAATATTCCAAACAGAATTTTATTACAAAAGAATTAAACAAGTAACAACAAATTGGGCTGTACAAAATATGTTACAATCATTATGTTTATTTTAATTTAATTTTTTTGAAAAATACAAGCCTAGCTCCTAAACCTATCCCCAAATCATTTTACACATAAGTAGTTTGTAATTCCGTGTGAGAGCAAGCTCTTGGTGCTGTTGCACAACGAGGTCTAAAAAGTTGTCCAAATGAGGTCCTGAACTGCTTGGACATTGAGCAATACAGGACGAAGTTGATAGCCCCGTTGAGGAGAGCCAGTACATCCATCAACTCGCCAAATAGGTAGTAACAACGTTTGAAGAAACATCTTCCGAGAAGTCCACTCATTAGACCTGGAAGCAAAAGAGAAGCAAAATTTCAAAAAGGTGATATTTAATCATATGAATGGTAGGTACTATCACACAGTATACTTATATCTATCCTATTATGCCGCATTTTCTATCTATAGTAGTGGTACAGTCAGTAAGTAGTAGTAGTAACAGAATCTAATGCCGGCTCCAGTCTCGCGGCGCGAACGGCCGCGAAAGCCCGCGACAGCCGCGAATCTCGAGTGTGGATGTTGTTCACGCTTCGCGTTCGCGGTTCGCGCCGTTCCCCGATCGGTGTCGATTTTTTGGTCCGCGACAAAGGGTTTGTGATGCGCAAACGTGAGCACATACACACTCGCAGTTTTCGCAATAGCTGACAAGACATCGTACCTAACCTTAATTATTTTAAAATTATTGCTTAAAATTTACATTACTTACTATGATTTTAAAAGCTTTATTTTGCATTTTATAATTCTTATATTAATATAATTTTCCCATATTGATATTTCCCGATTTTATTTGGTATTTTTATCTACAATATTTACATTGCTATTTTGATGTCAGTACAATAGGTATTACGGCGTATAGTTATTAAGGTTGACCAAAAAATGATTGTAATGGTAATAAGCAATGGTAAATAGCAAGCAGCAGTAGAAATCACGTCTTCGTCGTCCATGGTCACAAGCGAGACTGTGAAGATTTGCGAGTGTGGACGGACATAGTTCACGCGTGGATTGCGCCGTGATTTCACGCCGTGAGTGTAAAGCCGATTTAAGGTATAAAACAACTAAACAAGCATTTAGCAATAAATAAAAGAGTGTATTATGCTTATTACGAACGTTTGTAAGTTTAGTATCTTTTGCGACCACTACAAATACTCACGGTTCGTAGTGTGTTTAGCTGTTTTGCACTTTTGATTCTTTAAGCGACTTTTTCTGCCGACTGTACCTATATCTATCCTGGTATCCTTTTTCCTTAAAAATGGCAGGGCCATATAAACACGGCTAGATGATTAGAAAGTTTAGGTTTTGGTTGATGTCAGAACTTTTACGCCGCCTAAATGGCTTCGACAAACCCAAACGACTACAGTATACAATAAAATGGCACTCAAAACCGACAAGCAGAAAGCTGCTTAACCAGTCAATTATAAGCGTAAAACTCTCTTTAATGAACAGTAATGAACGTTCATTTTAGATCGTTGAAGTCGTTTTCGTGCCGTGGTTACTGTGCATATCAAACGATATCGCAGGTTAAGCGCGCTCGGCTCGGCCGGTATTAGGATGCGTGGCCGCCGATCATTTATTTCTCACGTTAACTTCCGTGCTTCGGAGGGCACGTTAAGTAGTCGGTCCCGGGTGCTGTATACTTGTATAAAGTGTTCGTTAGGGTTTGTCATAAGCCATTTCGTAACCCGGAAAAGTCTGACATCCACCAACCAGCACTGGGCCAGCTTGGTGGATTAGGGCCTAAACCTCCTCGTCACCCAGAGGACAGACTCATAGCCCTGCAGCGGGACCCACTCGTTGGACTTCACTAAAATCATTGCTATTGTGAAACACGCTATAGCATTGTTTATCTTTATGTAAAAATATAGGTACATAATAACTTTGAAATTATTGCCCACAATTTACACTCTCAAAATAAATGAACTTTTCTGATATCATTATTACTTACTTTAATATTTTCCTATTACGAATGTAAAGTTTTATTGCCCAAAACGTGGTAGCTGGGGTTATCGTTTAGATTTTTCAATGATGTAATCTTCGTAATGAATTCTACTAGTATTACCTACATATTGTCTACCAAAACGCTTAAATGTAAACAGGAATGATCTTGAGATTACCTGCCACGATACGGCACGGTACCAAGTAGAGAAGCTATGCGGATACTAAATTCCTAAGGAACATACAGGTATACTATCGCCGAGCAACTTATAACTTAAGAGCAACTATTTCAGGTCATATGGGAAGTATTTATTTATTACTACAGGCACGGTAATATTATAAACAGTATTTCGACTTCATACAAACGGACGAAGCACGTGTTACGAATTTTTGATTGGGCTTCATATTAGAATGTGGATTTTTATCCTTACAATATAATAACTAAGCATTTTGTAGGTCTTAGTCGAGGCGCAAATATTTTTAGGTTGCTAAATAAGACTGATTGGTTACTCAAATATAAACATGGTTTTTTGACACTAAACAGATTTTTATTTGAACTTCCTATTTAATTCACAAAGTATTATATTTATGTATATAAAAAAGTGTTTTAAAATCACAAAACTAAATGAAAGTAAACACATATGTACTAGACAAATGTCATTAAAATGCTGGAGACGGGCAGCTCTACCGCATGTTTACGTACCGCGAGTCTGTAGGCATTTACTTCAAAGATTCAGCTGAGTTGAAATACTCTATAGATAAAAAAATTAACTTAAAATTAAATCAATTAACGAGCTACAAGAAACTAAGATTTAAAGGGACTAACTCTATACTTTATTGCAAGGATATTTTCAGGGAATTGATCCCAAGTATCCGTCATAGTTTCTACATATACTTATTTTTTTCTTTTCCAGTACAGCATAAATTTAATAATCTCTTGCGAAAACGATAACTTCTTGTTAAAATAAATTTCAAAGTTTAAGATTAAAACTTTAAGACAGAGCAACGGACCTGTAGTTATCAAACTAGTTTCAGTGTCTCATTTTCAGAATTACAGTGAAATAAGAAAGAGATGCGGATTGAAAGAGGATGTAGTGACTAAAATTGAAAAGGGTATGCTACGGTGGTTTGGACATTTGGAAAGGATGAGTGAAAGAAGATTTACGAAAGAGGTGTACAGAGCAAGAATGGATGGTGATGTTGGAAGGGGCTGGTCTAGGCGAACGTATGCCGATCAAATTGGTGACATTTTGAAAAAGGGCCTAGTCAAAAGTACCCGTAACCGGCGATCATGTATGAAAAGATTGATGAACGTGGAAGAAGCGAAAGAGGTATGTTTGGATCGCAGCAATTGGTGTTCCCTTGTCTCTGCCTACCCCAAGGGGAGACAGGCGTGAGGTTATGTATGTATGTATGTATTTTCAGAATTATTTTCTTCACTTCTTTAAAAACGATAAAGAAACGCTGAACTAAGAGGATTTTTACTGAAAGGAGAACGTTCTGTTTTTAAAATTACTTTGAACAGTTTTTGAAAACCTTTCGTCAGACTATGTATGTTTGGTTGCCTGGCAGAGATATCTTACTAGCGATAAGGCCGCCGATTGTGTTTTTTTTTTTTAATGTCCTTTATTTTCTATTTTGTGTATGTACAATGAAGAGTAAATAAATAAATAAAATATATAAAATATAAATATCTGTTCCAGGAAAAAGTTCTCATGTATGAGCAAAGAGAATTCTTAGACGTAAAAATGACAAAATTGAAATGATTAGTTTAACCTGTTCATTTAAACTTAAGTAGGTATATCTTTACCTTTTGTCTTCCTCTTAGTGACTTTTATCTGTAACCTGACGTTTTCTACGTTATGATAATGACCCAGTTTTTTTGACAACTGTGGATTGGTTCCTGTTTCGTTTCAATTCTCTTATTTCGTGCTGGATTCTTTGCCTGTTTAGGCTCGAAATTCAAATAAATGAATAATTTATTATTAATTGCTTGTTTCGGCTCGAATTCATGTACTTTATCACACTTTTTCTACAGACAGAATAAAAATCGGAATAAATATAATTATGTAACTAAACATATTTTAAAGTAGTTGTGCTATGAAGTCCTGTACAACAGAAATCCACTTTATCCCCGAATACCACTTAGCTGTTAAATGCATATTCCTTTTGTTATTATACACTAGTTATCTTTCTAATTATCTTTTTAAAAAAGGTTTAAACGTATGACCGCGATTTAGGTAGGTAAGTAGGTAAAAGTCATAAACCTGAAACAAAAGAATATCTCCTGCAAGCACAACCCTTTTATATGGAGCACAGCAAACTGACTAATCCCATCACTCCAGGATCGTTTTCGTGACGAGCAATTTCTAATTCAAGATACTTAGTGACTTTGATGGTTGTGGAAATATGACGTGTTAAGTAAGAGATTGCAAAGTGTTTTGTGATTGTGAGTGGACACATCTTCAGTAAAAGGGCAAGTTTTATAAAATTAATTTTGTTTGTTTAAAAATTAATCTTTGTGTTTTTATTGGGTTTATCACAGTTGCAATTTACTATTATGAGTACTAAGTATAAGTAAACAGAAATTTCATAAAATTGCTTATATAGGCGTAGATCTATCAGATAATTGTAATGAGAATGAAATACTGGAAATCGTTGACTGATGCAATGATTTTTTGTGCATACTGGCTTATGACTTATTTATAAGGGTTTTGTTTAAAAGCTCATACTTTATTGTGTAACATGCATAATAAACCTTATTAGAGGTCTATGTTTATTTATTTATTTTCACTTTATTGCACAGTAACAAAAAATGGGAAATACACAACATGGAACAAAAGGTACAAACAGCGGTCTTATCGCTCTAGAGCAATCTCTACCAGACAACCTTTTCTAAATTATACAAAAGTATTTAGCAGTTAACAATAAAACACAAAAAAATAAAAACAAAAAGAGAAACATTATAAAATAGGTCAGTATGTGAACTTTAGGTATCAGTATATCGTATCGACCCATAATATAAAAATAAGTAACACATAATGAAATATCGATATAAAACATAATATACCTACATATTATAACATATATAAACATATACAAAATATATAATAAGATACACAAAATAATACATAATTAACGAATACTCTCTTAATCTTATACTGAAGATAAATTTATTTATTTATTTATAATGTGTAATAATATGTAATAATGTGTTTTTAGTTTTAATTTAAATGAGTTCACCGAAGAGGCAGATTTTATTTCATAAGGAAGTTTGTCCCATAACGACACTGCTCTCACAGAGAATGAATTATTAAAGCAGTGCGACTTATGAAGAGGAGTGCTGAGCAATAGATTATCAGCATATCGTAATATTCTGTCGTGGTTCTCATGGCGATATTGAAATAAGTCTCTGAGATAATTTAATTTAATTAATTTGCGATGGTTAGTCGTTAGTAGAATAATTAAAAAAATATTCTATATTTAAATGCCTTGCAATATCTTGTTACTGTGATTTGAATTGTGATTTATTAATAAAAACTCTTAAATTAATGATATATGATAATAGTAGTGTTTTATTCTTGCATCAATTCCTAAATTTTTGTTTCGATACCCCATACCATAATCTTGATGCGTGAACATAGATTCAAATTAAATTATTATTAAGTAGGTACGTTTATAGTTTAATTCTCTGGGACAATTTTTAATAAGATTGTTATAGTTTACTTTTTTTGTATCTTTACTAAATTAACATTTTAAAATTCGGCCCGAAACAGGAATAAGAAATCAACCGGCCTGAAATTTCGACCCGAAACAGGAACAAATCCAACTATGTTATTGGGGAATTATTACTTACGATCAATTTCATTGCAACTTTACGTGACAAACAGTATATTAAAGATATCGGTATTATCTTTTAAGAATTATTTTACTTATTAAATATGTAAAGTAACAAAAATAACAGTTTTAATCGAGTTTAATAAAATTCGACTTTCGTCTACTGGAAGTCAAAATACTCTTCTAAGGACTTTCTTAGCCTATAAGTATGAATCTCATCAAATTGAAAGCTACAATGAAGACTTTGAATTCTGGCCATTGAAAAAAACTGACGTGGTGGCGTTTTAATACCAACATCTCAATTAAATCTCTATTCAAATATTAACAGATAAATTGACGGTAAAAGAAAAACTTTCTCATTGTCAGGAAATGATGAAAATAGTTTCTGGAGTCAAATAGCTTTTGATGAGTCTTAAGTTCACTTAATTCTTATCGTGAAGGTCTACGATTAATTATCGGAAGCTCAGTTGAGGTTGAAAGTATTGTGTATTACAAAGAATTACCTATTGAATTGCAACTGTCAGACTAATCCGTCAATTTTAAAGCCATCAGAATGCCTCATTCAAATTATTGTACAATATTGTCAAACGCGATGGAAACGTATTAAGCCTTTCGGGAATGCAATATGTTCCATCTATCTACATTCTACATAAAACTACCTTTATACTACAGTTTCAAAGCCTGTGACGGATAAAGGTAGTATTTTATGTTAAGTATATAATATAATCCTGAATGTCACTTACTACCATTAAGTTATTATACTTTTAAATACAGGGTGTCCCGCTTACCCTATATAATACCTTCTCGGAGGTATTTTATTACCTATAAGGATTACAGAAAAAATATGAAAAAAAGAAAAAATCGAAATTTATTTTTCAATTTTTGTATGTCAGCAATAAATTTCGACATTTTCTTTCATACCAAAATTGAAAAATAAATTTTGAATTTTTATTTTTTTATATATTTTCTGTTATCCTTATAGGTACTAGAATACCTCCGAGAAGGTATTATATAGGGTAAGCAAGGACACTCTGTATAATAATTTTTAACCGGACTTATAGCATACATTTACAAATTTAAATTTTAACTCGACGTTTCGGTGTCTTTGCTGTAATGTAATACGCCATGAATCCGGTCACAAAATGTTTTATTTAATACCACCAACTTGATCTAGAATTCGTTGGTTTATAGTATAGAAAATAATTTCTAACAAATACTAACCAAGAATCCCTTGAGGAAATTCCGTGAGTAGGAATAACAACAGAACAGCTACTAGCATTCTAGTAGTACGGTCCGTTCTTCTCTCTGCCTTAGACCGCTTTGTGGACTTTTTTACGAAAATATTGCCATTTCCGTTAACCACACTCTCAACGGCACATGCACTATAGCCTTTCAAGGCTCTCTTTCTACTGTTAGCTTTATACAAAGCTCGGATCAACCACGCACTAATTAATGTCAGTATCACACATGGTAACAGTTTGATCAACACTGCATGAACCCAGAAATTTATCTGATATAGGCTACCGTCAAAATCGGAGTCCACAAAGTACACTTTCGTTGGAGAGTTTTTACGGTCGAAAGCGAAGTCCTTGTGGATTGTGAAAACCTGAAATGAAAGATTGCTATTATTAAAAAGGTTCTATTGTCGTTTATAGGTCGTTTCTTTTTAAGAAAACTGCTTTTCTGTTTTATTAGTTGGTATTTCTGTTGTTTTTGTAGCTTTGCTTAGTATTAATTGAAGCAATCGAACTTTATAACAATCCTTTACATTATTATACATTGCTTAAAGAAGATGATCTTCTAATTTTCTTTACGTAAACTGTGTATTTCGAAAACTAAGTTTTCTTGTTTATAATTCTGACTACTATGCTCGAGCGAATTATATTTACAAAATAAATTGACTATGCAAGCGACGGAATAGGGAATGCACCCGTTCTTTCAAAGAATTCACTACGAAAATATTTTAGAATTCAATATGTGTGGATTGAATAAATCGATAGCTTTCTACAAATTGAGAAATAAAATTAGCAAATATTGGCCTTTTAATCATTGCTGAGTTTTTATTGTTTAACAAATAAGTTCAAAAACTAGAACGCAACTACTAATAACGCTCTCTAAAAAATAGGAAACAAGTAACAGTTCCCACTGAAATATTTAAGTATGTATTTACGGCATATTGACAGAGAGATATTGAAAGGGTAGCCGTGTTTGAAGGTTTCTAGTTTTTGAACTTATTTTTTTTCACTGGTTTTGGAGTAAAATAGTGTTCACATATTTGAAATGTGCTAACGAAGTACTATTGGCGAAGTACCGAAATGGCTTCCGACAAACCCTAACGACTACTGTATACAGCACCCGGGACCGACTGCTTAACGTCACCCATCTAAGTAACGACCGCGCGTAAACGTAACCAACGTCGTTATATGCCTGCGATATCGTATGATATACACAGTAACCACGGCGCCGCGACGAACAGCGATTACGAGCAAAAAATAACGCAATCCGTTGATTAGCTTTATAAACATTTTCTTACACACTATAGGTGTACTGCCAAATGGGTACCTATGTGATTTAATAATGTTTTTAATTTTTTTGCATTTAAAATGCTCAATTATTCTTAAATAAATGAAAAATGTGATAAATAAAAATTACCCGACCAGGATTCGAACCTGGGACCTCTCGTTTGCCGGACGAGTGCTCTTCCAACTGAGCTACCGGGACCTGGCGCTACGCCTCGAAATTACTTAGGTACCACATTTTTGTTTTTACGTTATATTGCTAACGTAGCTCCATCTAATGGTATAAGCTTTGCAGCTAAGACCACCGAGATCAATTTCTTTACAGAAATTGTGAATCCCAGTTAAAGTGAAGCATTGCAATGTTTTAATAATGTACATGTATAGTACATGTACTAACATCCTGAGTCGAATGAATACTAATATTAGTAATTACTAACGGTGTTTGGACTTCAATATACTGTAACAATATACAATAATACTGACCTTGAATGAAAGCATTCGAATGAATTAATTGAATGACTGAATGCATTAGCAAGCAAACTATTCTTATTGACAGACTAGCTTTTGCCCGCGGCTTCGCCCCCATAACTCCTTTATTTTATACTTCGTTTATTTTTTGTAGTCCAAGTATTGAATATGACACAGCAGGATAAAAATAGTTTGATTTGCATATTTGCTAGTAAATGCAAATAAAGATTATTGTGATACGATCATTTTGATCTCAAGGCTTTATATTCTGTGTATGCACGAAATAAAAACCGCTCTTATTATTCAAAACTTTTATTTAATATCTATCATGTAATATATTTTTTTTAAGAGTTATTTATTTCAGAAAAGATCCATATATTATAAAGAGTTTAGTAATAATGAGAACTTAAATACTATGCTGGACTGGGAGCGAAAGAAAAACATAGAATGTGCCAGCTGCTTCTCTTCCCGGGCAAACTATAAAAGTCAGTTAAGGGTGTGTGGGAGGTGTTATGGGAGGCTTTTTTGTGGGTGAGAGGCTGACCCCCTGTCAATAGTCTCTCTCCACTATTATAATGCCTCCAAATTTGTCAAACGTGACAACAGATGGTTTTATTACCTCTGGTGTTCTGCCTACCCCATACGGGATACAGGCTTGACGTTATATATGTATGTATGTATGTTAAATACTAATGTTAGTAGTTGAAATTCAAATTATTAACATTAGTAATTAGCCATTACTTACGACTAAGGCAGTCGACTACGCGATGTTAGTCGCTAACATTCCAAGTCGACTTTGCGAAGTTAGTTACAGACGCCAAGGAGTCATTCAACTGAGTCGAATGAAATCATTCACAGTCGTGCACCGCTGAGTAGGACACGGAAGCATAATCCTGGCTCTTTGATGTTATGATCATTATCATCAAAACCCTTTTTTCAGGGATCTATATTTAATAATACAACATATTCACAAATGAGAATGGGCATTTTGGTCATTCAATAAGAATAAGAAGTATGTCTTTAGATTGGGATTTAATAGTACCTACATAAATACTTTTTAATGGGAGCTTTCTCATTTTTTTTGTATTTTCAGAGATACTGCGATTCAAAGATGAGTAATTTTGATATATTTTTTTAATTTTAATCAATGTAATTATCAATGATTAAAATTCAAAAAATAAATATGTTATTTACTGGTTTAGCTATGACTATGAGCACAGAAAGGCGAGGAGTAGGGCAGGGGCAGGTAATAAAAGGTTCAGCGGACGCGCCCTGCGTGATTACCTAGGCTAATTACAATAGTATAAAAACCAGTCGCCTCTTAGCAATAAGTGAGTGACTGCCTTACGTCTCGTTATGATTTCGCTGTTCTCGGATTCCTCGTTCTCTTTTTTTTACTGCCTCGGCTCTCTTCTGTTTACACTTGTCATACGGCATTGTTATTACCTCTGTTATTATTATTTGCAACCGACTCCATACTATGGACTCTCGTGAACACGACATAAAATTAAAAATGTAATTTCACGCGATGAATCCGGTTAAAAGTTTTTTGCTTAATAGTGTGAATCGCGAAAACTTACGACAATATTATTCGGAAATTTGCAAACATATGAAACAATAAAGTTTCGTGATCGCACTGCAGGATGACGATGAGGTTTACGGCCTCAAACTACAAAGGCGCAAGTGCTCGTTGGCTGGTTAGAGTTTCCAGGACCATGAAATGAATTCACACAATTCCTATTGTATATGCTGTGTCAATGAAAGGACAAAACCTCGGACAACCCAACTTTTTAAATCATATAAAATATGTAAATAATTAATTAAATTTTCGCGAATAACTTACAAAATCTTCTCAATTCTTGTCTATTTGCAAAAGCCTATAGCAATAACGGGTGATAATTGACTTTAGATCTTGTTCTACTGCAGTACCGGAAATGTAATTAGTTCATTCGCCTCTATTTATTTTGCATTGACTTAAGTAAATTTTAGACTTGGCAAAATTTAAACATTATTTTGTTTAAAACTTAGCCCCCATTTTTAATTAGTAGAATGGATTCTCGGTACAAAGTTTTACATCCTTTCATTACCACGTTGTTATATAATACCCATTACCGACTGCTTAGCGTGCTCTCCGAATCACGGAAGTTACCGTGAATAATGAATGAATAAGAAAGGTGACCATCCATATCAACCGAACTGAATGAATATTGCTCAGCCTACTATGGCAACTTCTATATAAAAGATGAACTTGAAAAATACTTACTAAATATGATGGAATGCATAATATTGGTGGTAAAATGAAGCTCGCTAAAATTGCCAGCGTACATCTTCGATCTGTGCATAGCGATGGGCTATATGCTGGATACCTGTAGAGTGATTTTCATTAATATTCAAATAAAGAAACTCAAAAAAATAAATAAATGATTTCATGTATTATTTTTTCATAATCAAATATTGTAAGATTCGAGGTTGATTTCGGTGTGATAAACAAAAATAGTTTAGAAAACTTATTAAAAAAGCCACACTGCTTTTTGAACTTTTAATGGCAATTGAGGCATAGCAGATAACCTATGCCTTAACAGCTACAGGCCATATCAATTTGGCCGAGGATGAACCAAATACCCTAGTAGATTAACAAAAATAGTTAAATATTGTAAAAAAAAAACATGTATTTTGAACTTTTAATGGCCATTATGGCTTACTAGATAACCTACTCTATAGGCCATAAAGTAAATATTATGAGATTACTTACTTTATTGCAATATATCTCCAAACAGCCAATGATAGAGTGAGAAGGATAGATGCCGTGTGGAATATTTGTGTGAAGTGCATATGAAACAGCATATACACAGCCCAGGAGTACGGCCGCTCATCTTGATCAGGAAATAACTGAGAAACAAATTTAATTTTAGCATTTTGACCATGAAATCACACGTGCCAAGGAAACAAGTGACTCTTCATAAAATATTGTCGGACGGAACACATCACCGCTGGAGCGATAATATTTGGCGGCAGATGTAATACGAAAGGCGCTCGCTAGCCAGTCGTACCCTGATAGGACCCAGTCCTACCACCAAGCGGGAATTACTTTACTCTAAACCAACCCTACACAGACATGTATATTCCAAATTTTAAATTTCGCCTCTCTAGGCCCAGTAATTATGGCTGTACGTTGTCTGTCATTCACTCTGTTAGTAACGGAACAATATGTTACATTTACATATTGATAATACTGCTTTATATCTCAAACGTTAAAAACTTAACCTGAATTTTTTGAGCATAGGTTTTTCTATTTCTTTTATTATATTTAAAAAAAAGGTTCCTTGGTTTTACAGTCACGTGTTGCTTAAACATTAAAAATTTAAAATTCAAATAAGTTTTATTCATCTTAGGAATTTTACAATTCACTTAATGACGTCATCATATACTTCAGCTTTAATTAACTAGTTGCTTAATAAGATATTACAGTAGACCAAGAGACGAAAAAATCCGGCGGAAAAAAACTGTTGACACTCTTTTTAAGTCAGAATTATACGAATTAATAGAAATAAGAACAGTAGAAATTGACCATCGCATGAAAAAAAAAACAAACACAAGACAGCTAATTGTGAGAGCCACAACCAAATTGCTTACATAGTAGGTGCCTTGAGCTACTATGTAAGGGCCCAACACGAACGTGAGAAACTGCGACCAGAGTATTTAAACAAGAATAGAATAAAACAGTCAGCAGCAAAACGACCTGGCACCGCCAGCAGCACCCGTTCACGAGTATAAGGCAAGCACCAGCCATCACCCTCCTCAACTATATATTTTAGAAGAAGGTGACCCGACACCCGACGCTACCACTAGCCATGCCGTCTGTGGGAGCATGACGTTCTTGTTGTTGTCTTGACATTATAACAAGTGAGCGGAACAGTCACCAGTATGCCACCTGCACAGCCAAGCCGTAAACAAAATTAATAACTTCTAGAAATATCCTTTGTGTTGTGAATTCCTTTTATCGTCTAAATAATCTTTAGTTTTAGAATAAGCTTTTCGAGATAGAGTGCCTTTAATGATTGATTTAAATTTATTGAATGGCAGGGATTGAATTGACTTTAGATTTTGTTATATATTGACATTCCGATAAATGATTTGCTGCTTTTAGCCAGCCTTATTTTGGGAAATGCTAACTTATGGTCGTTCCTATTCCTTACAGAATAATTTTGACCAAAACTATCTTTCCTAGTTTTAAATTTATTACCATTCTTATAAATATACAGAATGTTTTCATAGATATTTGTGATGCAAGGGTCAATATACCAACGCCTTTAAACTTTTCTCTTAGAGATTCTCTATTTCCAAGTTTATTCATTCCACGAATAGCCCTTTTTATGCATTATGAATATAGTGTCAATATCTGCGGCATTGCCCTAAATAAGGATGCCGTTATGTAATAAGGATGAAGTTATGAAAATAACTAAAATATGCCAACTTCGCCGTATTAATATTAGTCAATGAGCGAATTTCCTTTACCGCAAACGCTGCAGAACTAAGTCTATTCGCTAGTCGTGAGATATGGGTGCCTAATTGCAACTAAGAATTTACAAGAAAAACAGTGTTATCTACTAGATTCAACCTGTTCCCATTGAGTCACAGATCAGACTCAACTTGTTTTACATTTGAAGCAGAAAATTTTATACATTTCGTTTTTTTTTTTTTATTGAAAGCTATATTATTTACATTAAACCACTGCACAACATTTAAGAGAGCATTGATTACATCCTCGTAATTAATTTTCAACCAACTTCGCCTGTACGGTTTTTTTTGTGTCTTTGTTACACGATATTTCGGACAATTATGAATTGATTTTGAAAAATTTTGTTTCATATGATAGAAGATACTTCATTATTGGTCCCATATAAATTTTATCGATATCGAGTACTTCGTAGAAAATTTCAAATTTTTTAAAAAATGTTTATGATTTCGTGGAATGTTTACATGGATGACATTATAACTCAGCCAAAGTTTTGACGTGAAGTCGGTTTTTTTAATGCTCTGCATTCGTTTATTATCTGTCTAATCATTTTAAAAATTAATGACGACATCAAACAATACAATCTTTAATATCAGTTATCTTAAATGTTTTAATAATATCCCCGGTGTCGATGGGTTGTAACTTGAGAGACACACCTTGCATTCACATACATGATTTTTGAGCAATGGTTCAGCCGCCACAGATGATGAGTTTACTGATTTAGTTGTTGAAACTGATTTAATTTTAAATTACAAATAGAGTTAATGTCGATGACATTAATCAGCATGCTTGGGGTATTACTTAAACATATTACTTTATCCAACATAAGTCTAAATGCATACATTCAATTTAAATCTTATTACATTTCCTGCAGCTGCACCCTGCACGTAAGTAAATGTGAACAAAACAACGTTTTTTACCTTAAGGGCCTGCAAATTATCTAAATATATTAATAATTTCTTTGGTTTACATTTCCCCTTCTCCCAAATAATAATACCAAAGTTGTTTTAGGACTGTAATTGCCATTCAGAGCCTTTTCGATTATAAACTCCAGTAATGCTCCAGTCATACCATAAAAATTTAATACATCCTCTTGGTTATTCAACAGTTTTGTGCCCATATTTTTACCCAATTCATCACAGTACATAATTGTTAAGCTTTCACTTTTTGCATGCTTACTAACTATGGAACTGACATTTTATATTTCACTTAATGAATCTAATGAAAAAGGGCCTTTATAATTACAATATGGTATTTGTCAAAGATTGAAAACGCTCCTCATTATATTAAGATAATTGCAACTTACTCGGTTGTAATAGCGTTCAAAGTCCAATGAAAATGTATATACACGTGACTGTACTCTGTCTTTACTCTGATCATCATCAAACAAGATTCCAATCAAAGCGGGCTTAGATACTGCTTATATTATAAATGTGTAAGTAAGTTTGTAAGGTAATATTTCATGCTGAAACGGCTCAAAATCTTTATTCGAGATTTCAAATACTGTTCTTAATTGGTATGTAAAGCCGGGTATTACTGTAGGAAGCTATATCATCCAAATTGTATTTACAAATATTCAGTAATTCAGTGGGTAATTTCACGCTAACATCTTGTCATTTATTATATGAAATTTATGAGAAGTCGACTATGGCAACTTTTCCTGGAATGGTGTAATTGAAAATCTTATATTACTTAGGTATTTTAATATAACCGAGCACAGTAAGAAGACTTTACTTGATAACGATAAGAATTTACTTGCTAAAGTAGGTACATACTGTTATTATAAATATTTGGGATGTTTTGAGCTTTTCTGTGGTGGGTTATGGCGACTCGTAGGGTAGGCGTTGTTGTTGAATATCTTATGCCGATTTTTTACGGTACGATCTCTGCTACAAGATAAATAGAATTGAATTATACAACTAGACAATCAGAGTTACATAGTATAAAGCGGTTTTAGTCAACTATAAAAAGATACTTTATAAAATTATTGTATTCAGGCTTCTTTCTAAGATATACGTTGGGCACACTGGACTTGCTATTAGTGTTGTTAAAAACTTTTGAAATTAATATTTCATCCATTTTCACTTTTAATATACCTCGCGCCTCACGACAAAATACCAACACGTTTGTTAGCTTTGATACACGCTAGGCGAAAAGCGTGCAGAGCGGCCGCACGCAAACACTCAAGAACGTTCGTTTTACCGGGTTTTACTTAGCTACTCGCTAGGTCTCTCTAGGCTCTAGCGTTAAGCATGCCACCTGCCTGTGCGGATGTAGCCTAATACTACGGCCACACTACCTTACCGTCTACCGGGCTGTTACCGCAATAATTATGGCATTACATTACCGTTTAAATTACTGCATGAAATTGTGTGGTTATAATACGGCCACACTACTTTACCGTCTACCGAGCTGTTCCCGCAATTATTATGGCATTAAATTACCGTTTAAATTACTGCATGATATGTCAATAAATTTCGCGGAAAATATCACTTTTTCAAGATGGAGGTCGAAGCTGCAGCTGTGTTGTGTTTTATGAGTGCCAATTATTTTTACATGAATCTTTTAAATTTCAACAAAGCTAAAAGAAGACAAAAAAAAAGAAGATGGTGGATGATAAAAATGCACAGTAGCCGTACAAGAATTAGACGGTTCGGATTGGAACAATTCTAAAAACTCGAGCGCTTTTTCATTTGACCACTCCATGTCGGTCGATACGTGCGTCGCCAGTGAGCTCATATTGCACACTGGACAAACGGTAGTGTGGCCACAAACGCATTAATTACTGCGGTTATCTTCTTTGATGTGCGAAAAAAGACCGCCGTCGGAGCTATTGCCTACCGCCATTTGCCATACTGATTGGCATTGTAAAATTATGGCCGTAAATCGTGGTTACACCTAGGTGTTGTTTAAGTTATGGCAATAATTATTGGCATATCACGGTAGTGTAGCCTAAGCATAAGGGAGCTTACATATAGAAACAGGTTTCCGGTACAGATAAATTATATGAAAATCAATTTTGGACCGTGCTTTTATAAACGAACAGATTTACCGGTACGGACAAACCTGTGCGGGTCTGTTCCCACACAAACGTGTTCCCTTATAAAAGCACTCTTATGTAAACATCCATACGGTCCAAAATTGATTTGCATATAATTTATCTGTACCGGAAACCTGTTTCTATATGTAAGCACCCTTAAGCACGGTACAGATATCTACATTAATTCAACTCGGCCGCACTTTGGCGATGGGGTAAACCTATCTGCCGCAGACGCCAGTGGTTGCGGGTTCGATCCCCTCACGGAACAAGAAAAAAAAATGTTCCGTGTCTGGGTGTTTATCCATTTATGTATTTATATTCTAGGTTCCCCCCTAGTTCGCTATATGGTATTCCATAACACAAGCTATGCTTACTTTGGGGCCATATAGTTGGTGTGATTGTCTGGAGATTTTATTTTATTATTTATCTTTGAAATAAATGCCTACAGTGCCGTGAAAAGGCTGCCTGCCATCAGCATTTAAATTACGTTTGCCTACTTTTTGTTTACTTCCATTTAGTTTGGTGACTGCAAATTTACTTTTTTAATAAACAAATAAAATACTTTGTGGATTAAATAGGAAGTTTCAAGGAAAATATTTTTTGTGTCAAAAAACCATGTTTACGTTTGAATAAGAACTCGGTCTGATAAATTAAGGACCGAAAAATACTTGCGCCACGACTGAGACGTTCGAAAAGATGTTTTATAAAATTTTGAAGTATAAACAATCCGAATATTAACGTAAAGCTCAGTCAATAATTGTTTCGGCATGCAGACATTCACGACTGGCCGCATGCCGAGATCGAGCCGCGTAGGTATAGCTCGCATTTCGTCCATTTGTATGAAGTTGAATTACTGTAGATATCTGTACCGTGCCTTAAGAGTTCCTACTACTAGTAATTATCATGGATCCTGATTAACAACAGAGGTTACTCGGATGAGTCGCCTTTAATAACACGCTTGTCCAGAGGCGATAGGTCCATTCGAAGTCGATATAACGTGATTTTACTTCATCATCATTACAACTCCGTGTAATGGGCCCACTGCAGGGCATGAGTCTCTCCCCTGGGTGACGAGGAGGTTTAGGCCATAATCCACCAAGGTGGCCCAGTGCTGGGTGGTGGATGTCAGAATTTTCAGGGTGCCGATATGGCTTCTGACAAACCCTAACGACTACTGTATACAAGTATACAGCACCCGGAACCGACAGCTAAACGTGCCCTCCGAAGCACGGAAGTCGCCGTGAGAAACGAATGGTCGGCGGTCACCCCTCCAAGTACCGACCGCGCCGAACGTTGCTTAACCTGTGATATCGTAAGATACACACAGTAACCACGGCGCCACGACGACTTTTACTCAATGTATTTCTATTGGTGTTTTTGTGGGGTCGCCCTATTACTGCAATAGTCTCTATCATTCGAAATACCTCCAAACTTGTCAAAAGTGACATCAGATGGGCATATAGCCTCGGTGTTCTGCCAGTAATAGTTGTAAAAAACCCGTTAGCTACCGTTAATTAACCAAATTTTAGGTTAGCTACCGATAAAATGCAGTTAATAACGGTTTAATATCTGACAGCGATAACGAAAAAGGATAAAGTTTTTCTTTCTTTTCCTGTTAACCGACTTCAAAAAAGGAGGTTATCAATTCCACACGTATGTATGTAATATTTCCTGAATTGACAGTTTTCGTATATGTTAGTCTATATCAACGTCTGAACAAATGTGAAAAATTTCAATTATGTATGTATGTTTTTATGTTTGTATTCGCATATCTCCGGAACTATACGTCTGATTTAAGACATTATTGTTTTGATGTACTAGGTATTGTTCAACTTGGGGTATACTATAAGTTTCATCAAAATCGCTTCCGTACCTAGTATTTGAAATAGGGAATTTCAACCGACTTTTTTAGCCAGTCGAAGCTGGTATCATCGCGCAACTTGCGATAGACATTTCAATCCGTTAGCGACATCTCGAAGTGGTATTTAACTGTAACAAGCATATAATGCGGGTAATTAACCGTTAATACTGAAAAATGCATATTTAACCGCGTGGTTAAATTCGTTAATAACCTGCTATATGGGATACAGGCGTGTAGTTATGTATGTATGTTAGGGTACAAACTTTAGGATATAAAGGACATAAATGTGAGGGTATAAACATACACACTTACCAAATATCGATAAATGGCAAACGGCACATACTCCACCATCACGAACACATCAGCTACGGCGAGCCACTTCAGCAACCGGTTTATAGGCGCAGCAGCCAAGTCTCGTCTCGTCAGCACAGCGACATTTAATGCGTTGGCTAAGCTCCCGAACAAACACACCTAGAGGAAACAAAAATTATTTCGCCTTCAAATAGTATTTATATCACTTTTTTATTGGTAGCTCAATCCGTTCTGGACTTCAATCTTACATTGACTTAGAGTCAACAAAATTTCCGCCAACGCAACATGCTAACGAGGTGATAAATTTCATTTTAATTCGATTATTACGGTTTTCAATTAACGGACTCCAAAATAACATAATTCAATTCAAATCATCTCGTTATTTGGAACTTTTTATCCAATTTCAGAAATTAATAAAATAAACTCGAACGCACTCAATTCAACTGTTATTATAACATAGCAAATCGTAAAATAAAACTACAGGCAACGTTGTAATAAAAGTCACTATTATGCTTACCAATAAACTGACATATCCATGAATATTATTATATGTCAATATCAGCTCTCGGAATTCCCCAGAGCAATATTCAGATTTCGCACACTCCTTTACAACTGAAATGTTGTAAGTATTTCGCCAATTTTCCAAAGCCTTCAAGACATCACCAATGTGCGTAGTTCTGTTTTTGAATATTGAGCTTGGGTCGTCTAAGAATAGGTTCAGGCCATTGTTCAAACGTTCGCTGGTGCCATTGTGTAGAAAGTCCTCAGCAAGCATTGTAGCCTTGATAAGGGACTTTTCATCACTTACAAGCCGGGGCCAATTTCGAAAGCAGTAAGCTGCTTATGCATTCCGGCATTCGAGGTAGAAATTTAAGCATTTTCGTTTGTACCTGCGAAGAAATGTTGTGTATTAAATTTTGGTTCTATAGGGTGGAGATTTTGAGGTATAGTGGTGATGTTCCTGATAAATACTTTATATATAAAGTTGCAATGTATAAGGAGCTAAAGAAGACTAACTTGTTTTAGGTAACTTTGAAGATTTAATATTAAAAAAAAAATACGTTTATACCTAGGTAAGTATGCGAGGTTTAATTTTATCTGTTAGGGTGTGGTTTTACCCGCGCAAATTCGAATCCCGCGGGAATTTCGGAATAAAGTAGTCTATGTACTATTCCAGACTGTACACTATCACTATGCTAAATTTCATCTAAATCCGTCGAGCCGTTCTCCCGTGATTGAGGAACAAACATGTGGACATCCAGACATCCATACATCCAAACTTTCACATTTATAATATGAGTAAGATGTACTTTATGTTTTAAAAGGATGTATTTTCACAATTTCACGTTGGTGTGAAGACTTTAGATTGTATACAGGGTGTTTGATACACAGTTGGCCAAATTGGAAGGGGTAGGTATATTCTGAACATACTTGCTTTAAGTAGTACTTTAAATTCCTACTTTATCCCATAATGTTTCATTGCCTTATTTATCTAACAATAAGAATAAAATAAAAATTTAAGTTCTGTCAAAAAAATAAAAACAGGGCTTTTTATTTTTCTGATAACGCCAACCTTTTGCAATTTAAATAACGCTGATGCCATTTTTGCCAACTCAAATTCAATGATTCACAATGAATCTCGCCCGCGGGAGCGCTGTGTTTTATAACCTATGGCCGGAACACAAACTTTATATGCAACAAAGCTCTTAACGAATATCACTGCTGTGGAAAGCCGTGCTTACAGTGTGGCCTTAAGTAGAATTATAGTACCGCTGCAAGGACATTCGCATTGAAACAAATGTTTTCCTGCCAACAATCCAACACGACATTTAAGATGACTTATATAACCGAAAAAATGTGATAAATAAAAATTACCCGGACAGGACTCGAACTTGGGACCCCTCGTTTGCCGGACGAATGCTCTTCCACTGAGCTTCCGGGGCCTGGCGGTACGCCTCGAAATTAATTACCACATTTTTATTTTTACGTTATATTGCTAACGTAGCTCCATCTAATGGTATAGCTTTGCAGCTAAGACCACTCGAGACCAATTTCTTTTCAGAAATTGTGAATCCCAGTTAAAGTGAAGCATTGCAACGTTTAATAATGTTTTTAAGTTTTTGCATTTATAATGCTCAATTATTCTTATATAACCGAAAAAATGTGATAAATAAAAATTATATTTATTATTATTTTGGTTATATAAGAATAATTGAGCATTATAAATGCAAAAACTTAAAAATATAATTAATACGACTAACATTACAATAACGCGGTACTAAACGCAACCTGCAGGCATACATTTTGGAATCAAGGTTTATGTTTTATCATTAACTGAACTCAGAACCGATGGATTCCAACCTAATCTAAAACCTTAACTGAAAATCGAATGTATTTTTCTCAATATGTCATTATCTTAATTATGGTTTGTTAATTGGCCAAGTCCATATAATTTCATGATAGATATTTATTATGTTGATATGTAATATATCTTTGTATATTAGTAGTAGTTATGCACTCAATTTGTTCCTTCTTTTTTTCAGTTTCCAGCCTCAGGCATGCTGAAAGAAATTTCTTAAAAAAAAAGCTTTGCCTGTGTACAATGTTGTTAATTTAACTGCTTGTTGAACTAAGTTTTTTCGGGTGATCATAAATTATTAAATACCTTTTAAATAATGTTTAATATCTTATTTTTGTTTTCTTCGTACTTTCCATTAAATTAACTAACCAGATATCTATGATTGCAACCACAATTTGCTATAAATTAAACGAGATTTAACTTAAATAACAACCAAACCAGAAAACTTTATCTTACTCATAACTTAAAAAGCAGCATTATTAAGAATCAATTTTTGAAAATGTCATCATTCAAATTGCAAGTAGGTATCATTTATAATATAAATGTTTCGTCTTGTATTGTATAAGTTGAACTCGAGCAGAAAAATTAGATTTACGCCAATTACTAATCTCAATTCAATTAATAATTAATAATCTCTAAAGGTACTTGATATAATTTTCATTACACCTCAAATCAAACTTTCATCATTGTAAACAATAATGTGTGGGTATAGGAAGCAGCTCCTTATTGAGCAGCAAGTATCAAGTAGGTATGGCAAAGAAAACAGATTCTTGAGGCACTCCAGCATGAAATATAAAGCCTTTGAGATAGAAACTACTATTTGTATTCATGGAAATAAATCAAAAAACATATTAATATTCTCACAGACATGTCATTCTTGAACCCTGACCCTTAAACAAATCAGCTAGCGTGACAGTATTTTTTAGACTTGTTTTTGCTTTCAATATTGTCGAAAATCTGATTATTATGCAATATCCCGTCGGGTGTGCGCAAAACCAATTTGTCAATTTGACAATAAATTGGAAGGAAAGGAGCTTACATAGTTATATGGGTGGTAACTCCGGCCCAAAGTTCTTAGATGAAGTTATTATGAGATGATGTCAGACGGTATATAACTTTGTTCGATCATTTTGTTGAAAGGAAAAAATTGACATATTACAAAGTTTGCGGTTTTTCATCGGATCGGATACTAAATAAATAAAAATAAAATAAGCAGAGCTTGTGATATGGGATACCATGTAGCGAACTAGGGGGGAACCTAGAATATAAATATATACATAGATAAACGCCGAGACCCGGAACATTTTTTATTCGTGTTCCGTGCGGGAATCGAACCCGCAACCACTGGCGTCTGAGGCAGACAGTGACGTAATCACCAAAATAGTCGTTGAATCTGATGTAGTGCGTAATCAATACATAATTAATAAGTTAAAATCAGATCACAGCGGGCAACTAGCATCTTTTAACATTGGCACAAATAAGGCAATAAGAAGAGAGTTTAAGTTTGTACCCATGAACGACGGTCGGCTGGAGAGATTCAGAAGTAATGTCTTGGATAAGTTGTGGGAACTTAAATGTTATGATATCCCCGCTATGGAATATAATTGTATTTTTAATTTAATTAAATGTGAGTATAATACAGTATTTACATCAAAAACAATTAAAACAGATGATAACTCATTTAAGTTTAGTGACTGGGCAACAGTAGGAATATTTAAAAGCAGAGACAGATTATATGAGTTATATGATGAAAAAACATACAATCATAGTGAAAATTTTAAGGAGTATGTAAAGAAATACTCCAAAATGTTCAAAAGTGTATGTAGAATTGCAAAATCAAATTTTATTAATAATAAAATTCAAAATAGTGTTAATATTCCTAAAACTTGGCAAATTATTAACAGCGAAACTGGAAATTCAAACATAAGAAACGCGGAATATAAACTGAAAATTGGTGATCGACTGTTGACATCAGATACAGAAGTTGCTGAAGCTTTTGAAAAATTCTTTGCAGACATTCCAGTTTCGACTACGAAGACATTAAATTCATCAGTCAAAGCTGCACAGTCTTTTCTTGAAAATAATGTAAATAAGTGTAAAACTAACTTTACTTTCAGGCATGTTACTGAAAGTGAGGTATTGAAAGCTTTTAAAAGTATAACAATTAAGAACACTGCTGATCTGGATGGTATTTCTGTTAAAATCATCCAATCTATCATTGACGGTATTGCACCTTATTTAGCCAGTATATTTAACAATTGTGTTGATAATGGTGTGTTTCCGGACTTAATGAAACTTAGTAAAATTATTCCCGTATTTAAAGCAGGAAGCATGACTGACCCCAGTAACTTTAGACCGATCTCTATATTACCAACACTCAGTAAAATTTTTGAAAAACTTATTTTGAACCAACTAGTGGTACATTTCTATAGCAATAATATTATGAATCCGAATCAATTTGGTTTCACACGGGGTCGCTCAACAACTGATGCCGGTGTTGAGCTTATCAAACATATATTTGATGCCTGGGAGGAGTCACATGATGCCTCTGGTGTCTTCTGTGATCTGTCCAAAGCTTTTCACTGTGTTCACTACGATACACTCCTCATGAAGCTTCACCACTATGGAATCAATGATAGGGCACTTGATTTTATGAAATCCTATCTATGCAATAGAATGCAAAGAGTTGATATTAATGGAAAAAGATCATCGGGATCAGCAGTACATATGGGAGTGCCCCAGGGATCGATTCTTGGGCCTTTCTTATTCTTAGTTTATATAAATGATTTGCCGTTTGTGGTAAAAGACAAGTGTGAGGTCATATTGTTTGCTGATGATACCTCTTTTCTTTTTAAAGTGAGTAGGAAATTGAAGCATTGCTTTGAAGTAAACAATTGTATTGAAATTGTGGAAAATTGGTTTTCAGCCAATAACCTGCTCCTCAATGAAAATAAAACTAAATTTTTAAAATTCTCATTGCCTAATGTCCGGCATGTAAATACTAATTTAATTGTAAAAGGACAAGAATTGAGCCCTGTAAATTCAGCAATGTTCCTTGGCATAACCCTAGACGCTCAACTACAGTGGGGACCACACATAGAAAGGTTGGCGAAGAGACTTAGTTCTGCAGCATATGCCGTCAAAAAGATGCGAAATATTTCTAATGAAGCTACTGCGCGATTGGTTTATTTTGGTTATTTTCATAGCTTAATGACATACGGCATTCTCCTGTGGGGAAATGCCGCCGATATTAAAACTATCTTTGTGCTGCAGAAACGGGCTATTCGCGCAATCTACAAACTTAATTCCAGAGCGACGCTTAGAAATAAGTTTAAGGAAATAAATATTATTACGTTTGCGTCACAATATATCTTTGAAAATCTGATGTTTGTAAAAAAGAACTTAAACATGTTCCGTAGAAAATGTGACTTACATAATGTTAATACTAGAAATAAGTATAAGCTAGCCGGCTATGATAGTAGACTTCATAAAGTCACTAAATCATTTATGGGTCAATGCATACGTTTTAATAATAAGGTTCCCACAAATATTCAAGACTTACCACTTGATAAATTTAAAGAAACTATTAAACAAAAATTGTGTAATAAAGGCTTTTATACAATATCTGAATATATGGACGATAAAAGTCCTTGGTTGTAATTGTTTTTCTAAAGTGCTCAATCTCCAACTCCACCTTCAACTCCATCTCCATCTCCAACTCCATCTCCAACTCCATCTCCAACTCCATCTCCAACTCCATCTCCTTCTTATCCAACGCCATCTACATCTCCTTCTTGTCCATACAACAGCAAGAACGTCATGCTCCCTCAGGCGGCATGGCTAGCGGTAGCGTCGGGTGTCGGGTCACCCTCTTCCCTAAAATATGGTTGAGGAGGGTGATGGCTGGTGCTTGCGTTATACTCGTGAACGGGTGCTGCTAGCGGTGCCATGTCGTTTTGCTTATGACTTTATGACTTTTTTTGAACTTGACTCTGACTTCCCCATTTCCGTGTCCACGTCCTGTCTATGTCCACGACTATCCTCATCTCCATCCACATTATCTGTATTCTCTCTCACCTCTATCGCTACGTCTATCTCTGCTTCTATCTTTGCCTCTATATCTATGTCTACGTTTCTCTCTAGTACTTGATTGCCTATTGTATAAAAATAATAAGTAGTAGACTCCAGAAGATCAACTCGTTCATGGGTCAATGTACGCTTCATTTTATAATAAAATCCTAAAATATTTAAGATTAACCTATTAACCCTTCGATAGATTTAAGGTTAAGTGTTATGTGAAAAGTTTTACTTTAAGATATCCGGATGCAAGAATTTGGGATTCCCTGGCTGTAAATTGTTACTATGTATTATTTTTCTCTTATTTTAAAAGATGATTGCTGTTGAGTTTCTTGCCACTTCTTCTCAACAGATCGACTTTCCGAAGTGGTGGTAGATTCAGTTCAATTTGTAAATTGTTTGACTTATTTCAAATGTATTTAAATACTTACGAAATAAAGAATATTTGAGTTTGAGTTTGAGTTTGACCTTTCTTAGACGTAGCAAACCATAAAGGTTCAGTATTTTTCAGGATTAACCTGAATGACTTGTCCACGGTGATAATACTACATACCTATATGTATATTACCGTGACTTGTCTAACTGAGATAGATATTCCTTTTTAAAGTTTAAAGCTTAATCTAGGAAGCACTTTAAACTATTTTTTAGATAAATTACAAAACTGAAAACAAGGTATTTCCACTATAGCAATAGGTACACGTGGTACACGTGATTTTGTAAATTATATTCGTTGGTACGACGAAAAAACTGATTATTATTCCACGATTTTTCATAAAATACTAGTAACTTAGAGAGTATTTTAAGTTCCACTATGCATATGAAACTCAACATTTTCAGATTGCCCTCTGAGATAAGAGCTTTTTAATAGAAGTAAGATTAACGAAACCTTTTATGATCATATTTTGGCCTTTATTTTGGAAAATATAACAAAAATTACGCTGATGATAGGTATATTTAAGAGTTCTCATTCCTCCAAGACAAGCCAAACGTCGTCATTGGCTTTGAACAGCATTACTCACTTTGATTCCTGTACAGGTACATGTAACATGTTTGGTGAAAAGCGTGATAAAATGTTGCTGTACCTGCTATATGTCTATGAGTATCTTATGATATCACAGGAGCCACTAAGCCACGATGACATCAATTGTCAATAATTCAGTAATATATATATATTTTATATAGGCCATTAGATGCCGATTTACAGTAGAATTCCGTACCGCGCTTTAAGCTTTTCTGACATCATACTGAGATTTGATTTTTACCCACGACGGAACGGAGACGGTATATGCGTTTGGGGTGAGAGGGTGTTTGTGCAAACCAATGTTACCATTTATCTCCAGAACCACTAGTCCGATTTTAATGCGGTTTTCAGTAATCGCTTTGGATTTGATTGGTTCTTAGATAGATGTAGCGGTAACAACTCACCAGGGGGCGCTGCAGTAAACATTTGTTTGTAAAAGCCAATGTTACCGTTTATCTGCAAAACCATTGGTCTGATTTAAATGCTGTTTTCAGTGATCGCTTTGGATTTGATTAGCGCATGTTCTGAGATAGATGTTACGGTAACAACTCACCAGGGGGCGCTGCAGTAAATATTTGTTTGCAAACCATTGGTCCGATTTGAATGCCGTTTTCAATTATCGCTTTGGATTTGATTGGTATAATGTTCTTAAATAGGTTTAAAACAAACCATTGTAAGTAATATGATATCGAGTTACGTTACAACAAAGCCCCAGCAAAGTTGCGCCATCAGCAAAGTTGGGTTGTAATTACTTATTATAATACTTCACTGTGTATTTAAATAAACTACATGGGTTTTCCAGCGGTGGTGGGGATATTAAAGGGCTGATGAGGAACGAGGTGTTGTGTAATGTAATGTATGGTACCTATATTATGCTCTTTAAAAAGTTTGAAATAAAAAACAAAATAAAAATTTTGAAAAACCCACGACGCGACGGTTAAAAAGTAATTGAAAAAGAATAAAATAATTTAAAATCCCCCGACTGAAACGATTTATGTGACGGGAGATAATTAACGTGAAAAGCTTTTTTAAAAGTTCACTTGATCTCACACAGAGTCGGTCATATTATGAACAACATACTATTCGTTTTCATAGCACTTCCTTACGCTTACCTATTCGGTTCTCGAAGAAGTAGATGTCGCAATAACATAGACATTCAACTCCCTATGAACTTTATAAGAAGAGCAAGAAAATCCGTCGAGGGCTGCCATCAATATTTTAAATTTCAATATAAAACTACAAAACGAATTCATTCAATGACAGCCCCAGACGGATATTCTTGCTCTTCTAATAAAGTTCATAGGGAGTTGAATACCTATGTTATTGCGACATCTACATCTTCGAGAACCGAATAGGTAAGCGTAGAGAAGTGCTATGAAAACGAATAGTATGTTGTTCATAATATGACCGACTCTGTGTGAGATCAAGTGAACTTTTAAAAAAGCTTTTCACGTTAATTATCCTCTCGTCACATAAATCATTTCAGTCGGGGGATTTCAAATTATTTTATTCTTTTTCAATTACTTTTTCGCCGTCGCGTCGTGGGTTTCTCAAAATTTTTATTTTGTTTTTTTATATTGCGTGATTTTTATATTAATTAAACTTTACAACATAATCATATTTGGCATTATAGATAAACGGTTTAATACGAAAAAAAAATTTCTATATGTATAGTTTTTTTTATGGTGTAATTTCATGTATTTAGGTGATTAAAGAGATTTTCGTACATCTTAGCGAGCTGAAAATATATTGGACTGGCGCTCCAGGGAGTAATTTAAACCAAAAAAAAACATGTGAAATTCTGAACTTCTCGCAAAAATAACGAGTCGACGCGAAACACCAGACAGCAAAGGATTTTGGTCCTTTTTATTTTAGTTCAAGCTAAACAATTTTAGTGTTCATATTTGAATCACAACTTTCTGCTTCGAATAGTTAATTTAAAATTTTTATGAAATTAGTTTGCTATGAAAGCTTTTCTGTTACCGAATAAGCTGTTAAGTAACCAAAGTAATATAAGCTTTCACTGCGTTTATATTGTTGTCACTATTCATTATTTTAAATAAGACCATTTGAATCGGATTTTACTGTGTAAAGGATAAATATACATTTAAATCGATGTTTTGCTATCTCTACGGACGGTCCCTGTGGCCACAATTGATTGAGGTGGTTAGGTTGACTGTAACCTTGTAACAACACTACTATCTGTTTCCTCAAAAGGCCTTTATTCAATTCACTGTTTTCTTCATAATGTAGTCAGTTTTGTAAAATAAATAGTTTGAAAGCATTTTTTATATAGTTAGTAAGTAGTTTACTTATATGACAAGACGCTGAATATTGTAACGCTTTATAGCTACACCTGGTAGCTAATTTTAGCATTCATAGAGTCAACGAATAGTTTTTATATTGAAATGTGGCATTAATTTTTATAACATAGCTGTCACCTGGTTTTTTGTAGAAAAGACATACTGATCACTGAAATACAGTAAAAACATGCGAATAGGAGCTTTAAATAAACGCACTTCGTAAAAGTACTGGCGGCTTATAAAATGTGGGTATTGTAATAATAAACTATGTCGGTATAAATACCTAGGTACAGTACACAGTACTGGTGTACTTTGCCTTTGCCCCCACGCCTTTCGAGGGTATTCCTGTGTTATATTTACTACAGTTATTTTTGTGTGGTGCAGCTATGTTATAACATTGTTTTGAAGTAACTCTGTCTATCAGTAACGCTTCCACAGCTAAACTACTGAATCAACTTTGACGGAATTTATGATAGAGTAAGCTTGAACTTCAAGGAGCATAAAGTAATCTTATTTATCCAGCTGCGATATCTGATATTTACGCGGACGAAGTCGCGGGCAACAGCTAGTAAATAAATATTTTACATTCATGTCACATTGCCTAATTTATGTTTCTTTAACATAAGATGCATCGACGACTTTTGTTTGAAATAGTTTCTAAAGTATATTAGTAAATAGTAACTTAATAACTCAAAGTCAATTGAGTTGAAACAAAAACCATGTATACAGCGGACTGAAATACTACCCCGCTCTTTTATCTTTCATTACCAATGAACTTTCAATAATACGAGAGCGTCGCCTATAAAGAGCTTAAAACTCAAACTCATTCATTTCCTTTTGGTGGCAGCCGTCCGGGTGCCGCTCACTGCGCAGCCTCTCTCTCCAATTGGCTGTCGCTCCGATAAATGATCAAGAACCTGAATCAAGGTAGGTCGTAAAGGGGGATGTTTAGTGGGTATGCTCGGCTTCACTGAGTGAGTCTCCACACTGTCTGGGCATTCTATTTTCCGTTAGCCACTGGGGTTAACAGCTTATAGAATGCCCATTCGTCCGTAATAGGATTCATCCTCCTCCCGCTAAAGCTTGCTTTACTGGTTAAAGCTTGTTTTAGGGGGTGCCAAAATTTTCTGTGGCGGAAAAACAAAAAAAAAAAAACTCATTCATTCATTTGGCTACCAGCCACAGCATAAAATAAACTTAAAATTTAAATAAAAAGAAGTTTACATGAAACATAAACGAAGTTATCATAATATTATAAAACAACTACATGTTTTCCAGTGTAAAAAAGTGTTGATTAATTAAGGGTGAAATAATACAAAAGTGAATAATGGGATTTATTATATTTTGCATTTTAACTTGACGTTTCAGTGTCTTAGGGGACCCCGTGCTCTCGAGCGACTGATTGTCAGACGTCAGATTGACAGTGAAAAATGTTATAGATCATCTCCTCTATTTGTCAAGTGATGATAACAGTAAAGCTGAATATATTATGGCGGGTTTCAATATTCAACTGACTGGTATGAGTAACCGATATAGGTACAAAACTGGTAGAAAAAAAATAGCGTTTCACAATATCTATTAGCAACGAGTTGAAAGTTCTCAAATTTGGCATGGGCCCTCTTTACATGACGTTCTTCCAAGAAAATAGGCGATATGTGATTTATAGAATATCATGCATTCGCAAATTATCTGTGTGATATTTCGTTAAATGAATAAACTGTTACGTCGTTGGCTAGCTAAAATGACTTATTTTGTAAATGGTCAAATGTAACGACGTTGCCTAGCAACCCATTACAGTCAAACAGTAGTAAGCAGTGGTTTAGATGTCAATATTTTGAATATAGAATATAGGCATTTTGGTTGTGAATTCTGTTGTTCGTAGGCAAAACGAACAGTTTTCATGATATTGAAACCCGCCATTAATCGAATTACCAGTGTACCATGGGAGTATGGACTGGGAGTGAAAGAAAAACATAGAATGTGCCAGCTGCTTCTCTTCCTGGGCACACTGTAAAAGTCAGTTAAGAGACGGGGGTTTTATTGGCGTTTTTGCGGGCGATAAGCTGACCCTCTGTCACTGCAATAGTCTCTGTCCATCATTATATTACCTCCGAATCTGTCAAATGTGACATCAGATGGTTTTAAAGCCTCTGGTGTTCTGCCTACCCCAAAAGGGATACAGGAGTGAAGCTATGGTATGTATGGTACATACGTACCTCCGCACCTATATGTATACATACGTAACGTACCATACTTAATAGTAAAAACTTTTGCGGAGTTAACCTTAACACTTAATATAAAAAATACAGATTTTTTCAGATGTACCCTTGAATAATGAACAGTAATTTATCGGTTTATGAATCATTTTGAAACGTTTCAATTGAGCCTATGGCAAAATTTCGATCGATTGCGAGTCACACTCGTACAGGAACGGTTTTGTGCCAAACTTAAGATAATTGAGGAAATATTGCAGTCATCACGCAATTTATATTTTTGAAAAGTTAGTAGTTATTGGTTTCTTTCAATATAACATAAATTAACGATTTTCGGACAAAGTAACTTCTTTATTTGTCAATGAGAAGTCCTTATGCTACATTTACACGCTTGCCGTGGCTTGGCCGGCGTGTACAAGCTTCAAGTCTTGACAAACACTTGGATGCCATTTTCACGCTTGCGAGTGCGTTATATTGTTCCGGCCAAGCAAGCATAGCGGACGTGTCATGCATTAGCGTTGAAGTTGTGTCAGCTATTGCTCTTTAGCTTGACATATTTATATTTGAAATATAATCAAAAACAAAGAAACGAAAAGTTGTCTCGAGAAGATAATGGATGTTATTTTTTATCTTTCTGGTTTTTTACCTTCAAATACAGATATTTCTCGAGTCATATGCGCCAACGTGTAAATACGTGGCAAGCCCTTGCCGCAAGCTCCCTTTGAAAATGGGTCTTCAAAAACCGAAACTGGCCCGGATCGCGGTAAGCACACGTCACACACGTAAGCCGAGCCAAACCACCCCGTTTACATGCTTGTGCATGTAGAAGCTTGCCGAGGCTTGGCAAACATGTTAATAGGGTTAAGGTATTGATTACCTTCCATTACCATTTATATGCGGCATAAACAGTTGCATATTTTTATAGCATTACTTGATTTTTTTTTGCTCCAAATATTGCAGAACTGAGTATTTAATACATATCAATTTAACCTTGAAATCTTCTATGCGTTTCTGAGAATAAAGGTCTTGGCAGATAGACGGACGACAACGTGAGTCTATAAATACAAAGACCTCGAACCAATAAACTTTCCACTGAAACCCAACACTCCGCCCCCCGTCTTCCTACGGGACAAGAGCTGTTGGACCGAGGTCTCAGCTCTCTGCTCTTTGCGGTAGTCCCAAAATCCAGCGTCCTAGGGCATGCAACATGGGTGATTCTATTAAGATCGAGGTCTGTTCCATTTCCGATTTCAAGAATTTTACTCGGCTTCTTGCTAATAAGAAGCTCGAGTATCACAATTACGCCCTCCCTTAAGGAGCGTAAGATTTGTGCTGTTCTAAGGAACGTGCCGTTTCAGCTATCGCACAAAATGCACAGTCGCCGGGTATACAATTCCCACTTGCGCTAGTGATCCTAGTAAACAATCTGAAAGAGCTGTCCATTTTCAAAAGGAATCGCACTGTGTGCGGTCTCTCTAACATTCGTTGCGCAACATGCGTTAAAAAACCACACAAGCGTGGTTACCCCGGTCAATGCCACCGCTGCCATTGTGTGGTCACGCGGTAGCAAACTGATTTGCATCCCCCAGGTGCGTCAAGTGCTTAGAGCCTCATGGGACTAAGGACTCTCGCACACCTGAGTCACATTCCAATCCGTCATGCATCTTGTGCGGCCAGTCAGGCCACATGGCAACTATCGCGGTTGTCCCAAGGCACTGCGTGCTGCTAGGGCTACCGTAAAGCCTATCGAAAACAGGAGAGAGTCCTCAGTGTAGCTCGAGCGCTCCTCTTCCAGTCATCTCAAAAGCCTCTAAGGCCATTTCAGCTTCCGTTTCAGGTCCGAGCAGTCATGTTGCGTCTCAATCGCAACCAGCCACCAAACCAGCTTCCCAGTGCCAGAACGCAAAAGGGTCTCATGACCGCATGACGTTCTGGATCCAGCTTGCTCCCATCGACGAAGTTCTGGCTTTCGGCGCCGCTCTTGTCGCCAGCCCGGAGGGTTTCAATGGTGCTCTTCCGGTCTTAACTAAGTTCGCACCCCTTATTAGGAAACTCCATCAAGCCCAACGTTTTTAAACGTTGTCCTTTCTTTCCAGCCTTCCTATCTTAGAGTGAGTCTCATAAATCTAGAGAATCTCTTAGTTTCAGCTGTGTCGTTTTAGCTTTGAGCTAATCCAATGCGGGAATCCCGTCAAGGTGCCGCCAACTGCGCAGCCTCTATCTACCAATTGGCTGTTGCTCCCATGATGATCAATGTCCTACAATGCGGCGGATCAGTAAAGGGGGATGTTTAGTGGGTATACTCAGGCGTTTTGAGGAGTCTCGTGGCCGCTCTTGCGGTCCCCACACTGTCAGGGTATTTTATACTAGCAGCACTTAAGGATACCCTTTCATCCGTAACTTTGCAATTAAAAAACTTTGAATTTTTTATGAGAAAATAAATGTTTTCAAACGAATATTTGGTTCGTTTCAGTTTCTGTTTTGTGTCATTAAGTGTAAGTGAAATTCGAGAACAAGCTACTAAAAGCTCTTTCCACATGAATTTTTTTTGTAACATACTGTACGGTAAACGATATAGTATGACGTATAAAAATACATGAATATTTCAGCGGAGACTATTTTCTTGTTGCGCTCCCACAAACATATTTCTTAATAAATAAGAAAAACAAAATGAAAATAATGTCTACCATTCTCGAAAAAGTTGGGTTCATTGTCAAAGGGAGGACGTTATTATTTTTTTTCTTACAAACGATATCATTCAATATAATTACAGAGTTTTTAATTAAACATAAGTTTTTAAGTTTTTATGTATACTATATCAACACAGCGCAAATATTGGGAATAAAGAGACAAACCGCAAACGACACACTGATGTCAATATTTTCCCCATACTCAAATAAAAGCCTTTGTCGTAGTACATTTATTTGTTGTTTTTCCATTTATCTTAGCTGTAGGTTTTCCAATAATACATAAAATGTTACATAGCGTTAAATTGTGAAACGTATCTTCTCGATATTGCATTATCTGTGACAGATTTTTATACGCCAAAGGAAAATTACAAAAATGGAGATCCACAGTCCCCGACGTACACGTACTAGAGAAGCTTCCGAGAATTTTATTTTTTCCTATAGTTTTTAACTTGTACAGTCAACAGAAGATCTCAAATGTATTTCTTTGAAATAATGTAGTTTATTCGAATCATACTTTCGTTGAGAATTTCATTTCAGCTTAAATTGTGTATAAATGATATTAAAATATAGAATATTACTACATTATCAAACCAATATATGTTTATAGTTTATACTATTAAAATTGTTTTAAAAATTATACGGAACTAGAAAAACTATTGTTTAAAGCGGAACCCATCACAAAAAAGAAGCGTAGTACGATAACTAATGAAAAATGTTTTTTAAAACTATCAAAGGAGTTTCAGAGGAAACATATCACATTATCTATGTTTTTATTAGATCTAAGTTAAATTAAATAGAAATAATTACTAGAAAAAGTGAATCATATTTTTAAGATTTGTTTTTTAATGGATAATGTTTTCAAAATAAGGATGATTTTATAAGACTGATTTAACATTTTTATTTTTAGAGAAAGAATAATTATTAATTAAAAGACTGATTATTTAATATAAAAGTGATTAAGATTTTTAAGACTTTGTTTTTAAATGCATAGTGTTTTACAATAAGGATGAATTTACATTGATTTTAGAAGACTCATTTTTTTTTATATAACATAGATATTTTTATAGTTTATGTTATCATTAAGATCGGTCATATTGTTATTTTGGTATATTTAAAAGACTAGTTGACATGTATATACAGGGTCAATTTATAATAGTCTGTGATATTTTAAAATTGGGTTAACAATGATGTGTTGGTTTAAATTATGAAGTAAATTTTTTTTTATATTTTTCATAAATTAAAATTTCAAAATAATTTTTAGTGAATAAAATTTAAGTTTAATCTACACTTCATGACTTGGTACATAGCAAAAAATAAAAATATTTCCGTCTATTTCTTTTAAGAAAATCACTTTACCAAAACAATAATCTTACGCGAATAGTAGATACCTACGCATCCGAGCGAAGGTCGTTGACGCGCGCCCGTGTGTTTGCGTGACCTAGTTACCTACTTAGCGCGGAATCAGCTGTAATTACGTCATACATCAGGATAAAAGGTGATTCTAATGTCCCATCACACTACTGTTACAGGTTTTTGACTATCAATTTCACGTTAAACTAATTGTATCTAAATACTGTTTTAGTTTTGATCTTCATTAAATTAAAAATGAACTTAAAATAAAGCATTCGTGCTTGAAGTCTTTGTTAAAACAAATAAATTGATTTTACAATTAATTTAATGTTAGAATGACGTGTTTAGTAACTGGATTTAGTAACCTTATTTATAACTATGTACAGTGTAGGTATAACGTACAAAAATAACTTACATTTTTACCTTGCGTCCTGTCGCTGATGTTAAATACCGTGCTAGGTATTAGTCACTGATAACTTATCACATTCACAATAACTGCTGTACATGGAGTCCCATTAGCCCATATACTGAACACAAAACCTTTCATGTTTAGCTTATTAATTTTGACTATCCATAAAGTATCACTTTTGATAACAGCGATAGGAGGACTCGTCAGTCCATAGAATGTGCTTCAGCACCCAACCATAGACTACACACGCGGAGCATAGGTAGTTGCTTCAGTTCTTGCACTTTCGTAAAGTGGTAAGACTTGAGCCCTCTCGTCGCAGCAAGCGCCGCACCCACGAGCTGCTGACTTCGAAAACCTGAGCCGCATCGTTTGTACTGGCTATCGGATGCTGTTCAAAACACTCCAGCACGTCTTCTTCGAGTGAACCAGAAATCGAGGTCTACCGGCGTCTGTGACTGTGGATTAAACGTGCCATAATCGCGTAATTCGACATTTTTGTTAGTTATCGATTTAGTGTTCGCGCGCGCGAATCTCTGGACAGACTGACGAGCGGGGGGCGTGGCGTTCAATCAAACATAGTAGGCGCGGGCGCGGCGGCGGCTCGAATTTGACTTTCGGCTCGTTTGCTTGTGCCGCGCAAGAACGTATAGGTATTGTTTGGTAATGTAACTAATATTTTATTGTTTAATATAAATAGATGGAAACGTTTTCTCATTTTGCTATGTAGTCGTAAATTAGAGATTAAACTAAAATTTTATGCACTTAGAAGTATTTTGAAATTTTAATTTATGAAAAATGTTGAAAAAAAATTATTTTTTATCGAAATTCAGACCCACTCCTCATTCTGAATCTGCTATTAAAATATTATTGACTATTATGTAGCGACCCTATATTTATTTTCAATAACTCGGATTATTTATAATCACAAAAACTGTTTTTTTTTTCATGACTTTCATTACATAATCATTATATTGCTATTAAGTGTTATTGTAGTAATTATTTTAATATTGTTCATTGTTTATGTTAAAAAAGTTTTAGTTTTGAAAAAAGTTTTATTTTTGAAAAAACTTATATTTTTTAAATTAGAAATTTATTGTTAGAATACTGATATTTTTATAGGTTTCATATTTAATAGTTATTCTTTTATTAGATGTTAAAATAATTATTAATATATAATATACATTGTTAATTATGTTTTTAAATAACAATAGAACTTTTTTTATGATAATTGTATGTAACAATTTTCGTATTCGTAAGATCAGTCATGCGTTTATTTTTAATTTATAATTAATTATGAAAATGACATCTTAAACTTGATTTGGTACCTATTATTGTTTATCATTCCATTAAAATTAGGTATTTTGATTATTTGTATAAAGAAAGTATATAAAGAATGTATTATAAAAATAATGTATATCTGTGATTGTTCTAAAGGTCTACAGTGTTCTTTGAACTTTTCTGTGATTACAATATAAACCCTGACTCAACAAGACTACATTTTTTACTTATCCTTTTACTTAAGACTATTATACATAAACAGTCATCTGCTGACTGTGCTTTTGAGCTTAATTGAATGTTGATTTAGTTTACTAAATTAAAAAGAATTTGTGGTTCTCCGGTACGTGTACGTCCGGGACTGTGGTACTCCGGTACTAACCCGAAATATTTATTATATTGGTGAGACGTTTACCTTCTATTGAACTAATGCTTTTTTTAGAGAAGGCCAAGATAAAACACATCTATCCATGATAGAACCAGTAGGGCTAGCATGCGACTGTCGATAAACTCTCGAATTGACAAGATAAAATTTATCTTGTTATTTTATCCTATTTTGTTAGCTAATATGCGCACCTTAATACATATAATTACTAGATTTGATACCACGATTAAGCCGACAGAACCCAAGATGCGATATTCTTAAAAAAATACATACTGTGAGTGCCAAATTCTAAGTAAATATCGATAAAAGGCTCGATTTATCGTTGTCGATGGTCGCATGCTAGGCTCACTGGACTATACCTACAGATCAGGAAAATAGATACTCCGAGATTAACCCGGCTTTGAATCGAGTTAGGGGGCTTTCCTTAGTCCGAGTATGGACAAAACATTAATCATACATTGTACTATACAACGTTATTTTTGTTCATACAAAACCTGAAAGCAGTTTGTTCAGTATCGGTAATATTTAGAATTGATTGCAATGGTTTATATACCATGTTATATTTTAACTAAATAATCTTACTAATATTATATATGTGAAAGTTTGGATGTCTGGATGTATGGATCTTTGTTCCTCAATCATGGGAGAACGGCTGAACTGATTTTGATGAAATTTGACAAAGTGATGGTCTGGAATAATAATAATAAATCATTTATTTCAGGCAACTTAAGAATAGTACAGGATGTTAAATACTAAATCTAAGGCCCATAGAAAATATATACCTTAACCTAATATACATACAATATAATTAAAACTACACTTTACTAATTCACTCGTATGGGCTGCGTCGTTGGACGCGACATCCTTGTGTCAAGTATCCGTCCAAGGAAGAACTCTTCCTTCATGTAGGTCGACAGATGTTCGGTCGGAATTCTCACCACTAAACAGTTGAAACTCACTCTGTGGCGGGACTCCAACCGATCGACCCACATTTTCAGTCCTGTCTTCGCGTGCAGGTACTCCAGTACATCCTTCGCCGTGAAGGCGTAGTACACGCGAGACACGTACAGCTGCGTTGTTGGCACCTCTGCGAGCAGCAGAAGGTTATCTTTGTTCGGTGCGGTACCGCACTTGTTCTGACAGGAGGGCTTCTTCTTCTTCCGTTCCACCTTAGTGAAACCCTCGCTGTCTTCTTGGGCCCTTTAAGATTTGGTCTTCGTTTTATACAAAACTACTGAAACTTTCATAGCGCTCTACCTCTACAACCATCCAAACTTTCACAATTATACATTAAGAAGATTATAGACTGTACATTATCATTATGCTAAATTTCATTCAATTGAGCCGTTCTGTCGTGATTGCGGAACAAACATCCATACATCCATCTTATATATAATACTAGCTGCTGCCCGCGACGTCGTCTGCGTGAACGCTATGCAGCACCAAACGCACCTACGATTATAACACTGCTAGCGTGATAATATGTAGCCTATATGTTGACCCGACTTCTTAACTATCTTCATGCCAAATTTGAAGTAAATCCATGCAGTACTTTTTGAGTTTATCCCGGAAAGACAAACAGACAAACAGACAAAAAGACAAAAATTCTAAAAACTATATTTTTTGTTTCTGTTTCGATTGTAGATCATACCCCAAGTATTCTTTTAAAAAAATATTCAATGTACAGTTTTGACTTTCCTACCATTTTATTATATGTAATAGATTAGGAAGATACCTAAGATAGAAGTAAGTTTTAAGTACTTTTAATTGAATTTAAACTTTTATGGGTTGTTTAGTTTGAAATTATAACCATTTCTATTATTAATATTCGGTTAAGAATTAAGTGCGAAATCAATAAGTTAATTTTTAACTTATCATCTGTCTCTGTCTGCTTCAGTTTGTAAAATAAGAGTTTACGTTTCTTATAACGGATTTTTTTGTGCTGTCTTTATTTTACTTAACTTTATACCTAAATAGAGTGATTTTTAGTACGATGATTAAAATTTTCTACTAGCTCTATACAGGGTGTCCCGCCAACCCTATATAATACCTTCACGGAGCTATTCTGTTATCCATAAGGATAACAGAATACCAAGAACCCGTGTTGCCATCTTAGGCCTCATCTACACCTACCATCAGGTGACGTTGAGGTCAAAAGCAGGTTTACTCACAAAAACAATGATAAAGTTATTGTCCGTGGTGGTTTAAGGTATATTTCAGTTAAGGTTTTGTGTTAATTGACTGTAATATCAGGACGATTGCTGGAAAATTTCGCAATAAATAAGCCGAGATTGCTTGTATGCTGGACTGGGAGCGAAAGAAAAACATAGAATGTGCCAGCTACTTCTCTTCCCGGGAAAACTGTAAAAGTCAGTTAAGGGACAGAGGTGTTATGGGAGGCTTTTTTGTGGGCGATAGGCTGACCTCCTGTCACTGCAATAGTCTCTCTCCACTATTATTATGCCTCTAAATTTGTCAAACGTGACATCAGATGGTTTTATTACCTCTGGTGTTCTGCCAGATACGGGATACAGGCGTGAAGTTATGTATGTATGTAAATAAGCCGATTGGAAGCTTTAATATATAAACTCCCAACTTAATCATATTATAAGTACTTTGCCACGTCATTCAGCGTTTATAATAGTATTGTTGATAATATAGTTTTAGATATTTAATACTTTGCCTGAGTTCGGTCAGAATTCTTCCTACCCACGTATCATCTATTTCTTCTTTAAGTTCATTTAAAATGAATTTAATTTAAATCAAATCATAAAAAGTAGGTACCTGCCGTATTATTTATGTAAGTATCATATATATTTAAAATCTAATAGTTATTAATATTATAAATAAGGTGGGTGAACCATGGAAGGCCAACTATTGAAAATGTTAAGTTATAAATCGTCTTATCCATGTTCATTTTAAGACCCATTCGCGGCGAGGCACCATTGAGGTCATCGAGCATTTTACTCAGGTCCTGCAGCGTCTCAGCCATGACTACGATGTTATCTGGGAATCGAAGGTGAGAGATGTACTCGCTGTTGATGTTGATGCCGAGCACATCCCAGTGCAGATACTTGAACACATCTTCCAACGCCGCGGTGAACACCTACGGCAATATAACATCACCTTGTCTAAGGCCCCGCTGCAGTTGGATAGGCTTCAAATTCTGATCCTGAAGATGGACTGACATAGTTGCGTTTTTGTATAAAAACTTCAAAGTTTCGATATATCGACAGTCAATTTGGCACCGCTGCAAAGACTGCAGTACAGCTCAGGTCTCGATCAAATTGAAGGCTTTCTCATAGTCAAGAAACGCCAAGTCAGAAACGCCAAGCAAAGTGGTTGGTTATACTCCTCCGTTTTCTCTATAACCTGCCGCAGCGTATGAATGTGGTCTATGGTGCTAAAGCCTTTTTGGAAACTGACTTTTCGGGTGGCTGGAAGTCGTCAAACCTGCATGCGAAACGGTTCATAATGACTCTTGAAAACAGCTTGTACACACGACTCAACAAAGTAATTGGTCTGAAGTTCTTCAAGAGGGTTTTGTCACCTTTTTTGTACAAGAACAAGACCACTATGCCCTGGAGCCACGATTGGGCGTTTTACCTTCGCGGATGACGGGATTGAACATCTTCTGAAGGGTCTTAAGCACAGGTTTGTCACCAGTTTTCAAAAGTTCGGCTGTAATTCCATCATCACGCGGCGCCTTGTTGTTTATAAGCTGTTTAAGGGCCATACTAATCTCGTACAGGCTGACATCTGGGATATCTTCGGTAGAGTGTCGGGTTAATTTGGCACGTGGGTCTTTTGCCATGTCATAAACACGTGTATAACTGCCCGTAGAACTTCTCAACTTCCTTTAAAAGTTCGGGTTTAAACGTAACAACCCTGCCATCATCCGTTTTCAACTTCATCAGTTGGTTCTGCCCCATAGACAAATCTCTCGCGAAGACCTTAGAGCCCTTGCTTTGCTCGATAGCCGTTTCAGTACGGTCTATATTAAACCGGAGTATGACGCATTTTAGGGACTTGGAGATATTTGCATATAATATTTCGTTTTTTTTTCCGCCGGCTTTTTTTGTCTCTTTGTCTACTGTAATATATTATTTAACAACTATTAACAACTAGTTAAAGCTCCTGAGATGAATTTAACTTTTTTGTTTTTTTATTTAAACAAAGATTAGATATTTTCAACCGACTTCCAAAGGTCTCTTTTCTTTTTCTTTGTCTTTGTTACACTTGAACAATTAGGAATCGATTTTAAATATTCTCGTTTGATATGATAGAAGATACTTCAGAAGTGGTCTCATATAAATTTCATCGAAATCGATTGAGTACTTCATGAAAATTTTTAATTTTCAAAAAAATATGAGTGCGGAGCATTTTTACCTTAACGACCTTATACTTCAGCCAAAAAGTTGTGACTTGAAGTCGGTTTTTTAATGCTCTGCATTTGTTGCAACTCTACAAGTCTAGTTATAACTTGAACGATCGACTTATGATATTGACCTTCTTTGGAGCCCTATTCCAAGTAAGGCCCAATGGAAGATCTTTATAAAACTTAAGTTTTTTAAGTAGTGACGCCATCTCCAATAAAAATAATTTATTTCTAAGTAAGACAATAAGACAAAAATTTTATAAATAATTTTTTTCTTAAATTTATCCCGTAAAAAAACTAATTAAAATGGTTTATTCGTTAAGGTGGCCTTCCATGGTCCACCCACTTTATATTGCTTTTTGCTTATTAGTATTTTTTGTATGACATGTAGTTGTCCAAATTCTATTAAAATTATCGCTTTTCAGCGATAAAACAACGAGTTTATATCTTCTAAATGTCCTTTGTTATATCATCGTGTAGATGAAGTGTTAATAAAAAATTGTGCTTTTGTAATGTCCATTATTTAGTGACACTTTAATCGCAATTTTTCACGTCACTGAGCAAAAAATAAGCTTTGATTTTTTGCTTCGTAATGCTATTGGCGTTTTTGACGTGAACTCAATATATTTCGGAGATAAGCTTAATACAGTGGAACAGTTTTATCCTGACTCAACCGAGGATACAATAAGTATTTTTCGAATTTTATTTTGAACTGAATATCAAGATACTTAAGAATTACCTATAATTGCCTTATAAGTCTCTAATCAACCTAAGATACTTTAAGCTTACCTATTTAACAATAAAATTTTAGTTGTACAAAAAGTAATGTTCATAGCTGACCTGTCAGATTTTTGACAACTCATGAAATGTATTAAAACAAAATATAGTACAAATAATTGCTCATGTGCGGTTCATTCCAAATCATTTTAATATTTTTCTCTCTCAAGTTACTCAATAGACTACTAGTATCATCCACTTGAAATGAAAATCCCGATATCGTTTCTATGAAATTAAATCAAGTCTGCACCAATAGTTTAGATATAAACATGCAGCATTTTAATTGTAATATCATCTTTATACATTCACATACCTATAACAAAAAGTAGTTTGACAGGTTAGAGTCTGTATGAACGGTTAACATAACTCTTTCATGATTACATCAAATCCAATTCATTATTAGCACCAAAAGTAACAGATGTAAATTAATTTTATCAAAAATTTCTCATCTTCCGTAACTTTCCTTCAGGTAAGTTAAAAAAACAAACGACCATAATTAGGGGAAAAAGGAATAAAAACGAGATAATTTATTGTCTTTTTTGCGAGCTCATTGTTTGAACCGTTCTCGTTCAAGAAACGTCTAAACATATAAGAGTGTTAAGAATAAGATGTATAAGAGTGCATGCGAAGGATAAAGTATCTTAACAAAACATTTGATTTTAATTTATTTGGAAAACAAACAGTGTTTTATAACTGAAAATAAACAAAATATACACTATTTTATGCACCAATTCTAAGTTTTAGCAGATGCATAAGGTTATGTAAAAAACAGAAAAATTTGCATAAACTGCTGTTTAAAAATATACCTACTGCGTGCTTTGGGCAGAACAATCAAAATAATAAGAAAAACAACTGGTTCACATGCCTTTGAGTTTAATTTAATAACAACAACAACAACCAACCATTAAGCAAAACAATGAAAACTAATTTCTTTGAAAACAAGCGAAACGAAAACATAAGGAATATTATTTGAATGTCACGTCAAGGTTTCGTCAAACAATAGCGCACACTCCTCTCTAAGTATCATTTATTCGATATTTATGGACGAAGTAAACAGTGTGGTTAAGTTACAATTGTGGTGGGACAGGATGGCGCCAAAATCTTAACTTATGTTTAGATATGTACACGACTTACTTGTTAAAGCCACAGAATATTAAATATTTATTATTTTAACTGCCATGCTGGACTGGGAGTGAAAGAAAAACGTAAAATGTGCCAGCTGCTTCTCTTGCCGGGCATACTGTAAAAGTCAGTTAAGGGACAGAGGTTTTAAAGGCGTTTTTGTGGGCGATAGGCTGACCCCCTGTCACTACAATAGTCTCTCTCCATCTTTATAATACCTACAAATTTGTCAAACGTGACATCAGATGGTCTTGCAACCTCTGGTGTTCTGCCTACCCCATAAGGGATACAGGCGTGACGTTATGTATGTATGTATGTATTATTTTAACATGTGAATTGATAAATAACATAGATAAACTTATAACAGGGTTACTTTTTATTTGACCCGCATTTGTTGAGGGATTATTGAGTAGGTCAAAATGAACCATTTTTACTATGGAACCACCCATCCTAAAGTTTACCGTTTTTGAGTTATTTCACTTTTTAGGATTTTACTGTAAACACACATTTTTCACTAAGAAATAAAGAAATCTTCGCTATCTAAGTGCTTTTTTTGACGTAATCATGTACCTAACTGATTAATGATTTAATGAGATGAAGAAAAAAACTCTTAGATAACGTCAAAGGAGCACATGTTATGGTCTTTCAAGCATTATTCTCTTCTTAAGTCAAACTATAATATCACACTTAAAATGCGTCTCCTGTAAAAAAAAACTTAGTAATTTAATATGCAGATTATATCGTAATAAAGTAAATTGTTTAAGCTATCCAACATGGTATAAAACATAAGTAGAATTTTTTAAAGTTCTAAATTAATAAAATTAAAAGTAATGCAACCATTATGTAAAAAAATTACAGTAGGCGCATTTTTTACATAATGGCTGCATTACTTTAATAACAAAAGGAGGGAGGTAAACAATTTTGTGCCTTTTCCAGTTAATGTATTAGTAACCAGCTTTTGCTCGCAACTTCGTTTACGTTAAAATTTTTCATTACTACGTGGGATTGATTTTGAAGAGCAGTTGTGTAAAAAATAGTTAAAAAGGGCTTCTATTGTATCTACTATTTAAAAAAAGGCATTGATGAAGCATATTTTTTAAGATTAATGCACTTTCAATGCATTGATTTCTTTTTCACAGTATTCAGCTAAACTTTAGACGAGTTTTTAAAAATGGAATAAATCAAGAATATTTACCTTATTTTCTTATTATAGGTTTCTACTGGATTAGAGACTATCAAAATTATCACGGGATTATCTCAAGTGACTAATTAATCAGCATCTCTTTAGCGCTGGTTTACAGTTAGTATAAAATATTTAATAAAACACAAAACAGTTATAAAAATAAACATAAAGACTTTTTAAAAAGAAAAAAAATACCACACCCTTATTCAGGGATGGTAAGGCTATTTGTATCCGAACATTCTCTAACCTCTCTCCGGCACCATATTAGAATTGAACATACGTTTTGACTCCGTTTTAATATTAATACTATGTTTAAAAAGATGCCAAAAGTCAAGTTAAAGTGTAGGTGTGTAATTAAACCCTTATCGAGAAATAACATGATTTTTTAGGAAAAAAGGTTCGTATTTTAAAAGCTCTCATAACCAGTGATCATGCCTCAAGTATAGAATGGCTATCAATTCTTCATTGAGAACTGTCAGATATTCTTAAGTTATCTAAGTGGTACTTACTCAATTCTGAATTAGCTTGAAAGAAGTTTTGTTTCTTCTTTATTTAGGTATGTTATTATGGCAAACGATCATATGGTTTCCCTGGTAATCACTACCACCTCTGGACATCAAACGGCTGTTCCCTATTCTAATACCCTGCCAGTTTTGACCTCATACACGGGCCACAGCAAAACTGATTGGCAGAGAGGCGTATTCGTACTAGAGAAATACAAAGCGTAATTCATAAAGGAATCACCATTTTAATAGCCTAAAAATTTACTTATTTACAGGATAAATTAAAAAAAAAATAGAAAACCTATTGATAAAACATTAGACTAAGATCACGAGGGGCAGGTTTATCTGAAGCTAATTTTACGTAGATGAGAACGCTTCACTCTTAATGAAAAAGAAGGCAGTGATTGTTCACCGAGAATTATATTCATTTATTCAATTCGCACTACATTTTTTGTGACTAAACCTGCGTATGACAAGCTAAAGAGGATGTAGTCTAAGTTATGAGTTTTATACAGGGTGTCCCGCTTACCCTATATAATACCTTCTCGGGCGTATTCTAGTACCCATAAGGATAACAGAAAAAATATAAAAAAAGAAAAATTCAAAATTTATTTATTTTTGTATGAAAGAAAATGTCAAAATTTATTGCTGACATACAAAAATTGAAAAAAAAAATCTTTTTATTCATTCTATGTAATTTCTATGTTTATTCTTTGTAATCCTTATGGGTAATAGAATACCTCCGAGAAGGTATTATAAAGGATAAGCGGGACACCCTGTATAAGGATCATAGTTTAACATTACATACTGGAATACAAGGCTGTAGGTTGGTCATAACAATTTAAAAATAAAAAGCCCTACACTGACTGACTGCCTTTATAAGTCTTAGTTTATCCATATAATTCAAAGACACAAATAAACCATAGTATGAAAAACAGTGACTCAGTGATCGCACTAAAAGTATTTCTCTGTTTAAATATATATTTTTGAAGGCTAATCTAATCGCATGTTTTTCGCTATGGCGGGTAAATCAAGGACTACTTATCACTAAATATCGATCAAATAATAAAAGTAGCTTGTATTTTTTCTCATTTAGTCGCAGAAAGACTTTACATGGTTTTTTGATTATCTTTCTCCTTATGAGCTGTAACAATTTACCAATGAGCAGACTTTTGTTATATGAAGTGAAAAAAATTTATGCGTATAATTTTATTTACGACTAGCCATCGTGCGCGGTTTTACCCACGTACCTTTTGATCCCGTGGGAATTTCGGGATAAAATATAAAATATAGCCTATAACCTTGAGTTGGGCTATCAAATGCAAAAAGAATTTTTCAAATCCCACTTGTAGTTTCTGAGATTAGCGCGTTCAAACAAACTAACAAAAAAACAAACTATTAAGCTTTATATATTAGTATAGATTTTTGTGCTGAAAATCGAGTAATAGTGAAATAAATAGCCAAACATTAAACTTCTTATACTCTTTGCCTGAAAAGTAGAACTATATAATAATAATAATAATAATAATAATAAATGAGTATTTCTCAAAAAAGATGTACATTTGTAAAAAAAAATATGTCGCAATAGTTTGAGTCAAAATATAAGACAAAGTGATTAAATTTCTTGCAAGATATTTGTGTAGGAATGAAGGAAATATACCCCTGATTAAGTTTATATATCAAAAAGACTGAAACTATTTTTTATAAATTTGTAATGCTTCAGTTTTTCACTACTATGATTTACTCTTCCATACAAATTTTTTTTGTCTCTATGGGTACCAACGACTTGGCCGCTTTAAAAAATACTACTTGACGTATGTGTAACTTTTTAATTTTTTCTGCTTAGCACCTTTGTATAATAAAGATCAAGGTTCAAAGTTGCTTGTATCTTGCTTTCTTTAAAATATATTACATTTCACGCAAAAAATAAAATGTCTCACCTTTTTTACTTTTTAGTTACGTACTCTTTAGTCACACTATTGCTCAGTAGTTCCTTTAATTTCTGAACGAATCTGTAGCATTTTGTATTGGCAACACTAAAAGCGTTCTTATTGGCTGATCGTAAATGTCAGCGCCATATTTTTTCTCAGTGAAAACTGGATTCTCTAAGTGCGTCGGCTGTTTTACTGTTTCGATACGAAAGAAAAATATTACTTTTTCTGTGGTAAGTAAGTCTGAATTGTATATCAAATTAATAATAATGAACGTTAGGATTATTGTTTTAGCTAATTATATTCGTCAAATTCATTTTGAACAAAAATGTACTTCTAAAACTGTTTTTAGGTTATAATTCCTTTTACTTTTTCGTTATTTTTCGTCACGTTACGAAATAGTATTTTATAAAGCTTGGTGTACACTGTGTTTCAGGGTGTACACTGATTTTATATTTATTTAACGGGGTTACTTTTTTCAACAGACATCCGTTTGCCTGCTTATTAGTAAGGTCTTATACGACGTTATACGATAAAATAAACAATGGATCGGTCAGTCCAAAAAGTACGACAAATAGTTTTTTTTTCTTCTGTTAATTTGTAATACTCGTAGAATAAAAGTTCGTTAATGCTTTTGAACTCACTAAAAAGTAGGCAAACGCGTCTATAAAAAACAAGTGTATTGCTTCGTTAGTTCGTCTTTTATGCGTTCCTAAATTTTTTTTTACAGAAATGCCACCGAAAACACCTGCCGAAAGGCAGAAAAAATATCGAGATAATTTAAAAAAGGAAAATCCTCAGAAATATGAAGAAAGACGTTTAAAACACCTGGAAAAAGTTAAAGAAAACATTAAAAAGAAAAAGATGTCATTAACTGAAGCAGAAAAACGGGAGCAGCTTGAAAAATGGAGGAAGCAAAATGCTAATAAAGCTAAAAAGAGGAAAGAAGAGAAGGAAGTTCAAGGTTCTTCAAAAACTGATAATAAAACGGCATCCCATACTAATATTAATAATACAAAAAATATTGACAAAAAGACCGAGACGAGAAGACAAGACGAAAAGACAAGAAGATTGCAAGACTTAATTGAAGAAAATATGGAATTGAAAAGAAAAAATGCAAATCTCAGAAGGAAAAATTATCGATATAAGCGTGAGATAATTAACCTTAAACAGAGTTAACACAAAAAAGTAGTAGTAAATCTACTGTTGTCACTACAATTGGAGATGAATACGATATGAATACCCCTATCACGAAAACCAAAAACTTTTTGGAAGCTACTATACCAACTGCTTCTGCTCAAGAAAAAGATAAGGTTAAAAAGAAATTAGTTTTGCTGAATACTTTAACAGAGTCCATAAAAATAAATTATGAGAAAGCAGATACCAAAGAAAAGAAAGATGTCTTGAAAAATTTAGCTACACATGAGATGGTTAATAAATACAAACAGAAAACCAATATCACAAAGGTTCTTGGTCTTAAAGGGAGGATTAGGTTAATTCAAGCAAGAAATACGAGACAAAAATATACACAGGAACTCAATGCATTTTTCAAAAGGGAAGATGTGAGTCGACCAAGCGCTGGAAAAAATGAATGTGTGACAAAAAATAAAAACAAGATGCAGAAAAGATATTTAACTGAACCATTATACAAGCTTCATAAAAAATATCAAGCTGAAGGCGGCAGAGCATCTTTCCAAACCTTTTGTCGTTACCGGCCATTTTACGTTGTTCATCCAAAAATCCAAGATCGAAACACATGTGCTTGTGTAAAACATACTAACATGCTATTCAAAACTACAGCCTTGAAGAGATTAGGTGTGCTTCAATCATCAGATTTAGGTGACATTTTGAGAGAAGTTACTTGCTCCGCATCATTCAAGTGTTTTTACTCAGAGTGCATTGATTGCAAAGATAAGATTCCAACCCTTAACCCAACTTTACATAAAAACCTCCCCATACAGTGGCAGCAGTGGAAAATTATAACATATACGTATACAAAAGTAACTAAAGGAAAATTTGAAGAAAAACAGACCAAAAAATATGCTAAAACAACAGTTAAAGGAACAGTAGATAACTTAATCAGGGAATTTCTTAAAGACCTAAAACAATTCAAAACGCATCACTACAATGTCAATCACCAGTACCGATCATGGAAAAAATGTATTAAAAATCTTGAAGATGACGAAATCGTTCTTGTTTGTGATTTCTCCGAAAACTTTGCTTGCAAATCAGCTGAGGAAATTCAGGCAGTACATTTCGGTGCAAGTAGGAACCAGATTACACTTCACACAAGTGTGCTCTATACAAAACATCAAAAGCCTTTATCGCTATGTTCAATTTCTCCAATAAATGAGCATGGTCCCGGTGCCATTTGGGCCCACTTGGATCCCATTGCGCAATATTGTAGTAAGGAGCTGAAAGCGAAGAAAATACATGTTTTTTCAGATAGTCCTGCCACGCAATATAGGCAAAAGAATAATTTTTACATGTTCCAGAAAAGGTGTTCTGACTATGGATTTAAATTTGGAACATGGAATTTCTTCGAGGCTTCCCATGGAAAAGGACCAGCAGACGGCGTTGGTGGCGCTATAAAACGACAGCTTGACAGTCAAATAGCACACGGTAATGATATAACAGACGCTCAGGAAGCATATGAATACTTAAAAGATAACACCAAAGTTAAAATATTTTATATACCTAAAAACAAAGTCGATGAGATGACGAAAATGATTCCAAATGACGTTGTGCCAGTAAAAGGTACAATGAAAGTGCATCAAATAGCAACAAACGGACATGGATCAATTAAATATAAATGGCTAAGCTGTTTTGACTGTGGAAAAAACACTTACTGTGACTGTTACTACGCCAGAGAACATCAGTTGATTAAAACGAACACTTCAGCTGCAATATTACCCAAAAATAAGATAAAAAAATCAACCGAAAAACAATCAAAATCAAACAAAAAAGACAGCAGTAAAAAAAACCCTAAAGCTCATAAGCGGCAAGGAATGCAAACAAGAGAAGTACCAGCGAAAAAACGTAAAAGGTCAATGAGTTCAACTAGTACATCCACTTCGATAAGTGATGACGCAATGAGTATTTACTCTGAAACAGATGGTATAGATTTGGATGAGGAAGATGATGAAGGAGAAGTTAACACTGATAATAAGTATGAAAACACAAATAAGGAAAATAAAAGTGGAAAAGTGACTATTCTATCGTCACTCCGCATCACACCTGAAAATCGTAATAACATTAATCTGCAAACATTTGATCCTTTAAAGCTGCAGCAAATTGACAGTAATTTTGATCTCTTTACGGTATATAACACCGAACACAAGGAAAATATTGAAAAAGCGAATGCACTCAAAAAAACAAAACATACATCGAAGAGTTATGATAGTAATATTATTTGCGAACATCCTGATTTGGACCAAAGATTACGAAAATCAAAAGATCTTGTTGATGGAAGCACTTATGAAGAGAACGAAAGCGAAGAGTCTCTAAGAACAAAAAACAAAGGGGGAACATCGAAAAAAGAAGAAAATGTCATGACCAAAAATGACTATGAGGTTCTGAAGCTTCAAAGCATTTGCCTGAAAGTATTGATGAATGAAAAATATATCATAAGCAAAAACGACAAAGAGACTGAAGACATTGCGGACGACAAATACATATACCTACAAAAAGCGATGAAGGAAACAAATATTGAAATTGACATAAAAGATTATAGAGACTCTTACACAGCAATGAAGGCAAACACTGAAAAAGATATTAAAACCAAAGAACGAAGAGAGACTGAAGACAATAAGGACAAAAGAAACACTTACCTGAATAGTAAAAGAAATAAAGATGATAGAAAAATCGTAGACGTGAACGCTGACGCTAACCTGAACAAAGCGATGCAGGATAAAACTGAAAAAAAATTCAAAGACATACATGAGCGAGAGACTGAAGATGTTGAAGATAATGAAGGCACTTGCCTGAAAACAACGATGAACGAAAATAAAATTTTAAGCAATAATGGACAAATGGATGAAATAAAAGAGATTGTCGTGGAAACATCAATAAGCGAAGAGATTAATAAGAATGACAAATGATAAATACTCAAATACTCTTTATTGCCAAATAAAATACAATTTTACAATTAGGTACTAAATAATAAATATATTGACAATGTGACGGCCTTATCGCTACAAGCGATTTCTACCAGGCAACCAATATATTTACGTTCATGTCCCCCAACCCAACCTACTGTAATTTTAATTTGGGAATCAAGCAAATCAAAAGTTGATCCGTGTCAAAAGGCCAAGAAATTTAAAATTCTAAAAATTAAAAAAAAACGATCAGATAATTAAAGCAAAAAATATAAATTTTCAGTAACATATTTTGAAAACTTTCCGCAGCCTATTGTAGAGTGTTCTCCTCTGTTGTTGCTAACTGCTAGGAGTTCTTCCAAGAACACAGAATTTTATCGATTCTTAAGTTTACGAAAGTTCGTTTAGTACGGAGTCTGTTGCAACTTGAAAGCAACATTTTAATTTATCTATTTCACAAGTACATAACAATAGAATATGTTCAAAAACACCTAGAATTAACAAGGCACACATTTATTCCCAACTTGCAACAGACTTCACACTACAGAGTGACTGGTGACTAATTTTAGATATTGAAGGATAGCACTCTGTACTTGATTCTGATCATAATTATGTAATAAAAGTAGGTACTTAATTTTTCACTAGAATTCCCTATAAATAAATACTAGTATTTACTTTACATACAACTGAGTCAATCGCGGCACGTGACCTGGCACGCGACACGCTGCCAACGCTAGCGTACACATGGGTAATCAATTCTTTAAGTAAATAATCAATATTTATTTTGTACTAGATGTTTCGCGCGCTTTTACCCGCGCACTTTCGAATCCCGTGGGAATATCGGGATAAAAAAAGCCTATGTGCTATTCCAGGCTATCACTATGCCAAATTTCATCTAAATCCGTTGAACCGTTCTGCCGTGATTGAGGAACAAACATCCATACATCTAAACTTTCACATTTATAATATTAGTAAGATTATATTTTTTCTCTTAATGTAGGATCTCAAACTATCACGTCCTTGAATTTCAAAAGTAACCCACCAGTCAACCTGTATATGAGCATTACATACGAATCGATAAAGTTCTGTGATCGCACTACATCTTAGGATAGTATTTTCGATGGTTGACTTACTTTCATGAATAGATCGATTAGAAACTTTTTAAAACGGCTTTTGTGCCTGACCTACATTGCTAATGATCTTCATTAACAAAGTGCTATTCTAAATTTAAAACTTTCAGTTGAGTTTGACACGGAATAACGTAATGTAATGTAATACGGTGATGTTTACGAAATGTAGTTATTTTACGCGTTGAAACTAGGTTAGTTTTTTTTTTGGAAACTTTTAACGAACACGTGTGGAACTGTTCATCTGTACAGTTATGTCTTAGTTTAGCTTCTTCGTGTCTTGAAGTTGCTGACAATATTCTTGATGAAATTCTTTTATTTAGGAAGACTACAGCTTCCTGCGTGACCGTCAAAACGTCAAAATAAACGCTTGTTAAGATTCTGCTTTCTAATAAATTAACACATAACATCATCATCATAACTCCGTGTAAAGAGTCCACTGCAGGGCTATGTGTCTCTTCTCTGGGTAACGAGGACGTTTAGGTCGTAATCTTTCAAGCTTGTTGGTGGATATTAGAATTTTCAGGGTACCGAAATGGCTTCTGACAAACCCTAATGACTACCGTATACAAGTATACAGAACCCAACTGCTTAACGTGCCCTCCGAAGCACGGAAGTCGTCGTGAGAAATAAATGATCGGCGGTCACCCATCCTAATACCGGCCGCGCCGTTTGCGCTCAACCCGCGATATCATTTTATGTGCACAGCAACCTGATGGGTTTAGAATTACAGGATCATGGAGACAAAATGAAGAAATCGTTCAGTCTCTATCGAGGACGTATCTCACGTATGCTATTCAAAATATAAAGATTAAATCTAAGAACCGAGGAGACGATTAATTTAAAATTGAGTATTTGCATCAGGTGAAGGACAGATGAAAATCGTTGCCTATTAAAAAAAGAGATTTCCTCTAAAAGCCGGAAATTACAACTTTTGGAAATAAAGTCATAGCTGGTAAGTGTGGATTCCGTTTGGCGGACATTGTTGATCTAAGAAAAACTCGATCGAAGTAAGAATATACAATATTTATAGAAAATACATAAAACTAACCTTTGGTCTTTATGATTTGTCTGGTATCTGGTATTAAGTATGTATGAATTTAAATTAACATAACCTTAACTATGTTAATTTAAATTCATACATACTTAATACTCTATTCAATTAGTGTATTGTTTCTTAAGGGTTATTACATTACGATAGCAACATTTATAAGCAGCTCGTACTAGTGACCAAAGATATTGTCTAAATTACACACTTTAAAGTACCCGAAAATCAGGGTTCAAGTTGAAATTCACCGCCTTAATTGCATTCTACTGACTGTCCGTGTCAACCGTTTCAAACACGGACACATCGAATTAATATCATAATAGTACATTAATGGAGCGGCCGGCAAGAGAGGCATTGACGGACGAACGTGTGAATGTGGGCCGAGGCGAACCCGAGGCACACATACGTAAGTCCATCAACGCCTAGTTACGGCCAAGGCTTGTATAGTACTTTTCTCAAACAATGCGCGGAAATTAAACTAAGTAGTACAAATTCAGAACTTTTATTTAAAAATACAACTATTAAATGTATGTGCAATTCTTATTTAATGTGGATTTTCCGAAAATTATGTTGGTTTTTTTTTCTACAATACAAACTTTTGTATACAAGCCAGTTCGAAATTTAAATTAAACCTTTGATAAGTTACCTCTTTGGTCGCCATGTTGCGGAGTAGAAGATCGTTCCATTTTAAAATAACGCGACAAATATAATTTTACATAGTAATTTATTTGGCCACTAAACACGACAGATATGGATTTTCATACAACTATTGCCGGCCGTTGCTCGACCAGTACAGCAAGTTCGATTTATCTCGAAGAAAGTTGTCAAAATAATGCTCAAAGTTCCAAGCATGTCTGAGAAAATGTAATTAAACGCAGTTTTATTAATTATTTAATGTTAAAAGCAATTTGATTATGCAAATAATCATAAAGTAAATATTGAAGATTTTAAAGCAATTGAAAAATATACGTCGAAGAATATAGATCAAATTTTGGCAAGGATTTAAAAAACGTGGGTGAAATTGGAGTTTTCATTTCGTTTATTATATGTAGTAGAGACACAGATCACTGAACAGCGCTTTTCTAGTCACAAAAACACAAAAATGTACTGTTTTTAGTAGTTATCAAATTTTTGATCGCCTCGGGTTGGTTTTTGTCCAGCAGTGGGCATCTTCTAGATGATGATGATGATAGCCACAACGCCATGATTTTATGTGTCATGAAAGGTGGCAAACGCGCATTAGATACACGTGAAGGTAAGTTACGTCCCCAACAAACCAAAACAAGATAGAAAAGTCCTTAACTTTGTAGAGGTGGTCCATCAATTTCAATTTATTTCAAAATACGATTTATTTGAAGTGTACAAGTACCAAGAAACTAACTATATATATTATATACGTGGCTTTCTGAAATTCACTGCTTAGTATAATAATTATTATAATCGAAGTGTTTTTGAAAGAACCTATTTCATCGCGGTTATTTACACTTCACCAGACCTGACCGCAGGTTCTGTAAATATACCAAAATGTATAATTAATTGTGACCAATGATTTCAATCTATTCACCATGAAGCCAAATAATTAAGGTCCCCCCCTCAAATAGTAATATGTAATACAAAGTGTCAAGTTTCAGCTTAGTTTGATGGGCCGTTTCACGTACAAGAACAAGAAAAAATGTCCGCAATTAAAATACAGGTGTGGAGGGTTCAATTTCAATTGAGATATATTGATTATTTTATATTTTTTAAATTAGACTCTACAATTTTCAATCTGGATCAATGAATAAGTTGTGATTTCTAGTTTATTTTATCACATTAAAATAATATTTTGTATCCGCTTTTTCATTCTGGCGGATTATCCTACGACCAGTTTCGTAGTCATTATAAGTAAATGAGAAACTAAGCGTAAGACGAAAAACTAATTTACATTGTATTAAAAAATCCATTAGTTGTAGTATTGGTGAAACGCGTTTTCATATTTTTAAATAAACTGTGAAGCTTTCGACAATTTGAAATATAACTGTCCCGCAAAATGTGTCATCATGGTGGAATGCATTCATCAGAATCATCAACAGCCTGTAGACGTACTGTTTTAGTCGAGCCGAGCTTTCATAGGGAAAGAACGCGCATCACCTTGCTCTGTGTTCCCGCAAAAAAGTAAGTGTATCATTTGGTGACCAGTAGTCATTTTTTTTTTATATGTTACGGTAAGAGTGAATTGAAGATTATTAATAATTATCTTTCATTGTTAATAATTACTGAAAGTCGAGGTTAAAGTCATATAGCCAGAGGCCATTAAACCATTGGATGTCACATTTGAAAAATTTAAATCTATTATAATGATGGAGATAATATTTAAGTGACAGGGAGATTTACCGTAACATATACATCCCATAGGACTTTTATCAATTGGAGGGCACCGTGCTAGCTGGAGCGGCTGAGGCTGGTTGCACAGAACCGACATGGACCGGTTAGGTTAGGAGGTTAATGCAAGGAGCGAAGCAAAGCGGAGCGCAATTTCGAATCCCGCGGGAATTTCGGGATAAAAAACCTATGTGCTATTCCAGGTTGTATTCTATTACTATGTCAAATTTCATCCATATCCGTTGAGCCGTTTTGCCGTGATTGAGGAACAGACATTGACATTTATGATATTAGTAAGATAAGAAGTAAGATTATCATTTAATTATTTCTTATTAAGATAGCCTCATTAGCAACTTTAAGTATGAAATACAAGGAAAACTAAAAATAAAAAAGTTAAGGAACATGATAAAAATACCGCCTTGTATTTTTGACTTGTATTGACCCACCTACCAAACATTTGTTAATACATCTATCATCACATACTTTCACCTTTTAAATATAAGAAAGGAGGGATTATTAGATTTGTTTTCGTAAAAGTTGTTATTTACAAACTTTGCAGTTCTTGTTCAACCCTTTTCCCTTGTGATATTTAAGAAGAAGAATTTGTCCGTAACTTGGGATTATATTCAATACTAGCTGTGACCCGCGACTTCGTCCGCGTGGATACCGGTTATTAGAGTTGGAGAAATACTATTATTATATCCTCCTTGAAGCTGAAACTTACCTTATTCAAAATTTCGTCAAAATCGATTCTGTAGTTAAGCTGTGAAAGCGTTACTGATAGATAAACAGACAGAGTTACTTCAAAAACTGTTACAACAAAGCTGTGATCCGCAGTTTCACCTAGGTGTTTTATGAAAAATTATAGGTAGGTAGGTATATTACATAGATGATGCCTGCGACTTCGTCTGTATTGAATTCGTATTTCGAGTAGGTTATTTTCTTCTCCAAGGTCCTGAGTACTATCTTTAATAACAAAAAAAAATGAAGAACCTTCGCCCATATAATATGTATAACTCCTAACCACAAACATAGGTGGTTAGGAGTTATACATATTAGGTACATTACAAACATAGGTAACTATATAAGGTAACTTAACAATATTAGGCACATTGCGTTATAAACAAATCGGGTGCCAAAGTGTCTTAAATTTTACATAATTCATGCAATACCTATCTTCATTAATTATAGCTTATTGTTATTCTAAGTAAAGCTATATTACTGTAAAGTTCAGAAGAATACATTCGACAGTTTTTGCGTGAAAGAGTAGCAAGGATCCATCTATCCAGCCATTATCAGTGTATAATGTGTATCTATCTTTAGTTATGATTGGCTACTTTTCACGGTAAAATGGCTGAGCCAATTTAATGTAATTTCTTTTGGTAGTTAACACATCTACGTTACTTTTTATTCTACTTCTAAATCTACGGTTTCTACCTTCCAAGAGCTAGAAATGATCACGAAATAAATAAAACCTTGAGTCCCATTATTTTAAGCTTAACTTTCTTACAATATATCTCTGTATGTACAGAAGGCAGAACATCAAGCGTTACAAATCGGTAAAAAATTTTTTACTTGAATCTGAAATCTATGCCCTCGACATTACCTAAGTTAAAATTGTTTGGGGAAATTTGACAGGTAATGTAACGCTTGACCTGCTGCCTTCTGTACCTACCTGTATTAAATCGCGCAAGAAGCTTTATTAATGATTTAGCCTTATCAACATAGCAAAATTTTCTACTGCATACCAACTATTTTTCAGATTTATCATTTTTAAGCCCCTAGTACTTTTACCAGGAGAAATTCCTTAGAATTCTTATTCCCATGTTTATTTTTAGTGTAGTTCAGTTTTTTTTTCTTCTGGCTATCCGAACGCTTTTACATCTAATCTACTAATGCCACGTTACAATATCAAAAATACTGTTCGTTCGGTGCTTCCATGCTGGACTGGGAGCAACAGAAAATCATAGAATGTACCAGTTGCTTCTCTTCCCGGACATACCTTAAAAGTCATTTTAGGGATAGAGATTTTATAACGGATAAAGGCGTGAAGTTATATGTATGTATGTTCGTTTATTCTACGAACAGTAGATTTAGCTATCATACACGTTGAATATTGAAGCGTATAAAGCATTTCAATATTCAACGTCTTGTCAAATTACTACTTACTATTCTTACAACTACCTACCATTCGTTTGTAGTAGCTTTTACTCATGTAAAATATTGAAACCCAGCATTCATTGATTTTGACGACAATTTAGTTATATTTTACCCCTAAATAACCCTACCGCCTCTGAATAATTGACTAATCCGAGTAAGCCCCGTTTGGTGGTAAACTGACTGTCTCGGCTTACAGAAATTTGCCGTCAAATATCAGTACTGCCAGCGGTGACGCGTCCCGAAAACATTTTATAAAGAGCCAGTTCTAGAGCCGCAAACGGGTTTATGATAGAACTGGCTTGGCTTCGGTATTCGACCTCATTTATACTTACCATCAGGTGAGAATGAGGTCAAATTCAGACTTATTCACCGATTTGAAAAAAAAATTAGTATTTTTAATATTTTGAAATAGAAAGTTATAAAATTAAACTCGTCGGTAGTCTGACTCCCAACCGTTACAAAAATTTGGTGGTTCATTCAGAGAAATCTTATTTCCAAGTGAAATAATAAAAGTTGGGTGAATATGGTCATAGGCACCCAGAGTTTGTTAGGTATTAGAACAATTAACAGCGTGAGTGGCCGGCCATGCCAGCGAATCACTCGCTCGCCCGCCCGCGTCTTATCGAACATACCTACCTATTTTATTACGGAGTTATTTTAAAATTATTACGATATCTCTTTGGATCTCGATTGAAATCAAGTGGTGTCAACGACAATTTTGTTCACAATTAAATATTTATTGTAAACAAAATAAAAAAAAATTACGTGAGCAGGATCGAACCCACGACCTTAGACTCATGGTCGGTCTACGCGCAACTGAGCTATGAGTACTTCTGATCTGTATGCCGAACATCTCCACCATATTCTAGTAAGTTTTAGGCATAACTTTTATAAATCTATTACAATTTTTTTAGATCCTAGATTTTTTTTATGTCTGCAGAATCTGCTCATCATCTTGAACAACTTTTGTTAAGGCATCATATCTATATTTCTTACGGTTTGGATGATCCCTTAAGGGTTCTGCATCAGGTGTTCCAGTAACCGAAATAAAATATGCCCTATATGTTGCCCCGGCTTCACAGCTATACATCAAAAAAAAGTTTCATTCAAATCCGTCCAGCGGTTCCAGAGATTAGCGTGTGCAAACAGACAAACTTACAAACAAACAGACAAAAATTTTTTTTCAGATTCTTACTCTTTTTTCATTTCTTTATAACCCTAGATAATTTTTTTTGTAAAAATATTAAATGTACAGACACGTTTTTTTTACTGTTTTATTATATGTATTGATTAAAGTTTTAGAAACCTAAATCAATGTTTCAGCATGATGGATCATCTATCTTTTGAAGTCTCTTTTCACACATGTTCGAGTAATGTGAATTATATTTTATTTCATACCTTAATAAAATTAGAAGTCCATGTGTCGCAGTAGCTCCTGAGCAAATCATTCGATTTCCCAGACGTTGTCGAAAGGCATCCTGTCAATGACAGCTACCATTCTTAACATTCTATAGAATTACATGCTTTTTTGTCCAGGATAGGAGGGCAATGTAACGTAAAACCAAAAATGTGTTAAGTAATTTTGGGCGTACGGCCAGGCCCCAGTAGCTCAATGGGAGAGCACACGTCCGGCAAACGAGAGGTCCCAGGTTCGAGTCCTTGGTCGGGTGATTTTTATTTAACAGATTTTTTCATTTATTTAAGAGTAATTAAGCATTTTAAATGCAAAAAACTTTAAATTATTATTAAACATTGCAATGCTTCACTTTAACTGAAATTCACAATTTCTGTAAAGAAATTGGTCCCGGGCGGTCTTCACTGCAAAGCTATACCATAAGATGGAGCTACGTTAGCAATATTACGTAAAACCAAAAATGTGTTAAGTAATTTCGATAACTTTATTTTCAGTGATGTAGCTAACTGTACATTTGGTAGCAGGCAGATATATAAAATATGGCGGAAAGCCTTTGACAAAACTATGAATATTTTAACTTTAACTTTCCATTTCTTGGTCTAAAACGACGTCTTACTAAGCTGTTACAATTTATTTCTGGAAATTGATGTAGTAGCGCTCCTAAACCGGATCTGTACGTGCAATACTTGTAGCTATTCTGACTGTACTTTATAGATTGAAACGTAACGTGAAAAGTTAGTGTAAAGCTCAGTGGTGTACAGTGAATATAAATAAGTTTAAATGTAAAAGCCCGCTGCAACCCGAGTTTACATGTGGAAACAAAAATAGTTTTCCCCCTTTATATTTCTGTCTCAAAACCAGGGCAAGATCTGCCCTGACCAACGTGGAAGTCCTCAACAGACTCCTGTCTTATTGACGCCCTCTATCGACGTCGATCAATTGGTGTGGCAACACCCAAAGAATGCGTCACGAATGCCTTCACGATAAGTCTTGAAAAAAGCTTTAATACCGTTTCTTTTTTTCTAAGACTCAAAGAATTGTAACTTTCAGATCTTACAATTCATAAATGTCGATTACACACAATAATAAACTTTTTTTTCTGAAGATGTGACAAATTCTCTGTAGGTACGCGACATATTGCGATATATATTTTATAAAACATGTACTGTGTGCTCAAGCTTTTCAGCAATTTTGAGATAATGACAATTTGGCACAAGATTCAGAAAGGGCAATTATGTCCCACTGGTAACATGCCCATGCTTATACATTTTTTTACATCATTGCCCTTAGTATGTTCCGCTGTTTTTATTTTCCTATTTGTTACTATTTGTAGCGTGTAAAAGGAATTGAAGGTAACCTTAGTATATGCAAATATGGGTTCTCACATCCATCGACTAAGTTATTTCTCTTGTTCGCAACTTTTATGATAATATTTGTTTATCGTAAAGACACACTTATACCCGTTTTGACGGTCATGGGCATATTTTTTATTGCTATAGAGGCTCAAATTTCTCCTTCTATTCAACAAACAAAATTGTTTATATGTTGAGTTTGTACACGTAGTTATATTAAAAAAATGTAATTCACTGTTAATTTATAGAGTCCACCTAAATTAAAAATAATAAAACTCTTTACTTCCGTGCTGGACTGGGAGCGAAAGAAAAACATAGAATGTTCCAGCTTAATAGAAGTTTTATTGGCGTTTTTGTTGGCGATAGGTTGAGCCCCTGTCTCTCCATCATTATATAATACCTCCAAATTTGTCAAACGTGCCATGCTCTTATAACCTCTGGTTCTCTGCCAATCCCAAGGGATCCCTAAGGGATATAGGCGTAAAGTTATGTATGTATGTAAAACTCTTTATTGCAAATTTAAATAAAATTTTGTTGTTAAAATAAGCGTTAACAGAAATAACCCCTTCAGCGATCTTATCGGCTTCAACTGATTTATTTTAGGCAAGGTCTGTTAGGAATTGCATAGGTGTGCGAAATACATATTTGTGAAGTGTACCTACATTACGTTAATATGATTTTTATAAAAAGTCGTCACAACTGTGACGTCTTGGTAACGTCAGGTATCATAACTATTTTGGCATAAGGAGACAAGTGAAACACTCAAATGATAAAAGCCAATCAAAAACGACAGGATTAGTGCGAGGCTGCCGCACTGCAGACCACGCGCTGCCAGTGCTGCCGCATCCCGCTTTCCCATATGTGTCCTATGGTATTCGAGCGGCCACGCTCGCGATCGAGCATTAAGGTACAGCGCTTTCTTATCATACCGTTAAAGCATAAGTACGCGCTTATTTAAAGACTCTGAGAAAAATAATCGCTGATCAAGCTACTGGTGTTGTAGTTGTAGCTTTATGGCCGACACAACTGTGGTTCACAATATATACAAGCATTTTGTTATCAGTCAGTCGAGAAAAGTTTAAAGAGATTGGTATCTTGATTTATAAGAATAGTAATAAATTTAAAACTAGGAAAGATAATCATGGTAAAAATTACTCTGTAAGGTCTAGGAACGACCATAAGTTAGCGTTTCCTAAATTAAGGCTGGTTAAAAGCAGGAAATCATTTTAGCGAATGTCAATACGTATAGGTATATAACAAAATTCCGAAGTCAATTCAATCCCTGCCATTCAATAAATTTAAATCAATCATTAAAAATACTCTATCTCGAAAAGCTTATTATAAAACTAAAGATTACTTAGATATTTCTAAAAGTTTCTTATTACTTAATAATTTTATTTACGGCTTGGCTGTGCAGTATACATATGACATACTGGTGACTGTTCCACTCACTCATTTACTCATTTTCTTGTCAAGACAACAGCAAGAACGTCATGCTTACTCAGGCGGCATGGCTAGTGGTAGCGTCGGGTATCGGGTCACCCTCTTCCCTAAAATATGGTTGAGGAGGGTGATGGCTGGTGCTTGCGTAATACTCGTGAACGGGTGCTACTAGCGGTGCCAGGTCGTTTTGCTAATGATACTATGACTATTTTATTCCAGTCTTGTTCAAATACTCTAGTCCCAGTTTGTCATGTTCGTATTGTGCATCCATAGCTCATTGCACCTACTATGTAAGCAATTTGGTTGTAGCATGACATTGGCTCTCACAATTAGCTGTCTTGTGTTTGTTTTTTTTTCATGTCACGGTCAATTTGTACTGTACCTATTTGTATTAATTTGATAATTCTGACTGAAAAAGAGTGCCAAGAGTATTTTTCCGCCAGCTTTTTTTGTCTCTTGGTCTACTGTCTGTAATATCTTATTTAACAACTATCAACAACTAATTAAAGCCGAAGTACCTACTTATGTGATGACTGACTTCATCAAGTGTTTTGTGAAATTCCTAAGATGAATAAAACTTTTGAATTTGATTTTTTTGAATTTTAGTCAAAATTATTTTTAACTCAGATAAATTCCAATTATTTCTTATGATTCTAGTCACCATTCACCACAACATCTACAACAAGATTACGCTGGTGGCAGGGACCTGCGGACAGCGTGGTTAAGACGGAGCGTGCCGCCCTCAGCGATGCATGTAATGATGGCGTCTCTAGCGGATAACTCGCATAAACAATATGATGCTTATTTTTGGCGCTGGCAACAATTTAGTTGTGTGATTTATACAACGCATCTATTGCACATGCCATGTTCTTTTTTAATTAACTATACGAAGAGGGAGCTCAGTATGGAATCTTAAATACCTGTAGATCTGCACTAGCTTTAATAATTAAGGAAGGGAGGCTTGCTTATCCCTTCGGACGAAGCCCTCGTATAATTTTTATGATAGAACTTCACGTACAGATTTCGTTTAATCATTAATTATAATAATTGGACAAACTAATCTGCTTTAATGCCAAAGACGAGTAGTTTAAATCTGATTCGACCTTCATAGTAGCCAAATACTCATTAAAAACAAAAGCAACAGTTCAAGTATTGCGTGCTCAGTTCCATTAATACATTGTCTTTCTTTTATTTTGAATACTTATAGCCTAAACAACCTGTACCCCGTTTCACAATTAAAAAGTTTTTTTTTTGTAAACAAACAAAGGTCATTGTCAAAGTGACATGTCAGATGTATTCAACATTTTTGGATACATTAATTTAAATAAAATATATTTTTGATTCGAAAATATTGTAAGCACTCATTAATATAGACAATAAATTAAATAAATAATAATTTAAATATAATGTTCATATAGTATATTATGTAACAAGTGAGCGAAGTTGCTAATTACAGTCGAGGCTGTGATTTGAGCCCGAGCCGCAGGCGAGGGCTTAATAATGAGCCGAGACTGTAATTAGCAACGCTCACGAGTTACATACGACGTTTTTCAACACACTTGTGAGTAAAAGACAGACATACGTGGTCATAAAATAACAAACACATTTGATAACAAAGCTGTGAATCGTGATTGAAAAATGGCGCCGAACCTCGCGCATGCGCGTAGGTTTTTTTCCGCCAAATGTGTCAATGTCTGTATAGCATATACAGCCTATTTTAAGTGAAAATGTTTAATTTGGAGTGGTAAATGCAAATATTTTATAACAAATTATTGTAAATTGTGAATAATTTGTTTGATATACAAATTTGTTTTACTTATATAAGGCGCAAACATTTAAAAATGTATATGGTTTTGAAGTGGTATAAAACCTCTTTGTTGTTTCTGAAAATATTGAATGTATAACCCGGACCAATAAAATATGCTCTGTTTACTCGCATGTAATTTGCACAAAGGTACAATTCAACTTTGTAGGATTCATTATATTATGCACTAGGGTATAATATATTATGCACGCGTGACTTATAGCCCAGTTTATAGTTCTAAATTCAATAGAATAACGCTCACTTTACGAGCAAGTGTGTTGAAAAAAAACTTAATGGTGAATGTCAAATATTTTTTTTTATTGATGTGAGGTCCGACTATTTGATTTTGGCTAATAAATGAATGAATTGATTTTATCTGCTGTTTACTCTTAGGATTATAATAAAAAAAATAATGGTTCCGAAAACATGTCGAGGTAAGCTTCTGATTTCTGAAACCAAAAACTTTGTGTAAAATCTGTATAAGTATTGAAAAAATGAATGCAATAGTAATCCAAGCAGCTTGGTGACTCCCGCTCAATTAGTTGCTTTATGGATTAATTGACTTTTATATCACGCTTATTAAACTTATTATTCAAAAGTTTCGATGCGCAAAAAAAATGTATCGGAGCAATGTTAGGAAAGGAACCGGGTGAAACGTGCAAACCTTTGTTCAAATTATTAAATATATTGCCATTGCCTTGTATGTACATTTTAGAATCGGCCATGTTTGTTAAATGCAATGACCACTATTTCGTTCATGCAAGAGATGTCTCGAAAGAAACTCGCCATGGAGACAGATTACTTTATGGTGATTTGCCTCGCCTACAACTATATCACAATCAATGTTATGCAAGATGTGTAAAAGTTTTTAATTCTCTACCAAAATATTTTAAGTTATTAACAGCAAATAAACTTAAAATAGAATTATCTAATTGGCTGAGGGAAAACTGATTTTATTCCATATCTGAGTTTTTAAATTTTAAAATTATGTAGATATTGTTATGGCTAGATATATTATGCCATTATATTTTTAAATTTTATATTAATGAAATTTGTTAAATTATATGTACCTATATGACTAATTGCATGCTGGTTACAGTTTTGTATGTGAACCTCTACTATTGTAACACCTTTTTGGTAACATGCAAAAAGCAATAATTTGATTTGATTTGATAAGCAAACGCGGGCAAAAACTGGTTTTGTACTGAGTGCGTTGTTCATGTTTAAAGTGAACCGTAGAAATTATGATTAATAATAAGATTTATGATTATTATTTAAAGTATATCTAAATGCAATTAACGCAGCCTAAGGTTATTGTAATTGATAATGCACCCTTTCATTAGTCCATTATAATCATGCATCGAATTCTAGTTCTAAAGAAACAGCGAATAATCGAGTGGCTGACGTTTACAAATATTGAACATTCATCGAACCTTAAACCTCAGTTCTATAAAATAAGGCAGGATTTGTAGACTCTCAGGTGGACGAAATTGGTAGGTATATCTAAAACTACCCGCTTTTGGCGCTTTTGTTACTCGACCATCACCGGCGCATTCCAGCCTTTCAACCAGTGTGGCTGGGACCAAACCATTTGCGGATACACAACCGGGATGATTTTAGTGAACACAACTTCCCACATTTCAGTCTCGGCCTTCACGTCTTGTGGGATAGTGTCCACCAAAAACACGTAACACTTATTCCCTAAAATAGTCCTGTCCCTGACTAGTGGTAAAGAAACTAGGTATGCAAGTAGTCGTGCTTTTTTTTTAATTTTTTGAAGTAAAAAAACATTCATTTTAATCAATTTGAAAAAAGTCAAATAGGTTATTTATTATGTTCTATATTTATTTTATCGATCCCTTATAACATAATCCTTACTGCTGGTGTATTTCATGAAATAAAGAACTACCATGAACTACCACGTATTTCGTATTTTTTTCACCCGGTATCACATTGTTTACAAAAAAACTTTTTAATGATCGGGGAATGGATTTTCGATCACTGTATTTTTCCCCAAACTGTTTTTTCTTTCGATTCTCTCAAAGAAATATTATTTTTTTAAAACAAAGAAAAAAGTTCTGCTTTACTGTAAATGGATTTCTTTAACAAGAATAAATGTGTTGTGTTGGCGACCTATAAAGTTGTCAGCGAAACTGTCCCGACCGCACCTTTACAGACTACTACCGACGCTTTTTCAGTATCATCCTTTTATTTAATTTAAAACAACTTTTTTCTCTTCATTCTGCTCCAATATATCAATGCACTCTTCAAAATAAGTGTAAAAACTCCCATATTCAAATACTTCATATAAAATAATAAAAATGTTATGAGCAAGAACGCGCCACTCGTTTTAACCATGTTTTACTTTTGAACTCATAAAAATCTTCATAAATTATAAGCTTGTATAACCTTTCTTTAAAGATAGGTCCGTTCTTGTTTTGGTTCTAAATTTTCCATGAATTGTTCTCTATAAATGGTTTGTTTTCATATAATACGAGCTTACGTATGACAAGTGAACCTCATTAAGCTACTTACGTTATTGTTTTGTCTAGAGGATTTTCTGATTTCTGATATTTCACATTTTACATTTCAGAACAATTAGTCTTCGCCCTCGTAGGGCGAATAAATAAATATATTTGTCAGGCTCGTAACCTTTAGGTAAATTGTTAACAACATTAAAGTTTTTATTTATTTGAGTAATTGAGGAAAGATGAAAATTGAAATTTCGGGCGCACGAAAATAAAGTTGTGTGGCTGGGGTCAAATTGTTTGCGGATATTACAACCGGGATGGTGTCATCTCGTATGCACGGTCCAACTTCTTACATTGCTCTTCGGTCTCAGCCTTCACGAAGTTCTCTTCCATCAAAATAACTTAGACGACAATCTGTACATCAACACGATATCGAGGTTTACAAGGTAAAAGCGGCGCCAGTGTTAAAGATTCTTGGATTGCAAGTTTATTTCGAATTTCATAAAATTTTACCAGTCTTGCGTAAATTCTTGGATGGCACAAAAAGTAGTCTGCCATAGTATATCACGTATCTGTTAATATAGTAAATAAAATGTTTGTGTTGTTACATTTTTGAGTTGCAACGGCTCAATATACTTGAGTAAGCCAATGGTTAGAAATTTGGCTAAGTATCGCTTATTTCTTGAGCCGATCGTTATTTTAATTATTTATAATATATGAAGAATTTAAACCTAACATCATGACTGTAATGGAAAAAAACTATTTGGTCATTTTTATTAAACAAGTTTACTTCATTTCCTTCACTTAAGTTAAGCGTGCTTGAAATAAAAGAATAAAGCTAAAACTCAAACAAGGGAAAAGGTGCTCCCGTTTTTAATTTAAGGGCCCCATTCGCGAAATCTATGCGTTTTCAAACTCATTACAACCCGCCAATATTGTTTGTCTGGATCGGATAAAAATATATGTTGAAGTTTGTTTAATATATTTTATAAATCTGTGGATCAAAACACGATACTGAAAACTTTACTCGATCATAAAAAATTACGAAAAAGGTGAAAATTTTAAGTGATTTTCCGATATTCTCAGAGAATATCAAACTTATACTTACAAAAACTTGTCATAATATTGGTAATGTAGCATAAAATTATTTTTTGTGGATAATTTCTTTCTTAAACCGTTCTATTTTTTCTAATATAATATAATATAATAAAGACGACGGTGCGATACAATTCAGTACCACGCGAGGCGTCATGGAGGTAGGACCTGTGTCGCTTTTGCTCCCAATTTTCCCGCGTAATTGATCGTCTTTTTGACCATAGCGTACACATAACAGTACGACAATTTAATTATTTAATTTTTGTTAAGTCACATTTTATATTTTGATTGATAAATTAAAGGAGTATTATAAACAATTATCACTTCTGAATATAGAGCTAAAAACTTGTTTCTGATATTTTTTTTTAAGTTTATTAGACAACAAGTGCAAAAAAGCATATAATTTTTTTTGCGATAAATCTTTTCTTACGTAATCACCCGACGAAAACAAAAGGAGGATTATTATTCTATACGTACGTATACAGGGTTAATATTAACGCATCACCTCTTGTGGGCTGCCTCTCCACATCAATTCCAACGTAGATACTGATAGGTGCACATCGATAAATATACAGGGTGTAATTTTAATGCCATCTGGAGGGAGAGTACTCTAAATAATAGAGATAGCAAAATTTACTCCAAAGAAACTGTCCTTTATTATTGAACAGAAATAAAACCGCATTCAAAGATTTTCAAGAATTCACTCGTTTCACCTGGGATTCAAACCGACTAAAATCTGTAAAAATGACACCCTTTAATTTTATTGTGTGGTTCGTTAGAGCCAATCACAAGAATAAAATCTCTCTCACATACTAGGTTAAGTCATTGAAAGGAAAACCATGAAATCTTCATTTTTAGATTTAAGTCGGTTCGATTCCTGGGTGAAGAAGCGAGTTTTTGAAAACTCTTTGAGTACAGTTTTAATTTTTCCTAAAATAAAGGAATGTTTTATGGAGTAGAATTTGCTATCTCTATTATTAAGAGAACTTTACCCCCAAGTGACATTAAAAAAAATTGCCATGTTTATTATGTACAATATGTTCTGCTTGATGTCTTATAACTCTAGGGTCTTAACGGGGCCATGTAATAGAATCAAATAACATGTGAATAATATTTCAATTTTCTTTTGGTTTTTATTTTTCATGCAAAATAATTCAATTAAGTCAAAAATAGCTTTATGCGAAGTATGACAACGTGGCTTTTTCTACTCCTTTTTTATCGCTATGCACAGGTAGGTACAGTTTGCGACGTTTAGCGGTGTACATTGTATGCAACTTTCCTCAACGTTTAAAATGATTTTGTTGTTTATTGTATGACTTCAGTGACACGCGTCTATTGAGTGGATGAGATGTTACACGGGTGATATTTTATGAACTCATTATATTAAGACCGAGGATATCTTGGAAAGTATGCACTTTTGAACCACATATTCTTTGGCAAAAAGTATTATTTTTTAAGTAAGTAACAAAACCTCAAAGTTATGGGATATATATTATATAAGTATTAAAGAACACCTATGCAAAGTTGTATATTATAGAGGTGTTCTTTTTGATGTGTGCTGATAGATGCTGATGGGTGCTGATAGTTACTGATAGGTGACGATTGTAACTGATGGATGCTGACAGGTGCTGATGGGTAATGATGGTTGCTGATAGATGCTGTTGAGTACTGATAGGTTGGGTGCTCAGATGTGCTGAAAGGTGCTGATGGGTAATGAAGGATGCTGAGAGATGCTATTGGGTTCCGATGGGTACTGATAGGTGCTGATGGCTTCTCATAGGTGTTTATCGGTGCAGATGGGTAACTACTGATAGGTACTAATGGTAATTTATAGATACTGATGAGTGCTGATAAGACATTAGCAATGATGGTGAGATTAAGATGGGTAGTAGTTATTAATATCGAAAAGAATATCAGTTAATTTGGTAGTTAATTTGTTTCAATGGGTTACGTTCAAATAATATTGCTTTGCCTGTACTTAAACGTCAAATAAAATAATGGATTGAAAATGTCTGTCCGTTAAAATACCTTCTTGTATTTATTTTCGTCACGAGTAAAATAGACTCTATTTCAAAAGTTCCAGATATCAAATTAGTTTGGTATCTTTATAATTTCAACAAATATGTTTTTGAGTAATGCTGGCACCTATAATTCTTTTGATGTACCTAGTTATTAATTTATAAAAAGTACTTACTTCGTTCTTGAAAGGGAATGTAGATGGCATCTACCACCAATTTTCCTGTGTGTTGAAATTATGATTCCAGATAGTTATAATTTCACAGTGTTAAAAGTTAGTTTAAATTGGTCACCTTTTATGTATTTTGTGGTTAAACTTTCATATGCTATGTTTTTCAAAAATATAGTGTTTTGGACCTTTATACATCAACTTTAGTAACATTAAATAATATCTGATCGGTTCTTTCACGAATCTAGTTCAAAGTTCAAACAGATAAACCCTTCGGCTTTATAGATTAGACGGCTAATACATTATGACGATACATAGACATTTAAGAATATAATCATACATTACTATTTTTTAGATATAATTAACTACTACAAATTTACTACTTCGTTTAAACAGGTGCACATTCCGAAGGGGTGGGTTGAATTTCATTTCATAAAAAAAATAATTATTTGTAACATGCACACTAGATTATTTAGCTCAAATTAACTCGTGTTGTAGTGACTAAATAACGGATCCATACTAAATAATAAATGCGAAAGTCTATCTTTCTGTTCCTTTATTTCAGCCAAACCATCCGACCGATTTGTAGAAAATTTGTAATGAAAATAGCTCCCAAACCCTACTTTTTTTCAAACACCAGCCCTATTGGATTGGAATGAGAGATAAAAGCTTACGTAAAAGATCTCAACTACCTACTTATCTGATTTTAATGAATTTTGGAACAAATAATTTATGAAAGTTATAAATTAACGTCACGATATACTTTCAAGTCAAAATAGCACGATTTTCACAGAATTCAGTAAGGATATAAATTTAAAAAGATTTCATCTATAAAATGGCAATTAAAATATTTATAAAAAATAAAATACAGGGTTATTGGTAATTAGACCGGATCCTTTTTAGGGGTGGTAGAGGATGTCATTTGCAACAATTTGACTATACATTGTGATATCCGGAAATGGCTCATTTTTTTATATTTTTTTTTTTAATTTTTTTTAGGATATCCAGTTTTCCTACTTAAAAATTCAATAAAAAAAAAAGTAATAAACCGATTTCAATTCTGTTTGCAGTTTTAGAGAGACCTTGTTACAGCTCTTAATAATAAATAACAATATCATACTAATGTGGACCCATCCAGAAACTAGAGGCTGTTTCATAAAAATTTTTAAATTATTTTTATAACATTGTTTACAAAAACAATTATTTTCTCCACAAAAACGCTAGTAAATTCCGTCTGCATTTTATTTAAAAAACATCTACACTTTGTTAGCTATCCAACGAGGTTAAAAAGTTGGTGCTTTATTACACAGTTGCAGAAATAATGCGATTACAAAAGACTCAGGTAGAGACATTCCGAGAAAGGGTTTTAGACGGTATCCATGAGAAGTAGTTATGGAAGAAATACTTTCTTAATTTAACTTAATTTATTTTGAAGAAATAAAAGATTATGATTTTGTAATTATTGTGTATTTATGATTTTTACAGTACATTCTCAAAATGTGAGCCCCTATTTTGAATGCAGAGACGCATACGTTTGCGTAAATTACTTTTAACGACACTTGTCTTTAAGTTCATTTAAATTTTTTCTGCTGCATTTATTATGCGCTGTTTTAATTCTTCGATGGTTGCCACAGGTCCAGGAGTCTCGTCGTACACCAAGCTTTTCATGTGACCCCATACGTAGTAGTCGACAGGAGTCAAGTCGGGACTCCTGGCCGGCCACGGAATGGGTCCTCCTCTGCCAATCCACTTATTGGGAAACTGACGATTTAGCCACTCACGGACGCTTAAACTAAAATGTGCGGGGCAACCATCATGCTGGTAAATCATGTTCCTTCGGGTTTCAAGAGGTACATGACTGAGTAACTCATAAAGTTCGTTTCGCAAAAAAACTTCATATGCTTCTCCATTGAGGTTGTTGGGCAGGAAAAAAGGGCCGATCAATTCATCCTTAATAATGCCCATCCACACATTAAGGGAAAACCTTCTTTGTGATCCTTTTAATCTTTTCTTGTTTGGGTTACCGTCTTCTTTTGGGGCCCAATAATGAATATTATGGTAATTCGTTAATCCATCTTGATCGAATTTGGACTCGTCGGTCCATAAAATTTTTAATAAAAAATTGGCATCTTCCATGTCTGTATTCAACATGAATCTGCAAAATTCGACTCTACGTGCAGGATCTCCGTCTTGTATAACTTGTACCGGAGTCAAATGATACGGGTAGAGTCTTGACCCGTGCATTGTGTTCCATATTTTCCATTGCGACATGCCAAGACGTCGTGCAATGACGTTTGTTGAGGTCGTCGGATCTTGCTCAAACATGCGAATTATCTGTTCCTCTTCCTCCGATTGATAAATACGAGGTCGTCCAGCATCGTTTTGTCGTCTTTGAACACGACCAGTTTCTCGTACTCGCCGGTAAACTCCGTCAAACACACTCATATGGGGTAAACGGCGCTCTGGAAATCGAGACTGATATTCCGTTCGAGCATGTGTACTGACGCCATTGGCAAAACCATAGCAAAAGAGTATGTCCGCATACTCTTCGTTTGTGAACTCTCGAACACGAGGTAGGTGGTCGCGGGGCTCCGCAGCCATGATCAGGTCCTTTAGTATAAGCCAAGTCGTCGGGTAAGCAATCAATCACAGAGTCCAGTTCACTAGCCGAATCACAGAAAAAGAAGTTACACAAGTCCAATAACGTTAGCAAGGTCGAAGTTTTATCGTGATAAAGGGTTGAAAAGAGCGTCTAAACAGTACGAAGTGCCTGAGCAAACTGGGTTCACATTGTTCGTGCAACAAACACAAGCAAGAGCGAGACGGCGCATTCAACATGGATACCTTAGTCTAAAACCCTTTCTCGGAATGTCTCTACCTAAGTCTTTTGTTATCGCATTATTTCTGCAACTGTGTAATAAACCACCAACTTTTTTACCTCGTTGGATAGCACACAAACTGTACTTGTTTTTTAAATAAAATGCAGACTGAATTTACTAGCGTTTTTGTGGAGATAATAATTGTTTTTGCAAACAATTTTATAAAAAATATTATTATTTTTTTATGAAACAGCCTCAAGTTTCTGGATGGGTCCACATTAGTATGATATTGTTATTTATTATTAAGAGCTGTAACAAGGTCTCTCTAAAACTGCAAACAGAATTGAAATCGGTTTATTACTTTTTTTTTTATTGAATTTTTAAGTAGGAAAACTGGATATCCTAAAAAAAAAATTAAAAAAAATAATATAAAAAAAATGAGCCATTTCCGGATATCACAATGTATAGTCAAATTGTTGCAAATGACATCCTCTACCACCCCTAAAAAGGATCCGGTCTAATTACCAATAACCCTGTAGTAAGTATAGGTATAGCAATACTAAATCCAGATAAATAAAAAATATAGATTCTATTATATCATCCTTGACATAAGTTTTAGTCATCGTAGAAACGAATTTCGTATAACAAGCCACACCATAGGTATAGTACTAGTATATTACTGCTATTAATTATACTGTGACATTTCTGTGCGCTGACGTGTTCATTTACGCGACTGCCCGCCACGCAGTCCCATATAGCGTTAATGCCTACTTCGGTCGAAAATACTCGCCTTAATAAGCCCTCAGTTGAACAGGATAAATAAATATTATTAAAAGCCGTTGTAAATTTGAAAGAATCATAAGAAAAAAGGACTTTTCATTCGATTTTCAAACGTTTTGTGAAAACTCCGTGCTTGCCATTCTAGATTGCTTGAGCAACAGGTGACCCAAATGAAAGAAAGACAGAAAACACATTGATTAATGACACTCAACTGTATGAATGGGACTGAGCACGCAATAGTTAACTGTTGGTTTTGTTGTTTATGAGTATTTGGCAAATACTATGAAGGTCGAACGTGATTTAAATTACTAATCTTTAATAACCGAAAAAATGTGATAAATAAATATGTGTATAATAAAAATGTGATAATCTTTGGTAAGTATAAAAAAAGACAATAAGTTTTTCTTTTGCAATTTCTATATCGGTTACTATTTTACGTTTTAAATTACATAGGTACTTTTACTGAACTTACCGCATACTTATACATTTTACAAGTCTTCGGTGTATTTCAATCGATATTGCAGGTCAGGCAAGGTTCGGCCGAGTCGGTGAATGGACGACCGCCGACCATTCATTTCTCACGACGAATCCCGTGCTTCGAAAAGCACGTTAAGCAGTCGATCCCGGGTAGGGTTGTCAACCATACTGTTTTTAACTAACTACATTATACTTTTTACTGTTAAAATACTGTTTTCAGCATAAAATGCTAAACACTGTATATGCTAGACTTAAATTAATATTTTTTCTGAGAATCTCAAAAAATATGTGTTTAAAACATTCAATTAATTGAATACTGTTTATTTTATCCAAAGAACCGTTTGATATTCTGATCGGACTCAAATTTACTCTATTTTTAGAAAAAAAGTTGTCAACCCTAGTCCCGGGCATACATTGTGGGCATACAGTGCATGTAGTATCAAACTACACAATTTCAGCAACGGAAATACCCCATATGGTGGGTCAATTCCAAAACCATTTAGTAGGAACTATTATTTTTTTATTATTTTTTGCTGCCATGCTGGACTGGGAGCGAAAGAAAAACAGAATGCGCCAGCTGCTTCTCTTCCCAGGCATACCTACTAAAAGTCAGTAAAGGGACAGAGGTTTTAAAGGCGTTTTTGTGGGCGATAGGCTGTCACTACAATAGTCTCTCTCCATCTTTATAATACCTCCAAATTTGTCAAACGTGACATCAAATGGTCTTGGAACTTCTGGTGTTTTGCCTACCCCATAAGGGATACAGGCGTGACGTTATGTATGTATGTATGTATTATTTTTACTTTTGCAAAATTCACCATACTTAGTTAACAACGGCTGTTTAAGTAGTTTAATCGTATCTTGACAGATCTCGTTCCCATATAATAACTTAAAGACAATATTAATTCACAATAAGTTCAACATACTAACTTGTATTCACTATACACTATAACCTACTCGATTTAGGAATTTTATAATATGAATGTACCTAATTATTTTGTAAAGTTAGGTAAATATTATTGGAGTATTTTGCTTAAATAAATAAAACCAGCGTGTACTAAAAAATCGTATGAAAAATAAATGTAATGCAAAAAATTTGATTTCCGGTTATTTTTATGCTCCATATTTAATAACGAAAGGCAATATAAAACCGAGTTATTTGTTAGATATTTTCGTTGGAATCTCGATTAAATTACAAACACGCGTTTTGTAATAAAATTCTTTTCCAATATTTCTTCCCTTTTAAACAGCAAATGTGATATTATAAACGAATAACACGTTTCATTTTAGTATGGACGTCTGGCCAGCACCTGTGCCAAATAACATAGTTGTGGAATACCATTATGAAAAAACTTAAAATAACTGTCCATTACATTGTTAGTTACTTTTCGTGTACATTAAGAAAAACTACTTGAACGACTGACTACGCGACGCCATATTTAAGTCATATTTTCACTGAAATTCCTATATTTTTTATTTCTGCCTGGACGTAAAAGATGATTTAAATAAAAAATACTAGAAAAACAAACTGAATTCATAGAATATATTTTTGATAGATAGTAGTAGTGGTGAAATGTCACTTCCGTGCCGCCGGACCTTTAGGATCAATCAGCCAACAGTGAATACCAGTTTTGCACAACGGTTTGGTGATTCTATTAATGCATATATTTACAGTAAAGTAATCCAAAATTGTGACTTAAGGAACAAGAAAGTATTAGAAGCTAAATTCATTATGAAAACATGGCTGCATACGTTATCCTATGATGCAACGGAAGACCTTTTAAAAATCTTTAAATAAAGTATCAAATGGATATCCTTTATTAAATGTAAATAAACCTAAACATAGACTTTAAAATACCTAAATATTATGTATCCTAATATATACAAAAGAGCAACTTGTGATTAAAATAAGTACCGAAAATGGTTGCTTCGATACAGGCTATGGCCTAGTGAAGCAACCACTAGCTATTAAGTATTTCTTGTAAATTGTGTTCCTGGTTAATAAATATTTTTTCATTTCCATTTTCATTTCATTTTCATTTCATTTCATTTTTAAGCTTTTGTTATTTTTTTATACATTCTAAAAACAAATCTCTATAGGTTTTTATCCATAGATTGAGTACGTAGGTACATACAGTAAGTGGAGATTTATGGTAATAACGTCATTTTGTTTTTTCATTTGTACACCTAAATTACTAATTCAACTTTACATGTGATATTTTTGTTCAATTCGTGAATAATCTCCACGATCCTAAAATTTGGCACAGGTTGCGGCCAGGAACGCAACGGAACCTTTCATTGATTCATTAGTAAAATAATAACCACTGGTTATTTATTTGTTCGCTTACATAATTCTTTTGTACATATAAAACTGAAGAATTATATTTGGTTTAAAAGGTACTAGTATACAGAGTGTTCAAAAATTACTGTGAAGAAAAATATCCCACATAGTCTTCCCCAGTCGACTACAATATACAATGTCTGGATTATTTTATGAAAAAACTATAAGTCCAATTAAAATACAGTTTTTTCTAGTTGAATGGGGACGAGACAACGCTATCTTGGATATTTATCTCCAAAGTACTTTTTAGAACACCCTGTATATAATATCAGTCAGATATTGCATTTGAGCCAACTCCTGAGGAAGGTTCAAAAGAAATAGTCCCATGTGAAGTGACAACCGAATGGAAAATCTCTCCCCTTTCGGAGTTGGTTCACAAACCCGAAATAGTACCTGGAAATAATATTTTTCGAAAATTATTAATTTCAAACTGAAAGCAAACTTTGCGTTTGACGTCTTTCAGTGCGGCGGGAGTCTTGATGGAGGTGGATTTCGAGAATCAGAAGAATTTTGAGAAATATTTGACTTGTCAAAATATAGGTCGAAGACGAATTAAACGGTACAGAATAGAACTCCCCTTCGTGAAATATTCAAGTAGTAATCAAATTAAAATCAAATCAAAAATTTACGCATAGGTACACACTTAAAAATCAGAAAAACAGCCCTCGAGTTTCATTTTCATATAAAAGCCACTTGACCAGTATGAATCATTTTTTAAAACGTACTGAAAAAAAAATACTAAAATAATAAATAAAAAAAGTCATAAAACCAAAACCAAAATGAAAGCAAACTAATTATTTCTTTTTAAGAAAAAGTGAACCGCATTCAAAAAACAAACCCACTAAAAATGTTTAAATAATTTTTATAAGCGCCATCCTATTCCTGTTTCTATTCCATCCATATTACTACCCCGTATAGTAAATTTCTGCCAAAAATTAATTAATATTAATGAATGTAATAAGAACATTAACAATTTATCTGGGTAGGTATTTACATAGTTTTTGAACTCGGTGCCAAACCCGAAATCAAACTCCTTTTTTTGAATTCGGTTAAAAAAATATACTGTGATTTAATTTTTAAAAATATATTCAAAACTATTTAATTTAATGTCGAAGGTGCCGATTAACTCTTACCAGGGGTTTATGCAAGCGCGACAGTTATACAGAGGTAGTTTTATATTATATTTATATTTTTTTATATATAGTTTTATATTTTATATTATATTATAAGGATAGGACGCTAGTGTTCCATAACACCTGACGGAAAGTGCGCATGACCACTGTGGTGGTACGCGCCCATCCACGAGAAACCTATTCACTCGACACTCAATAGTAGCAGGACTGTAGTGTGTTAGTGAAATGTTTTTGACTGACATTTAGTACGGTCCAATTCAGTGAACCGGCGGCGGCAGCTCCCACAAAATTCCTAAGAATTAAATGTTTTAAGGAAAATGACAACTTCATTTCACTTCAAAGGTTACTTTGCAGAATGAACTTATAATGTTTGTTCCTAATTTTAAAATAAACATCTAAAGTACTTACTAAGAACTTTAATTCTTAAGCCACAGGTTTCTCTGAATCTCTTACCGTTTAGTAAAATTTATTTCTTTTAACTTTATAGGTATTCTGTATAACGACCACTTTGGCGATGGGGTAAACCTGTCTGCCTCAGATGCCAGTGGTTGCGAGTTCGATTCCCAAGAAAATAAAATGCGTGTCTGGGTGGTTATCTATTTATGTATTTATAATCTAGGTTCCCCCCTAGTTCGATACGCGGTATCCCATAACACAAGCTATGCTTACTTTGGGGCCATGTAGTTGGAGTGATTGTCTGGGGATTTTATTTATTACTTATAATAAGCCTATAATATTACCTATAATAATAATCCCTTTAAAATCTTTTTAAATCGATATTTTTATCTACTTCTTTGAAAAAACCGTGATAACACTGCTTGTAAGTAATTTATCGTCATGTTTTAGGCCTATAGTGGGCTCGATTCGACCTTAGGTTCGCTAATAGTAAGGCTGAGTTTCCACGGACGCGGAGCTGAGCAAAGTGGAGCTTGCCTGAGTAGACTAATCAATAACAAAACACTTTTTAAGTGTTTTATTCAATATTTTCTTAAGACAATATTATGTAGTGCTACTCTCCCCACTCCTCTTAAATTTCCTGGCTTTTTCAATGACATGTTCGCCATATTTGACACCTCGCATTTCCGCAGTGGTCTGAGACGCTACGAGGCAAATCTTAAGGATTCAATTTCTTTCGCATGGAATAAGAAAAAAAAACCGGGACCGGGTGTGAACAGAACAGAACAGAACAGAACAGAACAGAACAGAACAGAACAGAACAGAACAGAACAGAACAGAACAGAACAGAACAGAACAGAACAGAACAGAACAGAACAGAACAGAACAGAACAGAACAGAACAGAACAGAATAGAATAGAATAGAATGTCATGTCATTTATTCGCAGAATATGGTAGAAAAAAAGTTCTTAGATCTAAATGTATTGTACAGCATATTCAACCGTCAATATCGGTGCAAATTTTTGTCCACTTTTCAATTTAACAATTCAAGATAATTATATTACTTATGTCCAAACTTATTTACTTATGTTTAATGTTATTATTAAATGTCATGCATATTAAATCATTGTCATTCATTTAATAAATCATTTATATTATAATACTGCTTATCTAATAATAGTATATTATGTAACAAGTGAGCTAAGTTGCTAATTACAGTCGAGGCTGTGATTTGACTAGGGTATAATATATTATGCACGCGTGACTTATAGCCCAGTTTATAGTTCTAAATTCAATAGAATAAGGCTCACTTTACGAGCAAGTGTGTTGAAAAAAATTATACAATGCTTTTTTAAATTTTGTCACCGTCTGGATTTTTATTGTCTTGGGTAATCAATATAAAAAACTGTTCCGTTACTGACTGAGTGACTGAGGTACTGAGTGACTGACAGACAACGTACAGCCGTAACTACTGGGCGTAGAGAGCTGAAATTTAGAACATACATTCTTTAGGGGATGTAGGGGTGCACTAAGGAAGGAATTCCCGATATTCCCACGGGAACGGGAAATATAGGACTTTTTAGTTTGTATGAAAAATCTTATTCCTTGAGTGCACCAATGTGAAACTTGGTGTAAAAATTTTTCAATGTGTGTCTGGTTGTGTTATGAAAGGAATTCCCGAAATTTCTACGGGAACGGGAAATATACGATGTTTTAGTTTGTATGAAAAAATCTTTTTCCTTCAGTGCACGGATGTGATTCTAGGTATAAAGGTTCTTCTATAGGTATCTGACTGTATTATGAAAGGAGTTCTTGAAATTCCCACGGGGTCGGGAAAAATAAGACTTTTATGTTTACGCGCGTACGAAGTTGCGGGAAAAAGCTCGTTTGTTATATAATCGTATTGCCATACAGTATACATTTCGTATATACAATTCTAGCTTTTGCATGGGTGCATATAATTTGGATGCAAGTCTACCTCGACCATATACCATTTGCTCATTCGTTTTAAAGTATTCTGAGTTATTTTTTACAAACAATGTATTTATACTCTAGGTCCTCCGCTAGTTCGCTACTTGGTATCCCTTTATCACCAGTGCTTAATTAGGGACCGTATAGTTGGTGTGATACCTGGCTGCGATTTTACCGATTATCTTGTCATTTGTATATCCATGCTGGACTGGGAGCAAAAGAAAACATAGAATGTGCCCGCTGCTTCTCTTCCCGGGCAAACTGTAAAAGTCAGTTAAGTGACGGAGGTTTTATTGGCGTTTTTGCGGGTGATATGATAGGCTGACCCCCTGTCACTGCAATAGTCTCTCCATCATAATAATACCTCCAAATTTGTCAATCGTAACATCAGATTGTTTTATAGCCTTTGGTGTACTGCCTACCCCTACAGGGATACAGGCGTGAAGTTATGTATGTATGTACTATATATCCTTAAAATGTAAAGAACTCCAATATTTAAAGTTACCCAAATAAGAAAATTTAAATAACATTTTAAAGTTTTTGCATTTAAAATGCTTAATTACTTTTAAATAAATGAAAAAATGTGTTAAATAAAACTTACCCGACCAGGACTTGAACCTGGGACCTCTCGTTTGCCGGACGAATGCTCTCCCACTCGTCCGGCAAACGAGAGGTCCCAGGTTCGAGTGCTCTCCCACACAGGCCCCGGTAGCTCAGGTTCGAGTCCTGGTCGGTTGATTTTTATTTAACACATTTTTTCATTTATTTAAAAGAAAATTTGAATTTCGGGTAAAATTGAATTGTTCAAAGTTACCCGATATTCATGTGATATGCAAGGAATTTAGAAAATACGATGTTTTTTCGATAATCTCATGTTTATATTTAAAATTTTTAAATAAAAATCAAGGCAAATAGATAAAATCCAAGAAGAATCAAAACCGCACCTGTTTTTAACAACTTTCATATATTTTACTACGAAAAACACAGTAAAAAACTCCCGTCGAAAAACGCACTATGAGAGGTCGGTAAAAACTTGAATATGTATTTGAAAGCTGATATTTTTTAAGTATCACGATTGACATTGCAACTTTCCATTTAAGACAGTCTTTTGATTTTTTGAGTATACTCAAAAAAGTTAGAATTAAATTCAAATTTACCCATGATGATTGTATTGATAGAGATATGTTTAAAGGATTGCGTGGTCGTTTGCCACCTATTGTAGCAAAATAATGCTTATTTCAAATAAAATAATATCAAAGTGGCATACGATCACGCATATCCTTTCAACATTTCTATGACCTTTCAACATTTCTTTCAACATCTCTATGACGTATAAAAATACATAAGTATTTCAGTGGAGACTATTTTCTTGTTTCGTACTTTTTAGAGCGTGTGTTAAGTAGTCGGATTTTACTTTTTTAACTTCATTTTATAGATTTAGAAATGGATTATAAAGAGAATGAGGAATGATTTTGAATATTTTTTTAAGGGTTCCTTTGCGAAGAGTCCTCATTCTTTTAATCCACACTCTTGGATAAAAATTTTGGTTCAAATCTCAACATAATTTTTCATATAAAGATTTTTTTATGAAATTGGCCTTAAATGAATTTACATTTAATCGGATTTGTTTGAAGCAGACACCTACTTTCCTAACTTTTTAAAAAATAAGTATATCCTTCCAAGAATAATGCAAATAAACATATTTACATAGACAATCATTGCATTGTGCCAATATGAACCCGCGACCTCTAGCTGAGGCTGTGACGTCTCCTCAGTCAGTGCCATATAATGGCGCCCGACAAAGTTCAAATGATATTTTTGACTTCGAAAAGGAAGATGTTTAAAATTTTTGTGTATATTCGATGCGCGATTATTTCATTACTTTTATTTCGTTAAAAATACTTCAGAGGTGATGTAATGTAAATTTCATCAAAACGAAAAAAATGCGCTTTTTGGACCCGGCGCGGCAGCTCAGTTGGCTGGGTGACATTATTTCGTATATTTTTCTGATATTTCAGCATTATTGAAGCAAAACTTTAAAATATGAATAAGAGTACTTACTCAGCCTTTGGAGTGATTAAACATTTAAATCGCTTCAAAGGCTGAGTAAGTAGTAGTACCGAGTTCTATAACCGCAGGGTTTGATGGTAATAAGAAATACCCTTGCAACGCTGTGTGACATCTTAAGCAATATAAGCTTACTTAAGTGCCTCTAAATGGTACCTAAATATGTAAAGATCCTTTAAAGCCGTTCCACATTCTCGCGAGAACTGTAGAACTGTAGCGAGAACTTCTTTGGGTCCACACTCTCAAAGTTCTCCCGCTCGATGACGCTGAAATTATCGCTGCGGCAAGGTTATTGTTATGCGCATTCGCATATTATACTTATGCGTATATTAAAAAGAAGCATACATAGAATATAAAGCCTTGAGATCAAAACGTTTGTATTAAAATTTATCTTTATTTGTTAGTAAATTACAATATATAAATCAAACATATTGGAAATTATTTTTTATCCTCCTGGACCATTTTCAATACTAATAACATAAAAAAAATAAACAAAACCTCTTAAAACCTATTACTAATTATTACTTCAATTTCTTCAAAACTCTCTCTCTGTCTAAGGGAGTTACGCGGGTAAAACCGCAGGCAAAAGCTGTCTGTCAATGCATTCAGTCATGCAATCAATCCATTGGAATGCTTTTTCCAAGGTCATTCGGCCACATTGAAGTCAATACACGTTCTCGCGGCAAGAATCTCACCTGTTCATGTGTTCTCGCGCTACTTAGTCCCGCCCAAAAAATCGACAAAAAGTGGAAAAATACGCGAGAACTTGAGAAGAATACGAAAATCGGAAGAATACATTCTCGTTTCTCGCGTGTTTCTCGCGTTCTCGCGAGATTCTCGCGAGAGTGTGGAACAGCTATGAGGATTATATGATACTAGCTGTCGCCCTTGACTTACTACGCTTGGTTTTTTGAATAAATGATTCTTTTTTTATTAATAGGTACCTCCATTTTAAAACCCCTTTAAGGGTTGTTATTTAAAAAAAATACATTTTATTTAACACCGAGTTCTCAAGTAAATATTTGTGCTAGTCTCACTTCTAGGTAATTGAAGAGTTTGTTTGTTTGTTTGTTTAAACGCGCTAATCTCAGAAACTACAAGTCTTAAATTCTTTTTGCATTTGATAGCTCGACTCTTGAGGAAGGTTATAGGCTATATTTTATCTCGAAATTCCCACGGGATCAAAAGTTACGCGGGTAAAACCGCGCGCGGTGGCTAGTATATTATAAATGTGAAAGTTTAGATGGATGGATGTATGGATGTTTGTTCCTCAATTTTGGACGACGGGTCAACGGATTTGGATTAAATTTGGCATAGTGATAGTGTACCGTCTGGAATAGCACATAGGCTCAATCCCAATATTCTCGCAGGATTCGAAAACTAATATTTTAAATGTGAAAGTTTAGATGAATGGATGCGTGGATGTTTGTTCCTCAATCGCGGCAGAACGGCTCGACGGATTTTTATCCCAATACTCCTGCGGCAAAACCGCGCGAAGCAGCTAATTCCAGGGACCGGAACCGCTTACCCTTAAAGAGGTTTTTGATTGGGTTTTTCATAGACTTGTTTTAAAAAACCGTATCAATTTGGTAACCGTATCGAAGACTTACCCTAATTTAAGGCTTACCATATCAATAGAGTTAGCTTCATGTAAGCAGTAAGCCTATCGAAAACCCTATTGAAGGTTACCGATTTAATAGGGTTTTAAAACCTGCAGGCAAATTTAATCTCTAAGAATATCAAATTATCCAAAATATCACCATCTATTCAATCTCGCACTTCGAATTATACTTCCGAATTCAACAGCATGCGCGGAAAGAGATAGAAATAGGCTAACCCTATCACAGGGTAAGCGCATCCGAAAGTAGTTAACTTTATTCAAAGTGTAACCACGACGATAGGCTTACCATATCAATAGGGTTACACTTCCATATGGTAAGATTTTGATAGGTTTTGATAGGTTAATCAAATAAAGGGGTTTTCCGGTCCCTGGCTAATTCTCGAATAACTCTGAAATATATAACTACACATTTTTTAACCAACTTCCAAAAGAAAAAGTTTAACAATTCGCGTGTATGATTTTTTGTGTCTATGTTACATGATATTTCGGTCAATTATGAATTGATTTTAAAAATTGTTGTTTCATATGATAGAAGATACTTCATAGTTGGTTCCATTTAAATTTCATTGAAACCGGTTGGGAACTTCATTGAAAATTTCAAAGTTTTGAAAAAAAGATATGTATGATTTCGGAGAATTTGATGACATTCTCAACTTAGCCAAAGTTTTTGACGTGAAGTCGGTTTTTTTAATGCTCTGCATTCGTTGATTATCATTATACGTAGTTCAAGTCAATTCTCTGAGCTTCTGTTACACAGGTTTTTATATTTTGTGCACTATTTTTGTAGGTATCACCATAGTATAACGTAGGTAAATGCAATTTAGGTAAACAGTAACAGCCGGTTGTTCCAAGTTTATAATTTTACGAATTCGTAAAAAAAATGTAAAACGTAAAAGTATCCCGTAAAAAGTGTTGCACCACATTTTTTTTATACTTTTTACAGTTACTTTTCACGTATACTTTATACGGAGCTCAGACCCACCTCATAACGTAAAAGTATATTTTTTTGATTGAAAAATGGAAAATAGCCTACAGTACGTGTGCTAAATTTGGTTTAATTACTAAAAAAAATACTTTTATTGCACTCTGTTAAATAATAGGCCTTTGTGTCGTATTTAAACCTTATATTTTTCGGTATTACAAGTGTAAATGATTTTTAATTATAGAAATTGATTTAGTGCGTATTCGTGTGCGTAAAGCTTAAAAGTTCGTTGCATATAAAAGTTCCTCCTCTCCACAGGCTTCTTTCATCCGTTACGTTGCGTTCCAACATAGTATTTCTTAAACCGTAGGGATGGGTTCTTAACATGCCCCCGGCCTTGGAAGTACCGACTTCCAATAGAGAAACACCTTATTTCAATTGTATCATTGCATTCTATAGGTAGTGGTCAAATTTTAGAAAAAGATCTACGTATGATGCTGCCTGTAGCCATTCGTATAGAAGCTACTCTCGACACTCCGTCTTTCCCTGGGTAGATCGCGATGATTCGTCCCATGCACCACTTGAGGGGGGGCGAGTTGGGGATTGGTTTTGAATTACACATCTGGAATTTAGGTTTGGGGTGGAGGGGGAGGGGGGGCAAAGGGGGGTCTCCCCACCACGATGCGGAGTTGCGGAGATGGCTAGTTTTTTTTTATGAATTTTTAAGTTTGCTATTTATAACCTCAAAAATAGGGTTATCAATCACTGATTAGGGGTGATTTTGGTAAAACTACAGTATATGGACCGTCGAATTTAGGGGGGGTGAGGGTGAAAGGGGGGAGGGGAGGTGGTTGGTGACCTCCCCCTCTGAGGGGCAGGTGCGGATCCTTGTAGTAAGTGAGAAAATCGAAGATAAAATTTTGGGGTTAGACTCGGTTTTGTGATTAAAAAAACTAACCTCGGAGGTTAACTAACCGGTCCATGTCGGTCTGTGACACAAATTGTAAAAGTTACAATTATTAAGTTAATACTGGACTCTTATCGTTAATAAGGGCGAACAACATACGTTTTGTTTTGTACGTTAATAATTGAACATTTCACTAGTACGCATATTAATAAAACAACAATATTTTTTTAATTATTTATTATATTTTATAAACTTGTTTTATTACATTTAACAATTCCATAAATTGGTCTTTTATATATTTTATTCAAGGTGCCTCCAAAGTTATTCCACTTCACCCGGATTTGTAGCTCCGATACATATTCCTTTGACCACCGAGTCCAAAAGTGCTGCCTGGCCTGCTCTATTCGCTGGTGGCGCGACAGCCGGTGTGGCAAAGCTTCATATAATCCCATTTATTTTTTAATTGGTGCGATTTTCTGGCAAAGGAGCATGCGGGATCGCTATTAAATTCATTGGTAATGGCGCGCCAGGCATCTTCCCTCTGCTTAGGTGTAACTTAACCTGAAAAAATGAACATGATTTAACACTTATATGAGTTAATTTTTTTTAAAACAAAAGGTATCATGCCTGTTTGTTTATTTAATAAAATATGTTTATATTTTTTATCAGATTATTGAGTAAATTCAACTCATCTTCATTGAATTTAGCACTTCGTTGTTTGAAACAACGAAACACAATAAGCTCGGTATATTTTCTATGAAAAACGTGAGAAATTAAATAGGTACATAGGTGCTGAAGATGTTGTACTTACTTTTCCAGCGCAACATTATCTTCAGATATTATTCCATTATACTATTTTAATGCAAAAAAAACAAACAACTTTATAAACTATAAACAATTTATTTAGTTTGTTTTTGACAATCATATCACAATATTGAATGCATTGTCTGTCATACAGTCAGCCAATCACGATAGTTTATTTTGAAAGGTATGACAGGTCTTGCCACGTAAAAAAATAGTAATAAAAAGCTGCCAAGCTGAAATGGAAGAATAAACGTCTTTGACGCCTGGCTATTTTCTATACTGTTACTTTTACAGGAATTTTGTTGGAGCAACAGAAATTTACGAATTCGTAATAGCAAAAGTAATAGTAAACGTAAAATGTAAAACGGAATTTGTAAAAAAGCAGATGATTTGGAACAACCGGCCATAAGTGTTTTTTTAATATCCGTTATAGCTTACTTTAAAAAAATCCTGATAGTATTTTATAGTAAGTACTCGGAATCTAAATACGAGAAGGATTATTCAATGGGGTCCAAATTTTGTATGGGGAAGCAATATTTGACTACTTTATGTGTCTGAATGTAAATCGTCGTACATAGCCATGTAATCAACGTGGGTTTCACCATTTTTAGGTTTTTTAAGATTTATTTTATAAGTTATTCCTACGTTATTTTAACAAACCTATGTATTTGAATATTTTAGTGATGTAATAGGGATGAATTTTACTGTCTATGTATACCGAAACTATATGCTTACGTTGTAGTCCTGTGACAGCATTATCTTGAATGAATAAACGAAAAGTCGTTTTTTTTTTATTTATTTGTGTAAATACTATAAATTGTTAATCATACACCAGTGAATCAAACTAAAAAGCGGGATAAAACAAATAAAAATAATTACAAAAACTAAAAAACTCGACTATTTAATAAAAAATATTGAAAGTTATTATTAAGTTGTACTCACAAAGTTTCAACTAAATAGCACAATTTTATACATTTATGTTTTTGGTCGGATATTCTATAAACAAACTGAAACGACATTATATCAGCTTTTTTGTATAATCTCCTACGTGGAGGAGTGACGAAATTCGTACTCTTAAACAAAACTGATTAAAATTAGCTTGGACCACCCAGCACCATACACTTATTTGAAACATATTTCAGCGTCCTACTTCATGAAACCAAACAGTTTTGAGGCCCGTTAAGGCCGAAAACAATATATATTTTTAAATAGCTCATTTTTTTATTTAAGCCATCAACAATCTCACATATATGACTATCGCTTAATGCGGAACAGATATTAATTTCTGTACGAAGGTAATCTATCACACAGGCAAACATTCCGTAATACGATACTCGGCTCTGTTGACGCTACGGCATTATCAATCAATACCTATATTTGTCTGTACACTTCTTTTTTTTACTAATTACATCGCGGAATTTGTAATTATTAGCAGCGTTATCATTCTGCCGAAAATTATTTATTATTATTATTTATTATTTATTATATGTTTTATACACATTGCATTTTTTTTCTGGGAATATCTATAAGTCAATTATTGAGAAGAAGATCAAATTCGGTAGTTTTTTTTTAATAATTCGTGAGGTCGCAGGTTCGATTTTCCCCGGGTCCGGTGCTTGTCTATACAATTATTAATATAAATAAATAAAATAAAATCCCCAGACAATCACACCAACTACATGGCCCCACACTTAGCAAAGCTTGTGATATGGGAAGGCATGTAGCGAACTAGGGGGTACCTAGAATATAAATAGGGTGACTGGTGACAAATTTTAGATACTGAAGGAGAGCACTCTGTACCCGATTCTGGTCATAATTATGTATTAAAAGTAGGTACTTAATTTTTCATTACAATTCCCTTTACATAAATAAAGTTTTGTTACTATTTATTTAACTAACCCTGAGTCAATCGCGGCACGGGACTTGTCACGCGGTTCGCTGCCAACGCTAGTGTAACCGTGTGTTGCGTAATGAATTCTTTAACTTTCGGTCATTTTTTGTTTCTTGTTCCGTGCGGGAATTGAACCTGCGACCACTGGCGTCTGGAGCAGATAGTGTTACCTCATCGCCAAAGTAGTCGTCAATACTATGTTCCCCCATATTTTGCCACATGGTATCCCATATCACAACCTTTGCTTAGTTTGGGGCACTGTAGTGGGTGTTATTGTCTGGGGTTTATTTTTATATATCTTTAATTTATGTTTTTCTTTTGAGCACCTCTCGCTAGAAGATCTTTTGATTCGCAAATTATTACGAAAATAATTCCTATACCAGATATTCTTGGTCACAGAATAACATCGTCGTGAAAGAATATGGCAATAACATCAAGTACTAACCTTTTGGCTAGCAGGTTGAACCGGCAATAATTGCGATGTAGCGGCTCTTTGATTCGGTTCCCCTTTGTGAATATCTGTATATCTTGTTTTTATGTATATTTGAACCTGTGCAGTACTTTTGGCTACCATACATTTCGTTTATTGGCATGATTTTCTTTTTCTATCTCCCTTTTTTTTCTGTTTAGATTTGAATTTTATTTTAACTAGCTGTCATGCGCGATTCAACCCAAGCATTTACGCAACTTCAGGATAAAATGTTGTGTATGTTCTATTCCAGACTGTACACTATCACTATGCCTAATTTCGTGCTACTGCCGTGATTGTGGAAATATCGTTGACGTCCCTGGGTTGAGTCATGCTAAGTGTAGACACAATTATTACTTTTTAATACATGGATATTGGTAATTTTACTCATAACTATTATGTTTTTTAATTTATATACGTTTTATTTATTATTTCCGTTTTCCAGTTTCCACTAAACAAAATCCTATAAATGAAACCTACTCCGAACTACATAAAATTGTGCTTTTGTAAAGGTTTATGTATTCTTTATTCCAAGAACTACGTAACAGCTCCAAAATAGCTATAAAACATTACCCTATCATCAAGCTATTATTTACTGTCATAGTTACATTCGTCTGGCCTGCCAGAATATCTGCGTTCACTCTCAGGTCTGTATATCAAATTATATTTACCAGGCCTGGACGCGCGGTAATACACTTTGAAGTTACTCATTACTGGCATTAAAGGTATCATTTGCAATACCGTAATTACGGGAAGTCACTTATTTTTCGCAATCTTCATAATTAAAACACTTTTAACCGGATTTTACAGCATATAACTACTTAATTAATTATATATAAAAATACTCGATGTTTCGGTATCTTCACAGAGCTTCTAGTCACAAATCCGAGTCCCAGTCGAAACGCTGATAAAAACGTAAAATATAAGAATTTACAAAGGCTATACAGCCCCAGACAATCACACCAACTACATGGCCCCAAACAGAGCTTGTGATATGGGATACCATGTAGCGAACTAGGGGTGAACCTACAAAATAAATAGATAAACGCCGACTAAATATGGGTAGGAAAATAGAAAAGATGTTACCAAAGTAGAAGTATAAATCAATTACTGATGTAACTTTGATTGTTTGTTTTGTTCGCGTGTGAAATGGAAATGCACAATAAACTTAAGCTTAGACTGTTTAAAACAAAACATCAAACCAAGGTGACTTTCCTAGTTTACAACAGTGAAGACGGCTATTTATAACCAAATTTCGCATAACCTTGGCGGCACCTTGGTTGGCAGGAGCTAGTTGTAAACGGCAGTGTTTAGAAACACAGAAATACATCTACATAGACAACGCAAGTGTCACGATTTGTATCGAATGAAACCAAGCGTGCCGACTTTTTAAGACCTTTTGAGACGTCACAGCTGATATTATTACTGGGAAATACAAACGGATTCAGAGACACCAATGCCGCCTATGAAATCGATTATTAAGAACGATATCGATATTCGAATCGATTTTCTAACAGACATACATACGCGCTGATTAAATCTAGTGGCGACCAACCTTGACACTTGGTCGGGGTTCGGACACGCAAAGTACATACATTTGCATTATCCATGTAGATGTGTGTACGCTAGTTATTGTATACTAGCCACCGCGCGCGGTTTTACCCGCGTAACTTTGTGAATTTAGGGATAAAATATAGCCTATAACCTTCCTCAAGAGTTGGGCTATCAAATGCAAAAAGAATTTTTCAAATCCCACTTGTAGTTTCTGAGATTAGCGCGTTCAAACAAAAAAACAAACTCTTCAGCATCATATATTAGTATAGATTACTATAAATGAACTACAACTGTAAATGACTCGAGTTTTGTAGCTTTTCAGACTGCGTTTCAACCTTTCCTTCTTTATATCCTCAATTGCATACAAAACTGCCATCGCGAAGTTGTTGCCGACGCGAGAGATCAAAGCGCACTGACAATTTGAGGCGTGGCTTAGCGTGACCTTGGTTTGTATCCTTGATTAGAGGCTTCTTTGCAACCACCGGTTCTGGGTAATCTGGGCCGTTTTCGACACCATGCCAGCGGGCGCTCGAGTGATTTCTCGCGGTTTCACAGAAACTCAATACTTTCTATCGTGTCGCGAAAATCGCTGCCCGCACTGCTATCACTCTCGCTTTCGCTCTCGCTGTCGCTCTCGCTGTCGCTCTCGCTGTCGCTCTCTCTGTCGCTCTCGCTCTCGCTGTCGCTCTCGCAGTCGCTGTCACTGCCATCCAGTTTGTAGCCTGACACTTAGTTGGGGTTCGGACACTCAAAGTACATGCATTTGTGTTATCTATGTAGATGTTAGTCTGTGTTTAGAACAGTGACATACGCTCGTTAATATGTATATTTTAAGTTTGGATTTATATCGATTGAATTGTTTAATTTGACAAGAATTATGATTTGACATAACTGTATTTCTGTACTTTTTTATATAAACAAATAAAATGCTTTGTGAATTGAATCAGAAGTATTCGACAAAAATACGTTTTGTGTCTTTTTTTTAACCATGTTTACGTTTGAATAAACTGGGACGTACGAAATGATGTTTTATTAAATTTTAATGTTTAAACAATCTGCATATTAACGTAAAGCTCAATCAACAATTGTTTCGGTATGCAGGCAGTCGCGACTGGCCGCATGCCGAGCGCATGCCTAGATAGAGCCGCGTAGGTATAGCTCGCGTTTCGTCCGCTTGTATGAAGTTGAATTACTGTATATAGTATTACCGTGCGCTCGGGGTAGGCAGAGACAAGGGAACACCATTTCCTACGATCCTCCACGTTCATTAATTTTGATTTAGGGAAGAGTCGGGTAGCCTGCTTGGGTGACAACTTGATCATCGCTAAAATATATGTCCGGGGCTACCCGCCAAAAAAGAAATGTCCAAAATAGAATACTGTTTTTTAGACTGGATTAGGTATAGCTAAGGTTAAGAAATTATCTGATTGGTACTTGTACTAAAATACTCTTAATATATTTTATTTAACGTTTTGATACAAAATAAATGTATGGTTAAGTCCGTTTTTAAAAAAAGATTAGTTTTTCTTTATGTGCTCATTGCTACCCGACTCTCCTCTATTTAATAAAGCTTATAATATATAAATAAATAAATATAAACAGGAAAAGTACTAAATAAATTCGTCCGGACTGGGGACTGCGATGCAGGAGGGGGAATTTATTTGCTTAGTATTCTTCTCAAAACCCCAACGATATCTTTTGACACCTTGAGACAAATAGGCCTTTCTTAGAGAGAACCAAATCAGTAAACTACCAGACTCCTATACTCAGGTTACATCTTAGAATTAATACGTCTGACTAGTGTCAACCATTTTTATAAACTCTACTGCCAAAACGTAGAATGGGCCAGATGCTTCTCTTCCCGGGCATACTGTAAAAGTCAATTAAGGGACGGAGATTTTAAAGGCGTTTTTGTGGGCGATAGACTGACCCCCTAAACTTAACTTTTGAGGAACTTTATTGACGTGTAACTTTTGTAACTTAATTGCTTGACGGGTAACTTTTAATCCCATTTTTCTTCTTTACATCATAACCTTTCCCGAGGTACTAAGTACGCTAGGGTATTAAATACGAAACATTTTATCATTCAAATATGTAGTTTTTGAGATCAGCGCGTTCTAATAAACACACAAACCGTGCTTTTTTTTTTATAAGTGACTAAACCCTCGTTTGACCTCAATCGCACCTGATGGTAAGAGACGATGAGGTCGAAGATGAAAGCACACGGGTTTGGGAAGGAACTGGCTCTTTATACAATATTGCCGGAACACATTACCGCCGGAGCGGTAACATTTGGCGGCAGACTTTATATAAAGGGTGGTCGCTAGCCAGGCGGACCCAGAAGGGATCCTACCACCAAGCAAAAATGCTATCATCTACGTTACATTTCATCTCAAATAACAAAAATAAATGAAAACATGGTTGATTCCTATAAGGTGATTACTAGTACTATAAGTTGATTCTAATAGTTAACCTTAGTAGTTCAATAATCAACGAATGCAGTGCATTAAAAAACCTCTCTTGGAACATAATGTTGAATTATCATAATGTTGGATTCTCAAATGGTTGAATCTCATAATGTTTCATGTCAAAACTTTGGCTGAGTTATAATGTCATCCACGTAAACATTCTCCGAAGTCATACTCATTTTTTCGAAAAATTAAAATTTTCAATGAAGTGCTCAACCGATTTCGATGATATTTATATGGGACCAACTATGAAGTATCCTCTATCTTATGTAACCAGTCATATGTAATATGTTTTCAAAATCGATTAATGATTGTCCGAAATATCGTGTAACAAATACACAAAAAAGAAACATAGATACAGAAGAATTGAGAACCTCCTCCTTTTTTGGAAGTCGGTTGAAAACTTATAAACGTAATGCATCCTTGCAAACATTCTACGCATACTCAAGCAGTATATTACAATACTTTTGCGTAGCTGAAGCGTACATGTTATCGTACTGACAAATGGTATAGGATATGTTGCGAGTATTGTACGTCACTATTGAACACAATACCCGCGTAATCAATCTTGAACATATTATGTAGATAACCATACAACAATGATGAACGGACACTCCGTATGTTCCAATTGTTGCTACACTACAATGTACGATCTAACGATGAATTACGATTTTATTACTTCACTTTATTCGACCTCAATCGCAGCTATTCGCGTTACTAAAATTAACAGCGGTGAGCTCGACGACGAGCTCGTAGATGTTACATTTAGTAGAATACCAAAACCTTAATAAATTTGTCAAACAGTTCGATGAATATTCTTACTCATGCTGTCATCAGAGCGAGAGCGAGCGATGTCTCTCGTCGCTGATGCATCAATGTATACGACGATGTTGTTTAGGAGAATAGCCCTGCAGGAAGTAACAGCTTTAAAATATTGCATGATATTTTGCTGTCGAAACGAATTTGGCAGTACATACATACATTACGTCACGCCTGTATCACCAGATCAACGTCTACCGACCGTCGATCTATTGGTAAGTCAAACGGTATCCGTCGATCATTTAAAGCTAGCAGACC